>SJYW01007742.1:259220-324319 GCA_006410735.1 Raphicerus campestris
TGTTCATAGCAGCATTATTTATAATAATCAAAATATGGATGCAATCTGTCTGTCGACAAACGAATGGATAAAGATGTTTTATATACATACACACACACACACACACACACACACACACACACTATGGGATATTAGCTACAAAAACTGAAATTCTGCATTTGCAACAGTGTGGATGGACCTAGAGAGTATTACATTAGTGATATGTCAGGTTATGACAAATACTCTATGTTATCACTTGGATGCGGAATCAAAAATATAAAACAAACAAATGTATGTAACAAAACAGACTCACAGATATAAACTACAAACTAGTGGTTACCAGTAGGGAGAAGGAAGCAGGAAGGGGCAAGATAAGGGTCTCCAATTAAGTACAAACTACTATGTATAAAACAGATAAATAACAAACATATTGTGCAGCACAGGTAAATGTAGCTATTATTTTGTGATAGTCAATAAAATGTTGAATCACTATGTTATACACCTGAGACTAATATAATCTTTTAATTAAACTGTAATTCAATTTAAAAAAGAAACCAACTAAAATGAAGTACATGGAGAAAAAAGACCCAAATAAAATAATTAGAACCACACTAATATATAACAATATCTATAGGACCAATATTCATGTAATTGGCATCTCAAAGAAAGAGGAGAAAGATTCAAGAAAATTAATTGAAGGAACAGAGGCTGATATTTGTCAAATTTGAAGAAAACTACAATTGCACACATCCAAGAAGTTCAGCAAACCCTAACCAATATAAACATTTTTTTTAAAGGCACATCATAATCAAATTGCTGAATGCCAATATTAAAGAGAAAAATCTCAAAAGCAGCCAAAGGAAAAAAAGACAAGTACATCCAGAGGAACAAAATATACCAGCCATGTGCTGAGCTCAACGGATGGGCCTTTCTTCGTTGCACCTGGACTGACCTTGAGCATCACCCAGAGTGTGCTATTATTGCATTTCACACATGATTAGATGAGGTCTTATGGATGCTTTTCATGCATTTTATTCTGGGTTGCATTTTTCCATTAGGATAATAGGATAAGGGTCTCTGCACATCCCAATTACCAAATCTTTAAAAGAATCTGCTGACACATGGAAAGTTTTAACCATCTACTATAAACTAGACCATATAGATACATAGGCTTTTATGAACCATTTTCTTTATTTAAATATTAATCTTGGAACAATATTTACATATGCCCTCCTGAAGTGTATGTGACTCTGTTGGGAAAGAAAGAGAAATCCTCTGTAAGTTAATAAGCATTGAAATATTAAGTGATTTCTCAGCCTCTCGTCCATTTGATAAATAAAGAAGCAGAATCAGAGAAATAAAAGAGTGGAAAGGCCCACAATTCCTCCCATAATACTTGTTTCCCAGGACCCTCTCAGAGACAGGCTCTCCTGGAAGGTCATAGTCATTCCTTCTCATGCCTCCCATATGCTGCTAGTTCCTAAATACACACACCCAGTGCTGAGAATCTACCCATGTATGTCCAGTCACCAAATACCAAAGTGTCTCATCTCTCTAAATTCCCTTTTTTATTGGATGGCATCATCATCAACCCAGAATGCCAGGACCAGAAAACTGAGTATATCACTTAATGCCTCCTTTTTCCTCAATCCTCACATCTAATAAATAAGCAATTTCCATCAAATCAACCATCTACATGTCACCTAACCACTCCTCTTCTCCACATTCCCAACCTCTTGGGAAGTCAGGAGTTAGAAGTTAATCTAAGTTAGAAGTTAGTCTCCCAACTTCTACCTTGTCCTTTCCACACTTCAACTAGAAAGATGCACTTTTTTTCCTGCCCAGTGTGAATGTTTCTGTACACTTACCTAAGAAGTTAATTTAACCTTTCTCACTTTAATTGTATTTTTATGCAAAACTTTGTAGGACTTCCTAGGAAAAACAGCCAGTCCCTAAACTTCCCCACCATCTTATTCCCTTGATGCCCAATGGCAATCACTTTTTATCCTTTTTAGTATTTTGGTGTTTACAAAATACCAAGAGCATATTTATATTACTCTCAACAGCATATGAGTTCTTGATTTTTCAGATTTAGATATCACTTATTAAATTTCTATAGTAGAGAATAATGGTTTAGCTATCTTGCCAACCACTGTCTCCCAAAGCCACACAAACACATACACATACACAAGCTTTCCCTCCTTCATCCTCTGGAATAATTATATTGAAATGTGGGATGGATTTCATAATCAGGTTAATGTGACTAGGACCATGTAAATGTTATTCACAGGGAGCCTTGCAGTATACAGCAATTAAATTTCCACTCTTATATAATATTTTTCTCTTGACTTCATAATTGGTTCCATTTTTAGAGCAATGTCAGGCTGAATACTGGCTCTCAAAGATATTAAGCTTCTATTAACAATCATTGGAACCAGTAAGTGTAACACTTTATGGCAATAGAAAATTTGCAGATTTTAATTAAGGATATTGAGATATGANTTGGTTCCATTTTTAGAGCAATGTCAGGCTGAATACTGGCTCTCAAAGATATTAAGCTTCTATTAACAATCATTGGAACCAGTAAGTGTAACACTTTATGGCAATAGAAAATTTGCAGATTTTAATTAAGGATATTGAGATATGAACATTATTTTAGATTAACCAAGTGGGTAGAAAGAGATTCTACTACCAAAAAAAAAAAAAAGATGCACCCTCAGCCAAGACAGATTTGAAGAAGGAGATAGGGTCTGGAAGCCAGAAATGCGGTCCTTTAAACTAGAAAAGCCAAGGAAATGGATTGTTACTGAATGCTGCCAGTGCTTGTTATTCACTCACTCCCCAATTCCCCACCAGCAGTCTAATTCTGGTCTCAGATCATTCAAACCCATCAGTTTGGGTATCAATTTCATCTTCTTAGAGACTTTGCTCCTGGAGCCCTCCCCCAGTCTGCTCGGGCCAGACTGCTGCTCTGCACACCTCCTGCAGAGCTGATGGCCTGAGGCCTCCCTTCACCACCATCCAAGTGGGTCTGGTCACCCTGACTCCCTGCTTCCTAGATCCCATTTCTCTCTCCCTCACTTACTCCACTCATCCCCTGAGGAAATAAAACTGAAATCTTGCCTCTCTGAAATACTGTATTCAAGAGTCACGCTTAATCAGTTTGGACATGATGGAACTTAAGACATTCTTCTACCCTTTCCTTCCAGCTTTCATTTTTACCCTTGAGAAGTTGAAAGCCATTCTGGTTCTTCATCTTATGTATGTGGCCTCTTTTCCTCTAAAGGGGAGGTCTTGGAATCCTTTCTTTGGCCCGTGTTCTGAAAGTTCATATTTAATGTGCACCATAATGGGTCTTCTTTTATTTTTTTTTTAATTTTTATTTATTTATTTTTTTAATACTTTATTCTACTTTACAATACTGTATTGGTTTTGCCATACATTGACATGAATCAGCCACAGGTATACACGATCTCCCAATGCCGAANTAACTGCATAACAGGCAGGATTTTCCTTCTGGAGTAATGAAAACTTTTTTTTTATCTTTTTAATACTTTATTCTACTTTACAATACTGTATTGGTTTTGCCATACATTGACATGAATCAGCCACAGGTATACACGATCTCCCAATGCCGAAACCCCCTCCCACCTCCCACCCCATACCGTCTCCCCGGCTCATCCTGTACACCAGACCCAAGCATCCTGCATCCTGCATTGAACACAGACTGGCGCTTCATTCTTATATGATAGTATACATGTTTCAGTGCCATTCTCCCAAATCATCCCACCTTCTCCCTCTCCCCCAGAGGCCAAAAGTCCATTCTATACTTCTATGTCTCTTTTGTTGTCTCACATACAGGGTCATCATTACTATCTTTCTAAATTCCATATATATGTGTCAGTATACTGTATTGGTGTTTTTCTTTCTGGCTTACTTCACTCCGTATAATCAGCTCCAGCTTCATCCATCTCATTAGAACTGANTTTACAGGGTCATCATTACCATCTTCCTAAATTCCATATATATGTGTCAGTATACTGTATTGGTGTTTTTCTTTCTGGCTTACTTCACTCTGTATAATCGGCTCCAGTTTCATCCATCTCATTAGAACTGAGTCAAACTTATTCTTTTTAAGGGCTGAGTAATACTCCATTGTGTATATGTACCACAGCTTTCTTATCCAATCATCTGTTGATGGACATCTGGGTTGTTTCCATGTCCTGGCAATTATAAATAATGCTGCAATGAACATTGGGGTACACATGTCTCTTTCAGTTCTGGTTTCCTCAGTGTGTATGCCCAGAAGTGGGATTGCTGGGTCATAAGGCAGTTCTATTTGCGATTTTTTAAGGAATCTCCACACTGCTTTCCATAATGGCTGTACTAGTTTGCATTCCCACCAACAGTGTAAGAGGGTTTGCTTTTCTCCACATCCTCTTCCAGCATTTATTGCTTGTAGACTTTTGGATCACAGCCCTCTGACTGGTGTGAAGTGGTACCTCATTGTGGTCTTGATTTGCATTTCTCTGATAATGAGTGATGTTGAGCATCTTTTCATGTGTTTGTTAGCCATCCGTATGTCTTCTTTGGAGAAATGCCTATTTAGTTCTTTGGCCCATTTTTTGATTGGATCGTTTATTTTTCTGGAGTTGAGCTGCATAAGTTGCTTGTATATCTTTGAGATTAGTTGTTTGTCAGTTGCTTCATTTGCTATTGTTTTCTCCCATTCAGAAGGCTGTCTTTTCACCTTACTTATAGTTTCCTTTGTTGTGCAGAAGCTTTTAATTTTAATTAGATCCCATTTATTTATTTTAGCTTTTATTTCCAGTATACTGGGAGGTGGATCATAGAGGATCCTGCTGTGATTTACTGTACCCAGCAAGGATCTCATTCAAATATGAAGGAGAAATAAAAAGCTTTACAGATAAGCAAAAGCTGAGAGAATTCAGCACAACCAAACCAGCTCTCCAACAAATGCTAAAGGGTAGACTTTAGACAGGAAACACAAAAAGGGCGTATAAATTCGAACTCAAAACAACAAAGTAAATAGCAACAGGAGCATACTTATCAATAATTACCTTAAGTGTAAATGGGTTGAATGCCCCAATCAAAAGGCAAAGACTGGCTGAATGGATACAAAAACAAGATCCCTATATATACTGCCTACAAGAGACCCACCTCAAAACAACGGACACATACAGACTGAAAGTGAAGGGCTGGAAAAATATATTCCATGCACATAGAGACCAAAAGAAAGCAGGAGTAGCAATACTCATATCCGATAAAATAGATTTTAAAACAAAGGCTGTGAAAAGAGACAAAGAAGGACACTACATAATGATTAAAGGATCAATCCAAGAAGAAGATATAACAATTATAAATATATATGCACCCAACATAGGAGCACCGCAGTATATAAGACAAATGCTAACAAGCATGAAAGGGGAAATTAAGAATAACACAATAATAGTGGGAGACTTTAATACCCCACTCACACCTATGGACAGATCAACTAAACAGAAAATTAACAAAGAAACGCAAACTTTAAATGATACAATAGACCAGTTAGACCTAATCGATATCTATAGGACATTTCATCCCAAAACAATGAATTTCATAATGGGTCTTCTTTGACACATTGCATTGGTCACTCAGGGGCTCTTTCAATCTGAAAACTCATATTCCTCAGTTTTAGGAAATTTTCTTGAATTAGTTCTTTGATGTTTTCCTTTAATTTTCTTGTAGTAAAACTGTTAGTCTTAAATTTGGACCTCCACGTCTGGCTCTCTAGTTTTCTTACCTTTATTATTCTATTGCCCATCTTTTTTCTCCTATGCTACTGTCTGAAACATTCCCTCATTTTGTCTTCCAAATGCTTTATTGAGTATTTTATAGTTTCTATAATAACTTTCATTTCAAAGAACTCTTTTTAATCATCTCAGTGTCCTTTCCTCCAGTAGATTTGCCTATCCTTGTTGTACAGATGAAGTATCAACTCTTACTTCTCTAAGAGTATGCTCTTTAAAAAACAAAAAAACGTGTTCCACTTTTCTACACTTTTCTTTCTTCTGAAGGCTTTGGGGTTTTTTTTTTTTTCTGTTTAATTTGGACTCTTGTTTTCAGGTCAAGACTCACATCAAATATATCTGCTGATGGTTTGTCAAACTGCACTTTAAAGGAAGATACACTAAAGACCTGATTAGGAGTTTGTACACGGGTATGTGGCTTATCACCTAGTAGTCTTCACCATGGGCTTCCCTGGTGGCTCAGGGGTAAAGAATCCATCCAAAGTCTCCAATACAGGAGACACGGGTTCAATCCCTGGGTCAGGAAGAGCCCCTGGAGAAGTAAGTGACAACCTTCTCCAATATTCTTGCCTGGGAAATCCCATGGACAGAGGAGGTTGGTGGGCTACTATCCATGGGGTCGCAAATAGAGTCAGACATGACTTAGCAACAAACAGTGACAACAACAAGGGCTCAGCATAGTGTGTTACAACAGGGGCCAAGCTGTTCCTTTGCAGATCCCTAAATAATGTTATTTGTACTGTTATTTGTGTTGTGCAGATATTTTCCAGAATTAAATTTTTCAATTTTCTGCCAGAAGGTTGGAGTGAAAGAAAAGTGAAAACCCAACTGTGACCATTTTGGAAGGCAAGGGATTTGGGGATTTGGAAGGCAAGGAATTTGAAAAGGATTTAGGGTATGGATATCATTGTTCAGAATGCCAAAGAATGGATGCCTTCAAACTGTGGTGCTGAGAAAGACTCCTGAAAGTCCCTTGGCCAGCAAAGAGATCAAACCAGTCAATCTTAAAGGAAATCAACACTGACTATTTACGGGAAGGACTGATGCTGAAGCTCCAGTGTTTTGATCGTCTGATGCAAACAGACGACCCATTGGAAAAGTCCCTGATGCTGGGAAACATCAAAGGCAGAAGGAGAGGAGGGCATCAGAGGATGAGAGAGCTGGATGGCATCACTGATGCAGTGAACATGAACTTGGGCAAACTCTGGGAGATAGTGAGGGACAGGGAGGCCTGGCGTGCTGCTGTCCATGGGGTCACAAAGAGTCGGACACGACTGAGTGACTTCACTTTCACTCTTTTCTTACATATTATATTTCTTCAACGAGTTCTACTGCTCCTTGGGGAAAATTCACCTCACTAAGCATAACCTCCAGATCTGGTTTCTGATCACCTTTTCATTTTTATATCTCAGCACATTTTCTCCCTGCCTAGTTCACCAATATCATTCCATGCACTCCTGTACCAGGTACATTGGGTTTGTTTCAATTGTCTGCCTGGGCCCTGCTCTTCTAAACCTATAGGCTTTCTCAGTTGTTCTACCCTCTTCCAGTGACCAGTATTTTCACCTTTCTTTTACATGACTAACTCCTACTTAGCCATTAGGTATCAGCCCATCTGTCACTTCCTATACAGAATTTTCTTTGACTTAGATAAACTGAGTCAGATTACATTATGTGTTTCCTCCAGCATTCTGTTCTTTTGTCTTCATAGACTTTATCATACTATATTATATATTTGAGCTTCCATTAGAGAAAAAAGTTCTTGGAGTGCAGGAACCTAGAATTGATCACGGTACCTGATGCATAGAATTGTTTTAACAAATATTAATTAGATTAAATGATTAAGGAAAAGAAGGATGGAGGATATGAGGGAGGAAGAAAAAAATAGGAAGCCCTTGGGATTCTTGTCTTCTCACCTTCTGAAGTCCTTTCTTACAGTAAATCTGAAACTTTATAAGGTGTATATTGTTACTTTTCTCTTACTTATAAAACTAACGTATCTATGAAAACAGTAAACTGATGTAAGACATAATGGTGTGGATGGCCACATCCATTTCATTTCAAAGCAAACTGGATGTTAACTCTGTCTAGCTCCCTATCTCAGAAATATATACCAAAAGACACCAGAAAGGCTGGGCAAGAGAATACACTAGGGAAGCCAAGATCCAGTCCTCTTATTGCTTGAGGGGCAAAGGGGGAAGCCTGTGACTTCTGACTGTGAATGAATGGCACTATAAATAAAAGATGACATACAATTGGATTTTCACAATGAGCCAATTTGGAGAATATAAGGAGAAAGAATTTTCTGTATTGTTCTTAAATACACATTTGGACTTTCCTGTTAAATCTATTTAGCAGTGAGCCTTTTAAGCATAAGCTCTTCCGTCACCTTCTCTATAACTCCCTTCAGTGCTGAGTACTCACTCAGAGTTTCTCACTCACTCTCAGACAGAGTTTCTCACTCTGTCTGCATCTCCACCTCTCCCTTTCTGAATGTTCAAGAAGAACATAAACCAAAACCGAACTTTGGAATTTTAATTCATCTTCTTTCAAGAGGCCCTTGTACCAGCTCTTTGCCCCCATACTCACCATCAAAATATACCCTTCTTCATTGGTTATATGTAATAACTCCTAGGTAAGTTACACAATAACCTTCTAGGTGAAATTCCCAGTTTAATCAGATGGTCGCAGAGCCTTCTCAGAGCTATATTGGAACACTGAGTCTGACCCTGTTGAAACACAGCAGCTGTACTGAGAAGAACCCAGCTGCAAAGTAGATGACCTAATAAGGCCTTTTTCATCTGTAGAATCTCTGATTATAGGCGTGTCATTTCTATTCCCATTCCAGAATAGCTTTGTTACTTTCTAAAGATTGAAAAAAAAATCTCATTTAGTTCTTTATGAGGCCACAAGTACGGAATTTAGAGAAGTTCAGGTTTAATGACACACTTGACATACCATGTTTAGAGTCTCCATAGAAACAAACTTCATCACAGTGTCTGAATGCGTAACATTAACAACTAACACTCAGGAAGAAAAATCCCTATATGGACACTTGCAGTGCAGTTTTGAAATTCCCATGTGTTCTGAGGGGCTAGTAAGAACTTTACCTTTAAATGGTAGCTTTCACACCAAATAAGCCAAAGAATTTACAAATGTTATCCCAGAAGAGAATTTCTCACATTATTTTAAAACAAAGAGTTTATGTTCAAATGACTTGCCTAGTTAATCTCAGAAAAAAAGATGAAGGAGGGGAAGTAGGGTTGGGGGAGGTAATTGTAGATCTGGAATTCTCGTGGAAGAGGGATAGTGTTTTATCCCACTAAAGAAGATTTGTCATCTTACATCAAGGGCCACTTTGACTTTGAGTCTGTCTCCTCTAGAGATTCAAGCTAAACTTCAGAAATCCCACTGTTTGATCATTTATACTAAGCTTATCTTTATGTCAGTGTTCCCCAATCCATCATGCTACTTTCCAGTTGTGCAGAAATGAGTTACCATATCAAGTTATCCTTAGACCTACTTGGAACGTTTACCTTTGGCTGGCCTCTAGGAACTTGGATTTCAGGAGGGTTTCCACCACCTTAACTTACGAGTGGCCCACTGTGTCTACACTGCTTATCCAAATAATATGGTTTGTGATGAACACCTGCTGTCCTTCTGAAACTCTGGAATTTTGGTATTTGTTGGCAGATAGGCTGATATGATGATCCCCCAATAAAAACCCTGGGCGTTGAGTCTCTAAGTTTCTTTCCAATTGGCAGCATTTCACTTGAGCTGTCATAACTTGTTGCTGGGGAAATTGAGTCCTGAGTGACTCCACTTGAAAGCATGCACTTGGATTTCTCTGGACATCACTCACATACCTTTTCCCATTGCTGATTTTGCTGTCGATCTTTTGAAATAAACCACAGCCCTGGGCTTCCCTGGTGGTTCAAATGGTAAAGAATCTCCCTGCTATGCCAAGAGACCTGCTTCAATCCCTGGGTTGGGAAGATCCTCTGGAGAAAGGAATGGCTACCCACTCCAGTATTCTTGCCCGGAGAATTCTACGGACAGAATAGCCTTGCAGGCTATATAGTCCTTGGGGTCACAAAGAGTCAGACACTACTTAGCGACTAATACTTGCACTTTTCATGAAAACAACTATATGATGAATTCTGTGAACCCTCTACCGAATCCCTGGATCTGACATGGTCTGGGTGACCCCCAACACAACATTGTAGTCACAAATTTTGCAATTAGAAGTCATTATTATCAATGGCATTGTTTTTAACATTGAAGTTGTCTCTTGCTGAAATTATTAAAGTGGACCCCTCCAATCTTTTAATTTTATGGCTGCACTCACTGTCCACAGTGATTTTGGAGTCCCCCAAAATAAAATCTGTTATTGTCATGAAATTAAAAGATATTTGCTCCTTGTAAAGAAAGCTATGACAAAACTAGACAGCATATTAAAAAGCAGAGACTTCACTTTTCTGACAAAAGTCCACATACTCAAAGCTGTGGTTTTTCTAGTAGTCATGTACAAATGTGAGAGTTGGACCATAAAGAAGGCTGAGCACCAAAGAACTGATGGTTTTGAATTGTTGTGCTGGAGAAGACTCTTGAGGGTCCTTTGGACAGCAAGGAGATCATACCAGTCAATCCTAAAGAAAATCAACCCTGAATATTCAGTGGGAGGACTGTTACTGAAGCTGAAGCTCCAATAGATGCGAAGAGCCAACTTGTTAGAAAAAACCCTGATGCTGGGAAAGATAGAAGGCAAAAGGAGAAGGGGACGACAGAGGGAGAAAAGGTTAGATAGCATTACTGACTCAAAGGACATGAATTTGAGCAAGCTCCAGGAGATTGGGTAGGAGAGAGGAGCCTACCATGCTGCAGTCCATGAGGTCACAAAGAATCAGACACAACTTAGCAACTGAACAACAACAATTCTAATGTGCATACTCATTTCTCTCCATTACTCCCAATAGAAATGCACCATAATTCTTTTTCTGATCTTGATACCATGTATTATTTTCTTTTCTGAATCCTACTTCCAGTAGTCACTTGTAAAGCTAAAAGCTGAATGCATAACTGGCTGACTTCACTCACCAGTGGTCCACCAGTACTTTAAACCCATTGTGTGTTACTTTTTTTTCTGAGGTACTCTCTGTGTTCTCATGAACTTTGAAAACCTTGTCTTGTTCTTTGACTTCAATATAGGATAGTCTGATTTCTATTTGCTTCTTTCATTTTCATGCACAACACTCATTTGTATTTACCCCTGCCTGGGCTCTCAAAGGCACTTGTTTTTCAAGACAAGATGCTCCTAGAAGATGCTATGTTTCTTTGGCAGGAAACTGACAAGGTAAATGTTTCTGCTTGTCACAATAATCTTATTTAATTGGATTTATTAGAAAGCAGAGGAAAAGATGGACTTCCCAGGTGGCGCTAGTGGTAAAGAATGCACAGGCCAGTGCAAGATGTGAGTTCAGTCTCTGGGTCAGGAAGATCCCCTAGAAAAGGAGGAAAAAATATTTGGGGCAAGTTCCAGGGCAAGGCCACTCTCTTGGTACTTGACAAAACCCAAACAACAGTTTAGGAATTGTGATCAGAAGACCTCTGACATACTCCACTGGGTTGAAGTCAGCCCCATCATTAGTGTGGTGCATGATAGATGTATTAGAAACAACAATCTGGCTTTCTCTGAAAGCACATGAAATCACAATGAAGTTTTCAGGAAACTTTGGAAACCAAAGGAGAAACTTAAGAACCAAGAACCTTTTAGACTGACATAAGTCAGTTCAGCCCTTTAAATCTTGCCAGTTAAACTTCAAGATTGCAGCCTCAATAGCAAAGAGAGTAAATAGCAAATGAGAGTCAAGCTTCAGGAAATTCTAACCCTTCTGCCTAAATCCCTTAGCTCCAAGTCAGCAGGTTGAGCCTATCCCTTCAATAGCCTCTCATGTCCAAATGCTATTCCCAGTTCTGACACCATGAATGATTGCTATCCATTATCTGGTCACCAGGTTCAAAGTCCAGCCTGACCACTTATTAGCTGACTGATACTGACCAAGTTAATTATGTACATAATTTACACTGGGCCTCAGTTTTCTCATCTGCAAAATGCACATGATAATAGCATCTTCCTCATAATGTTGTTGTTAAGATTAGATGAGTTCATATATAATTAATACTTCTATTACTGGCTGGTACCTTGTAAGCACAGGAATCTGATTATGTTTTATCATTAATATTACCATAGCCACTTGAGATCACAACTTTCTTTTCACAAAAGTTAAATGCATATTTCCAAAGTTGGCAAAGGGCTATATGACCCAAACACTCTCTTCCATGGTCGAGTCATTGGAAGAAAAAATATTTGACTTGAACGTTCAAGGAGTTTTAAAAAAAAAAAAAAGAATCTAGCCTAAGTTAGAGTGAGAGGGCAGCAACTGTAGCTGGTTTGTGATATGGCTCAATCCTTTACTGAGAGCTAAAAAAGGCAGCGTTTTTAAAGACTTGACATAACTCTTAAAGTCCAAAATGTTCTGTGAATTTTTTTCCTCAACTCAGAACAGCCAAGCATGAAAGTTCCTGGAAGCTGCTTTTTAGTTTTATTTTGTCTACACCACCCCACCTCAGTGCCAGGGAATAAGTCAGCATCCAGTCACTGTGACAATCTTGATGCAACACATTAACTCAATTGATTAACCAATTGATTGGTTAAGAACCCATCAAGCCCTGCAGATGTTTTCTTGAATCCCAGGATCTCAGTATTTGGTAGCATTTAGACACTTGCTGTTTAGTAGCTAAGTCATCTCTGACTCTTTGCAATCCCATGCACTGTAGCCTGCCAGGCTCCTCTGTTCATGGGACTTTTTCAGGCAAGAATATGGCAGTGAGTTGCCATTTCCTTTTCCAGGGGATTTTCCCAACCCAGGGGTTGAACTTGTGTCGCCTGCTTGGCAGGCAGATTCTTTACCACTGCTCCACCCAGGAAGCCCATTTAGAAACAAGGTGTAAAAACCCAAACGACACAGCCTCTAAGCATATGCCAAATGGAGTTAAGTTTCCAAGAAGTTGTAAGAAATAGTAAATGCGTTTACAAGATTTTGAGAGGACTTCTTCCATATGAAGGGCAAAATGTTTCAGCATTTGGTTAGTCATAAGGTTTATTTAAATGCATATTCAGGCACAGCTTACTATTTTAGCTACATGAATTATTTTAGGCTTAAACATAAATCTCTGAAACCAAACATAGATAATATGAATTTTCTTTTTTAGGCTGACAAAAGGCCCACCCTTCATGATTTTGTTTCTTAAAGAAAGCCTTTCGTTGGTTTTGCTTCAAACTTTTATAGTTTGTTGACTCAGTGTTAACTTCAACTCAAACTTGGATCAGAATTTGCAAACATTATTTGCAGATGCGAATCACAATCCTAAGGATTATAAAATTCCAGTGACCCGTTGACCACCTTTCTCCAAAGGGATTTTCAGTGAAGTTTTTTCATAGGCACATTGGGACAATGGGAGATGTGCTCTAAAATGCATTTTGTCATCTCTTCATTTCCATTAATTTTGCCATAAATTTTGTATTCCCTAGACCCTAACCAAGGAAAAAGCTTATAAGCCCAGAGACCTAAGAATCAGATGCTGTGCTATCTTGTTGGGTATTTTTATGCTGGAGGGTGTATATGGGTTTAGACACAGTAAAAGATGTTATTCCATCCTGTATATGTCAGGAAACAGATATGAAAGTATAATAGGTATCACGAAGGAATAAGAATACCCTTACCTTTAAGGTATTTATAGCTTAGTAAAAAATAACAGTAAACAGTACATTCAGTTCAGTTCAGTCGCTCAGTCGTGTCCAACTTTTTGCGACCCCATGAAATGCAGCATGCCAGGCCTCCCTGTCCATCACCATCTCCTGGAGTTCACTCAAACTCACGTCCATTGAGTCAGTGATGCCATCCAGCCATCTCATCCTCTGTCATCCCTTTTTCCTCCTGCCCCCAATCCCTCCCAGCATCGGAGTCTTTTCCTATGACCCATTCACTCACCAGGCTATGCCATTAATTATTTTTTTAATTCTGTCCTCTATATTTTGGGGATTTTCAAATACATGGTGTGGGCACACATGACATATACTTTTTACTCATTATATTATAAAGCAGCTTGAAGACAAGTGTGTTCTCACTGCTTCATGGTGCCTGCTGCTGCTGCTGCTAAGCCGCCTCAGTCGTGTCTGACTCTGTGAGACTCCATAGATGGCGGTCCACGAGGCTCCTCTGTCCCTAGATTCTCCAGGCAAGAAGACTGCAGTGGGTTGCCATTTCCTTCTCCAACGCATGCATGCATGCTAAGTCACTTCAGTCTTATCCGACTCTATGTGACCCTATGGACAGCAGCCCACCAGGCTCCTCTGTCCACAGGATTCTCTACGTAAGAATACTGGAGTGGGTTGCCATTTTCTATTATAGCTCAGTCTGCAGAGACAATCTGCAGATGACTAAGGAAAGTAAAATTTTGATCAGTCCACCAGTTGAAACTAACTTTTATCCCTAAAAAGTGGGATACTTTATCACTAAAGTGGTTAAAATTAACTGTCCACTTTAACCAGCATAAGGAATACCTGACTAACTAAATAATGAATAAAATAATAGAAGCAGGGTGGAGCAGAAGTGTCTCCACCTCAGCCCTGCTAATGGTCACGTGACAGTCCATGAGCCACTGCGTCTGAATCTCTTGGATTCCACAAAATTCACAAAGTATAGTTTTAGAAACAACTAGATCAGAATGCTTCAGTCTAACCTCAGTTTTTCAGAGCAATACTGCCACTATTTGGTCTCAACATAAGAGAATGTTTTTTAAGAATTTAATAACACAAAACTGGGTTCTGATCTCCTAATGAGCAAATATGTGGTCAAGTCAAGAGCTATACCAGAAGGTTATTCCCAAGGAGGTTCCCTAAGAATCTGGAGAACAGGCTACGGGTGAAATTTTCAAGTCATTCAGTATCAGTAGGAGTATAAGAACTGAACAGATGTTTTCCTTATCAAAATATTAATCTAGAACATTCTATTTCAAGTATAATGACACAGAATTGAGGAAGTTAGTTCTGTGATCCATATAATTATTCTGATTTGAGGTTTACTACTGCTTAGAAATAAGAACAGGAGAAGAGAAGGAAATGAGAAATGAGGATGAGCTAAAATCTCAGTCAGCAAGAAATCTGAAAGCCATCCACTTTACTCACATTCTAAGAAAAATGCTAAGAGCTCAGATTCACAGAAGTGGGAAGTATTTGCTTCTTTTGGCACATGACTCTGATAAGTCTTGAATAACCTCTAAAAGTTTGTCCACTAAAGAGCCAATATAGGTGAAAACAATTAGGATGCCTTTCTGTTCTCCAAATAATTAATATATTTGTTTCAATAGTAAAGCCCACAACCTTATCCTTCAGAAACTTAAAATAATTCATCCTGAGATCAGGCACTGAGCTCAACATCATAATACAAAATGTTATAGAGCAAAAATAAAAACAACCAAACAGAAAAATAAATGGACTAAGGATATGTTATGTTAAGGATATTGCCTAATACACAGATGAGAACCAAGGACACTTCATAAATAGGCTTAAAATCTTTAGTATTCAGGGAAATAAAATTGAAAGAGAATGATAGCCTTCTAGGCCAAACAGACTGCCACAAACTTTAAAAGGTGAGTAGGAACAAATTTGCAGCAGAATATAGGTGTTAATGCCAAGGCATCAAGAAGGATAAAATTACCTTCACTGAAGATGGAAAAGGATCCTGGAGCAGATTTTTGAGAGAAAATCTAGAGTCTTGTTTTTGACATGTTACTTTTGCAATGTCTATTAGATATCCAAATAGAAATTTTAAGTAGGTGACTGGTTATACAAATCTGAAGTTTGGATGAGGAATTTAGGCAGGAAATATACATTTTACTATTATGAATATACAGATCACATCTAAATCCATGGACTTGATGAAATTAACAAGCAGTAAGAAATTGCCAAGTATAACAAATAACTAAATAAGGTAAAGGACTGAGCCCTGGTGTAACTCAATATGAATATGAGTGATGAAAAGACAGCATAGGAAAGGAGACTGGGGAGCATTCAATGAATACAGAGGTGTGTGATGTTCCTGGAGAGGCGGTGTGACTGGCAATGCCAAACGTCACTGAAGTGCAAGCAATAGGAAAGCTGAGAACTGGTTGATGGAAAGAGCAATATAGAGATTGATATCAAAAATGTAATGAAGGGGAACTTGGTAGACATGGAGTAGAGGTACTTGGTAGACATTTCACTGGATAATGATAGTAGTTGGTGCTTTTTGAATTTTTATCCCTACGACTGTTATCTGTTCAGATTAAAAACAAGCAAGCAAACAAATTTTCTTAGTGCATTAAAGCTACTATAACAAAACATCACAGAGTGAGTGGCAAAAACTTTTCACTCACGGTTCTGGAGGCTGGAAAGTCAAGGTTAGGGTGCCAGCATGACTGAATGAGGACTTGCTTCCAGATCATGGACTTCTCCTTATATCCTCACATGGCAGAAGGATCTAGGTATCTCTTTGGAGCCTCTTTGATAAAGTGCTAATCCCATTTTTGAGGACTCCACTCTCATGACATAAGCGTCTCCCAGAGGCCTCACCTCCTAATATCATCATCTTTGGGGATTAGGATTTCAATATATGAATTTTAGGGGGACACAAACATTCAGACAATAGCATTAATAGAACTTAATTTTTTAAATCAAAGGACAGAGTTAAACAGTAGATTAGACCTGTCCGACTCTTTGCAACCCCATAGACTGCAGTCCCACCAGGCCCCTCTGTCCATGGGATTCTCCAAGAAAGACCACTGGAGTGGGCTGCCATTTTCTTCTCCAAAAGGAACTATAGAAAGAAAGAAAGTGAAGCTGCTCAGTCGTATCCAACTCTTTGTGACCCCATGGACTGTAGCCTACCAGGCTCCCCCATTCTTGGAATTTTCCAGGCAAGAGTACTGGACCAGGTTGCCATTTCCTTCTCCAAAACAGCAGATTAAATATAACTAAAGGAAGGATCAATGAAACATAAGATATATATCAAAAATTGCCACATTACATACAAAGATGGGAAATATGAAAGAGAGGTTACTGTTATGAACACTAAATAAAAGGTTTATCATGCATGTTTCAGTTTCCCAAAAAAAGATAGAATAAAAACAATAAGGGGAGGCATTATTTTAAAATATCATGTCTTCGAATGTATCATAGCTGAGAGATGATATGAATCTACAGATCCAGGAAGCCCAAGATATTCCAAATAGGAAAAAGAAAACCAGATTCATGCAAGACATATGGTAATAAAGTTAGAAAACAAATACAAAGAGGCTGATAAAGCAGCCAGAAAGAAAGGATGGATTACCTAACAAGGACAGACAACGAAAATGACAGTAGACTTCCCCAGATCAATAATAGAAGCCAGAAGACAGTTGAATAGTATCTTTAAAGTATTGAGATAAAATAATTGTCAGAGTAAACATTTTAACAGCAAAACCATGTTCAAGAACGGGAGTGAAATGAATTCACTTATGAATAAACAATTGCTGAGAGTTTACCATCAAAAATCTTGTCATAAAGGAACTTATGATGGAGTAATTTTGATAAAGGAAATAATTCCAGAAGGACAGTCAATATAAGAAAAAGAGATCAAAGAAATGAAAACGAGGTTCTGAAGTTTTCCTTAGCTGCGAGGTCATTAAACTTGCCTTCCGAGTATGTGATTCTCAGTTTGAAATCAAGGAATCGAGCAGATTCTTTTTTAAAAACATTTGTTTATTTTGGCCATGTCGAGTCTTAGCTGCGGCACATGTGACCTTCAATGCTTCATGCAGGATCTTTTGTTGCAGTGCAAGGACTCTCTAGTTGTGGGGTGCACGCTTAGTAGTTACAGCAAGCAGGCTCTAGAGTGCAGGGGCTCAGTAGTTGCGGTACGTGAACTTAGCTAGCCCCTGGCATGACGATTCTTAGTTCCCCAGCCGGGGATCAAACCAGTACCCCTTGCATTGCAAGGTGAATTCTTAACCACTGGACCACCAGGGAAGTCTCTAAAGCAGGTTCTTGACCACGGAGTTCAACGTAGTTGACAGCTCAGCTCCTGAGTCCCAGTGGCAAAACAGGTGACTGTTAATAAAAGGTTGGTTGATCAACCTATTTGGGGACAAGCTCCCAGTCAGTCATTTCAGACTTTTCCTGCTGCTACTTCTTGCTATCTTCCTATTAGAATAATTCATTTGATTTATGTTGTCACCTGGCTCAAAACATTTTCCTATTCTCTAATCAATCCAGAGCTTTATTTGAGGAGTCACTGTTGTGGCCACTGAAACTGGGGCTGAATCCTGGCCCCACTGGCTTTGTTTTCCTTAAAAGCAAAGTTATAAGAACCATTTTCCTGTAGAATTTCCCAGATCTGTAGGCTTCTGCTACTGGAACAAAAACAACTCTACTTCTCTTTGTTCAGTCATTCCCAGTGGATGTTCTGTCATCACTTTCATACCAAATTCTGGCTTGAATCTGAAGTGAAATAGTTTATTTTTACACATTTCATTTTTTCAACTGGTTTAGTGTTTGGAAAGAGAGTCTATGGTCCAGTTTAAAGCCATTAACTTCACACAATAAATGAATAAAACAATAGCTTAGAAATACTTGAAGAGACAAACAGTACACTGAAAATCCACCCAGTGGTGTAGCATGGACAGAGGCTAATAAGCACAGAGGTTCCCTGATGGCTTAAATGGTAAAGAATCTGCCTGCAATGCAGGAGACCTGAGTTCAACCTCTGAGTCGGAAATATCCCTGGAGAAGGGAATGGCAATCCACTCCAGTATATTGCCTGGAGAATCCCATGGATAGAGAAGTCTGGTGGGCTACAGTCATGAGGTTGCAAAGAGTCAGACACAACTGAGCGACTTAATACTTCCACTTATACACTTTCATGCTGCTGCTAAGTCACTTCAGTCGTGTCCGGCTCTGTGCGAACCCATAGATGGCAGCCCACCAGGCTCTCCCGTCCCTGGGATTCTCCAGGCAAGAGCGCTGGAGTGGGTTGCCATTGCCTTCTCCAATGCATGAAAGTGAAAAGTGAAAGGGAAGTCGCTCAGTCATGTCCGACTCTCAGCAACCCCATGGACCGCAGCCTGCCAGGCTCCTCCGTCCATGGGATTTTCCAGGCAAGGGTACTAGAGTGGGTTGCCATTGCCTTCTCCACTTTCATAGAATAAGGAAATTCAATACACTGTCCAGAAGGATAGCATGTCACTATACAGAAAAGAAATTCATTTAAAAAGAAACAGCTGAGTGTCTTCTTTAATGGTCCAGTGGCTAAGACTCCATACTCCGAATGCAAGGGGCCCAGGTTCAATCCCCGAACAGGGAATTTGACCCCAAATGTGTAATTAAAGCTCCCACATGCTGCAATGAAGATCAGAGATCCTGCATGTTGCAACCAGGACCTGGTGCAGCAGAATAACATTTTTTTAATAAAAAAAAAAAAAGAAACAGTTGAGAATTGTGCAACATTGAAAGAAAAAAAAATGGATGTGTCATTGATGAAATATACCTTGTGCTGAGCCAGTATTTGACACCTGTGACACAATGGAGCATCAATTTTCTTGTCTATCTCTCTACTCAAACGAGCCACTTAATAGTAAGAACTCTTATCATATCATTTCTGCATCACTAGCACCCATGCAGAGTTTTGCAGAGCTTAATAAACATGTGCTACTTACAAATGCTACAAAATAAAAAGTGTTTACTAAGAAAGTGGGGCTTCCCTGGTGGCTCACACAGTAAAGAATCTGCCTGCAATGCAGGAGACCTGGAGAAGAGAACGGCTTTCTGTAGCCATTCTGTAGCCAAACTGTAGGGACAGTTTCTGAGAACTACCGTCCAGCTTCATTTACTCTTCCCCTTTATCCTAACAGAATTCTCATTGTGTATAAAATAGAGCATTGACTTTAACCTGAAACATATGAAACAAGAACAAAGCAGTTCACGTCCTCCATTCCTTGGAGTAGAATATGCTCCCTCCAGGCCCCCAAAAGGCCCCCAGGGTGTTCTGCTTCCTTTTTTTGTAGTAGTAGTAAGGTAATAACTGGGCGTCCTAGGTGGCACAATGGTAAAGAATCTGCCTGCCAATGCGGGAGGCACGGGAGATGATCCCTGGGCTAGGAAGATCCCCTGGAATAGGAAATGCCAGCCCACTCCGATATTCTTGCCAGGAGAATTCCCCAGACAGAGGAGCCTACAGTCCATGGTGTTGCAAAGAGTCAGACACAACTGAGCAACACTACTACTAAGAAAGTATTTACTAAAAACAAAAAAGAAGGGAAAGGAAGTACTTAACAGGCGTTTGTTGAATGACACGGATGTGCACTGTGGAGTATGACCATTTTTCTTGCACATGTTTGCATGATACCAGCCCCTCCCATCCACAGGATGCTATAGCTGGAGTTGGGATGGGAAAGATAGCTCCATTCTTAAGGGAAGAAATTGTCAAGACAGTTTCTGAGACCTGCCCTCCAGCTTCATTTACTCTTCCCATTTATCCTAACCAGAATTCTAGTTGTGTGTAAAATACAGCATCAACTTTAACCTGAAGCATGTAAAAAAAGAACAAAGGTCAAAATACTGTGCAAGATCTACAGGAGATAACAAGTTATTTTTTTTTAAGTAACCAAAAACAGCTACAGAGAATTATGAGCCATTGAACATCATTGAAATGGAATCATGGCCTTACCCCCCTCTCCCCACCCCACCTCCAAAAAAAACAATCCTGAAAGTGAGAGAGGTCAAACAAAATAGATTTTCTGAAAATGTCTAATCCCTCTGCTATTCCACCAAATATCTAAGTTGTGATGCAAACTGATAACACTTGGCACTCACAGAGGTTTTCATTTTGGCACTCTCTATACTTTTATGCATTGGAGAAGGAAATGGCAACCCACCCCAGTGTTCTTGCCTGGAGAATCCCAGGGAAGGGGGAGGCTGGCGGGCTGCCCTCTATGGGGTCGCACAGAGTCAGACACGACTGAAGCAACTTAGCAGCAGCAGCAGCATACAGAATCTAAGTAATTAATCCTGACAGCTCTACTCCATGGGATGCTGGTTAAGAGCCAGCAGAAGTGTGTGTCCATGTGATTATTGTATAACCTTCACATGTATCCATTTCTTTCCTCTACAATTTCTCATCATCCACAACTTAAATTCTCATGGCAGATTTTAGGCAAAGTCCCATTTTCAGCTTGTCCTTCTATGTTCTTTTCAAGATCATGTCTCCCCTCCTACTTAGATGATTCCAGTTTCACTCAGGTCTTTCAAATGCATCCCAGGGTTCTAGCCTAAAAATGAAGAAAGTGTCATGAGCCTAGGGCTCTGCCTGCATGAGGAGCACATCCCTTCATGTCTGGGGAAAGATGCTACAAGTTCTGNCCGTCCCTGGGATTCTCCAGGCAAGAGCGCTGGAGTGGGTTGCCATTGCCTTCTCCAATGCATGAAAGTGAAAAGTGAAAGGGAAGTCGCTCAGTCATGTCCGACTCTTAGCAACCCCATGGACCGCAGCCTGCCAGGCTCCTCCGTCCATGGGATTTTCCAGGCAAGGGTACTAGAGTGGGTTGCCATTGCCTTCTCCACTTTCATAGAATAAGGAAGTTCAATACACTGTCCAGAAGGATAGCATGTCACTATACAGAAAAGAAATTCATTTAAAAAGAAACAGCTGAGTGTCTTCTTTAATGGTCCAGTGGCTAAGACTCCATACTCAGAATGCAAGGGGCCCAGGTTCAATCCCCGAACAGGGAATTTGACCCCAAATGTGTAATTAAAGCTCCCACATGCTGCAATGAAGATCAGAGATCCTGCATGTTGCAACCAGGACCTGGTGCAGCAGAATAACATTTTTTTAATAAAAAAAAAAAAGAAACAGTTGAGAATTGTGCAACATTGAAAGAAAAAAAAATGGATGTGTCATTGATGAAATATACCTTGTGCCGAGCCAGTATTTGACACCTGTGACACAATGGAGCATCAATTTTCTTGTCTATCTCTCTACTCAAACGAGCCACTTAATAGTAAGAACTCTTATCATATCGATTTCTGCATCACTAGCACCCATGCAGAGTTTTGCAGAGCTTAATAAACATGTGCTGCTTACAAATGCTACAAAATAAAAAGTGTTTACTAAGAAAGTGGGGCTTCCCTGGTGGCTCACACAGTAAAGAATCTGCCTGCAATGCAGGAGACCTGGAGAAGAGAACGGCTTTCTGTAGCCATTCTGTAGCCAAACTGTAGGGACAGTTTCTGAGAACTACCGTCCAGCTTCATTTACTCTTCCCCTTTATCCTAACAGAATTCTCATTGTGTATAAAATAGAGCATTGACTTTAACCTGAAACATATGAAACAAGAACAAAGCCGTTCATGTCCTCCATTCCTTGGAGTAGAATATGCTCCCTCCAGGCCCCCAAAAGGCCCCCAGGGTGTTCTGCTTCCTTTTTTTTGTAGTAGTAAGGTAATAACTGGGCGTCCTAGGTGGCGCAATGGTAAAGAATCTGCCTGCCAATGCGGGAGGCACGGGAGATGATCCCTGGGCTAGGAAGATCCCCTGGAATAGGAAATGCCAGCCCACTCCGATATTCTTGCCAGGAGAATTCCCCAGACAGAGGAGCCTACAGTCCATGGTGTTGCAAAGAGTCAGACACAACTGAGCAACACTACTACTAAGAAAGTATTTACTAAAAACAAAAAAGAAGGGAAAGGAAGTACTTAACAGGCGTTTGTTGAATGACACGGATGTGCACTGTGGAGTATGACCATTTTTCTTGCACATGTTTGCATGATACCAGCCCCTCCCATCCACAGGATGCTATAGCTGGAGTTGGGATGGGAAAGATAGCTCCATTCTTAAGGGAAGAAATTGTCAAGACAGTTTCTGAGACCTGCCCTCCAGCTTCATTTACTCTTCCCATTTATCCTAACCAGAATTCTAGTTGTGTGTAAAATACAGCATCAACTTTAACCTGAAGCATGTAAAAAAAGAACAAAGGTCAAAATACTGTGCAAGATCTACAGGAGATAACAAGTTATTTTTTTTTAAGTAACCAAAAACAGCTACAGAGAATTATGAGCCATTGAACATCATTGAAATGGAATCATGGCCTTACCCCCCTCTCCCCACCCCACCTCCAAAAAAAACAATCCTGAAAGTGAGAGAGGTCAAACAAAATAGATTTTCTGAAAATGTCTAATCCCTCTGCTATTCCACCAAATATCTAAGTTGTGATGCAAACTGATAACACTTGGCACTCACAGAGGTTTTCATTTTGGCACTCTCTATACTTTTATGCATTGGAGAAGGAAATGGCAACCCACCCCAGTGTTCTTGCCTGGAGAATCCCAGGGAAGGGGGAGGCTGGCGGGCTGCCCTCTATGGGGTCGCACAGAGTCAGACACGACTGAAGCAACTTAGCAGCAGCAGCAGCATACAGAATCTAAGTAATTAATCCTGACAGCTCTACTCCATGGGATGCTGGTTAAGAGCCAGCAGAAGTGTGTGTCCATGTGATTATTGTATAACCTTCACATGTATCCATTTCTTTCCTCTACAATTTCTCATCATCCACAACTTAAATTCTCATGGCAGATTTTAGGCAAAGTCCCATTTTCAGCTTGTCCTTCTATGTTCTTTTCAAGATCATGTCTCCCCTCCTACTTAGATGATTCCAGTTTCACTCAGGTCTTTCAAATGCATCCCAGGGTTCTAGCCTAAAAATGAAGAAAGTGTCATGAGCCTAGGGCTCTGCCTGCATGAGGAGCACATCCCTTCATGTCTGGGGAAAGATGCTACAAGTTCTGCCTTCCAAGAATGTCCCCACAGAATGAGAAGAGAAATAAAACAAAATCAAATACAAAAAAAAAAAGGTATTTTCACTATTCCAGAGGAGAGAGAGAAAAAGAAACTCTTCAAAAGCAAAACTGACATACCTCTCCCATTCCTCTGGTCTACTGTTTTTTCTTCACAGAAAAAGCTAGATTCAAACAATAATTTTACCTTATTAGTCAAAAGCTAGACCATCTCTCCATGACTGGGCATATACGTCAAGTTTTATACCAGGACCCACTGACATGAAGAAAGAATAAATATACATTGATATCAAAAAGCTATTCCAGTTTTCCTACGTCTAATAAGTTCTGGCTCTGATGGAAATGGAGCCTGGATTGTGGCCGCCAGAGCTGACATCTAAACCTAGTCTATGAGACTTGTCACCCGGCTCCGAGAATGGGCTGTGATTAGACTGCTAGATGTGAACCATGCCACTCAGTTCCTGATGCAATATGTGGGTATTCATCAGCACTGAAAGAAGAGACCCTCCCCGCTACAAATCTTAAAACACCTTTACAAAACATCTAAGAAAGGATGGTCATATATAACACCCTGGTGTGCAAAGATGCAGGAAAAAACACCACCTTCTGAAAAATAGCAGAAGTCCCATAAAACTACAGCAATGATGATCAAATGGTCATAAGTATTCCTGAAAATCATCTGAATGATTTGAAGTCAAACAAATGTAAGCCTAATAAAATAAAACCATGAGAGCCAAGATTTTTAATTTAAGTGATAATCCAAGGAACAGAACAAGAAAGGGAAAAATTTACATAGTCCATTTTAATTAAATACTCCAGAAAATCTGATTTTACAACTTCTTCCATCTACAAATATGGTTTCTTGTTAATAATTTAACCTTAACAGTTGCCAACTCTAGACTTTAGGGATCACCATTTAATAATCCATTTATAACAGCTATAAATTCCTCAAGTAAGATATTGACCACTCGATATTTAAATTAACGACTCTCTAAAGCCCCTTCTAACTTTTCAAACAATGCTATCTTAACATTCCCTCATCTTAATAAGACTGGAACTCTCTGAAAGTCTCAGATGACTCTTCTCCAGGGACAGGGCCTGCTTAAGATTTCAGATTTTCTAAAGCCTGTGTGCTCCATCCAGGTTCATCCCCAGGGGTTCCTGACTTGAGTGGGTTCCCACTCCAGGTTCCCCAGTCTTCCAGTTGGCATGGTGGTGGGATGAGGTGGGGGGAGGGAGATAATCACTGGAAGAGGAGTCAGAGGAAAACTGATGAAGACCCAAGGAAAGCAAGCAAGGACTCCCATATAAATTCCTCCAAATGACCGGGCAGTTCAGATATGTCTTTAACTGGCATCCACATCCATGCAAAATCCAATCTAATGGGACAGAAGTAGTCAATATGCCAGCTACAGGGGAGAAAATGGGGAAGGATTTATGCTTCAAGTGGGAAAAAAAGAATTCTGATATAAGCTAGGTGGAATGATATGATCCTAGTCAATAAAACTGAGGCCCACAGTAATGCACAGTCCTACTATAAAACTTGAAAAATGGATAAAGAAGATGTGAAAAACATATACAATGGGATATTACTCAACCATTAAAAAGAATAAAATAATGCCATTTGCAGCAACATTGATAGACCTAGATATTGTCATACTGAGTGAAGTAAGTCAGATACAGACAGAGAAATATAAAAATTACAGAAATTACAAATGAACTTATTTACAAAACAGAATCAGACTCACAGACTTAGCGAACAAACTTAAGGTTACCAGAGGAGAAGAGTTGGGAGAGGGATGGATAGGAAGTTTGGGACGGACATGTACACGCTACTATATTTAAAATGCATAGCCAAAAAGGACCTACTGTATAGCACAGAGAGCTCTGCTCAATGTTATGTAATAACCTAAATTGGAAAAGAATTTGAAAAAGAATAGGTGCATGTCTATTTGGTATATCTGAATCACTTCACTGTACACCCAAAACTAACACAACATTGTTAATCACCTATTCAGTTCAGTTCAGCTCAGTCGCTCAGTCTTGTCTGACTTTTTGTAACCCACGGGCTGCAGCACACCAGGCTTCCCTGTCCGTCACCAACTCCCAGAACTTGCTCAAACTCATGTCCATCAAGGCAGTGATAATATTCAACCATCCCATCCTCTGTGGTCCCCTTCACCTCCTGCCTTCAGTCTTTCCCAGTATCAGGGTCTTTTCAGTGAATCAGTTCATATTAGGTGGCCAAAGTATTGGAGCTTCAGCTTAAGCATCAGTCCTTCCAGTGAATATTCAGGACTGATTTCCTTTAGGATTGACTGGTTTGATCTCCTTGCAGGCCAAGGGATTCTCAAGAGTCTTCCCCAACACCACAGTTCAAAAGCATCAATTCTTCAGTGCTCAGCTTTCTTTATAGTCCAACTCTCACTTCCATACATAACTACTGGAAAAACCATAGCCCTGACTAGACGGACCTTTGTCAGAAAAGTACTCTCTGCTTTTTAATGTTCTGTCTAGGTTGGTCATAGCTTTGCTTCAAAGTTGCAAGTGTCTTTTAATTTCATGGCTGCAGTCACCATCTGCAGTGATTTTGGAGCCCAAGGAAATAGTCTGTCACTGTTTCCATTGTTTCCCCATCTATTTGCCATGAAGTGGTGGGACCAGATGCCATGATCTGAGTTTTTGGAATGTTGAGTTTTAAGCCAGCTTTTTCACTCTCCACTTTCACTTTCATCAGGGGACTCCTCAGTTCCTCTTCACTTTCTGCCATAAGGGTGGTGTCATCTGAATATCTGAGGTTATTGATATTTCTCCTGGCAATCTTGATTCCAACTTGTGTTTCATCCAACCCAGTGTTCCTCATGATGTACTCTTGCAAATAAGTTAAATAAGCAGGGTGACAATATACAGCCTTGACATAATCCTTTCCCAATTTGGAACCAGTTCTTTGTTCCACGTCTGGTTCTAACTGTTGTTTCTTGACTTGCATATAGATTTCTCAGGAGGCAGATAAGGTGATCTAGTATTCCCATCTCTTTAAGAATTTTCTACAGCTTGTTTTGATCCACACAGTCAAAGGTTTCAGCGTAGTCAATAAAGCAGATGTTTTTCTGAAACTCTCTTGCTTTTTCTATGATCCGACAGTTGGAAATTTTATCTCTGCCTTTTATAAATCCAACTTTGACTATACTGCAAGACAAAACAAAAAGATTTTTCTAGAAGTTAAAGAGAAAACTTGAACTGTGGAGTTGGGGAAGACTCTTGAGAGTCCCTTGGACTGCAAGGAGAGCAAACCAGTCAATCCTAAAGGAAATCAGTCCTGAATATTCACTGGAAGGACTGATGCTTAAGCTGAAGCTCCAATACTTTGGCCACCTAATATGAACTGATTCACTGAAAAGACCCTGATACTGGGAAAGACTGAAGGCAGGAGGTGAAGGGGACCACAGAGGATGGGATGGTTGAATATTATCACTGCCTTGATGGACATGAGTTTGAGCAAGTTCTGGGAGTTGGTGACGGACAGGGAAGCCTGGTGTGCTGCAGCCCGTGGGTTACAAAAAGTCAGACAAGACTGAGCGACTGAGCTGAACTGAACTGAATAGGTGATTAACAATGTTGTGTTAGTTTTGGGTGTACAGTGAAGTGATTCAGATATACCAAATAGACATGCACCTATTCTTTTTCAAATTCTTTTCCAATTTAGGTTATTACATAACATTGAGCAGAGCTCTCTGTGCTATACAGTAGGTCCTTTTTGGCTATGCATTTTAAATATAGTAGCGTGTACATGTCCGTCCCAAACTTCCTATCCATCCCTCTCCCAACTCTTCTCCTCTGGTAACCTTAAGTTTGTTCGCTAAGTCTGTGAGTCTGATTCTGTTTTGTAAATAAGTTCATTTGTAATTTCTGTAATTTTTATATTTCTCTGTCTGTATCTGACTTACTTCACTCAGTATGACAATATCTAGGTCTATCAATGTTGCTGCAAATGGCATTATTTTATTCTTTTTAATGGTTGAGTAATATCCCATTGTATATGTTTTTCACATCTTCTTTATCCATTTTTCAAGTTTTATAGTAGGACTGTGCATTACTGTGGGCCTCAGTTTTATTGACTAGGATCATATCATTCCACCTAGCTTATATCAGAATTCTTTTTTTCCCACTTGAAGCATAAATCCTTCCCCATTTTCTCCCCTGTAGCTGGCATATTGACTACTTCTGTCCCATTAGATTGGATTTTGCATGGATGTGGATGCCAGTTAAAGACATATCTGAACTGCCCGGTCATTTGGAGGAATTTATATGGGAGTCCTTGCTTGCTTTCCTTGGGTCTTCATCAGTTTTCCTCTGACTCCTCTTCCAGTGATTATCTCCCTCCCCCCACCTCATCCCACCACCATGCCAACTGGAAGACTGGGGAACCTGGAGTGGGAACCCACTCAAGTCAGGAACCCCTGGGGATGAACCTGGATGGAGCACACAGGCTTTAGAAAATCTGAAATCTTAAGCAGGCCCTGTCCCTGGAGAAGAGTCATCTGAGACTTTCAGAGAGTTCCAGTCTTATTAAGATGAGGGAATGTTAAGATAGCATTGTTTGAAAAGTTAGAAGGGGCTTTAGAGAGTCGTTAATTTAAATATCGAGTGGTCAATATCTTACTTGAGGAATTTATAGCTGTTATAAATGGATTATTAAATGGTGATCCCTAAAGTCTAGAGTTGGCAACTGTTAAGGTTAAATTATTAACAAGAAACCATATTTGTAGATGGAAGAAGTTGTAAAATCAGATTTTCTGGAGTATTTAATTAAAATGGACTATGTAAATTTTTCCCTTTCTTGTTCTGTTCCTTGGATTATCACTTAAATTAAAAATCTTGGCTCTCATGGTTTTATTTTATTAGGCTTACATTTGTTTGACTTCAAATCATTCAGATGATTTTCAGGAATACTTATGACCATTTGATCATCATTGCTGTAGTTTTATGGGACTTCTGCTATTTTTCAGAAGGTGGTGTTTTTTCCTGCATCTTTGCACACCAGGGTGTTATATATGACCATCCTTTCTTAGATGTTTTGTAAAGGTGTTTTAAGATTTGTAGCGGGGAGGGTCTCTTCTTTCAGTGCTGATGAATACCCACATATTGCATCAGGAACTGAGTGGCATGGTTCACATCTAGCAGTCTAATCACAGCCCATTCTCGGAGCCGGGTGACAAGTCTCATAGACTAGGTTTAGATGTCAGCTCTGGCGGCCACAATCCAGGCTCCATTTCCATCAGAGCCAGAACTTATTAGACGTAGGAAAACTGGAATAGCTTTTTGATATCAATGTATATTTATTCTTTCTTCATGTCAGTGGGTCCTGGTATAAAACTTGACGTATATGCCCAGTCATGGAGAGATGGTCTAGCTTTTGACTAATAAGGTAAAATTATTGTTTGAATCTAGCTTTTTCTGTGAAGAAAAAACAGTAGACCAGAGGAATGGGAGAGGTATGTCAGTTTTGCTTTTGAAGAGTTTCTTTTTCTCTCTCTCCTCTGGAATAGTGAAAATACCTTTTTTTTTTTGTATTTGATTTTGTTTTATTTCTCTTCTCATTCTGTGGGGACATTCTTGGAAGGCAGAACTTGTAGCATCTTTCCCCAGACATGAAGGGATGTGCTCCTCATGCAGGCAGAGCCCTAGGCTCATGACACTTTCTTCATTTTTAGGCTAGAACCCTGGGATGCATTTGAAAGACCTGAGTGAAACTGGAATCATCTAAGTAGGAGGGGAGACATGATCTTGAAAAGAACATAGAAGGACAAGCTGAAAATGGGACTTTGCCTAAAATCTGCCATGAGAATTTAAGTTGTGGATGATGAGAAATTGTAGAGGAAAGAAATNTCTTTTCAGTGAATCAGTTCATATTAGGTGGCCAAAGTATTGGAGCTTCAGCTTAAGCATCAGTCCTTCCAGTGAATATTCAGGACTGATTTCCTTTAGGATTGACTGGTTTGATCTCCTTGCAGGCCAAGGGATTCTCAAGAGTCTTCCCCAACACCACAGTTCAAAAGCATCAATTCTTCAGTGCTCAGCTTTCTTTATAGTCCAACTCTCACTTCCATACATAACTACTGGAAAAACCATAGCCCTGACTAGACGGACCTTTGTCAGAAAAGTACTCTCTGCTTTTTAATGTTCTGTCTAGGTTGGTCATAGCTTTGCTTCAAAGTTGCAAGTGTCTTTTAATTTCATGGCTGCAGTCACCATCTGCAGTGATTTTGGAGCCCAAGGAAATAGTCTGTCACTGTTTCCATTGTTTCCCCATCTATTTGCCATGAAGTGGTGGGACCAGATGCCATGATCTGAGTTTTTGGAATATTGAGTTTTAAGCCAGCTTTTTCACTCTCCACTTTCACTTTCATCAGGGGACTCCTCAGTTCCTCTTCACTTTCTGCCATAAGGGTGGTGTCATCTGAATATCTGAGGTTATTGATATTTCTCCTGGCAATCTTGATTCCAACTTGTGTTTCATCCAACCCAGTGTTCCTCATGATGTACTCTTGCAAATAAGTTAAATAAGCAGGGTGACAATATACAGCCTTGACATAATCCTTTCCCAATTTGGAACCAGTTCTTTGTTCCACGTCTGGTTCTAACTGTTGTTTCTTGACTTGCATATAGATTTCTCAGGAGGCAGATAAGGTGATCTAGTATTCCCATCTCTTTAAGAATTTTCTACAGCTTGTTTTGATCCACACAGTCAAAGGTTTCAGCGTAGTCAATAAAGCAGATGTTTTTCTGAAACTCTCTTGCTTTTTCTATGATCCGACAGTTGGAAATTTTATCTCTGCCTTTTATAAATCCAACTTTGACTATACTGCAAGACAAAACAAAAAGATTTTTCTAGAAGTTAAAGAGAAAACTTGAACTGTGGAGTTGGGGAAGACTCTTGAGAGTCCCTTGGACTGCAAGGAGAGCAAACCAGTCAATCCTAAAGGAAATCAGTCCTGAATATTCACTGGAAGGACTGATGCTTAAGCTGAAGCTCCAATACTTTGGCCACCTAATATGAACTGATTCACTGAAAAGATCCTGATACGGGGAAAGATTGAAGCAGGAGGAGAAGGGGACCACAGAGGATGGGATGGTTGAATATTATCACTGCCTTGTGGACATGAGTTTGAGCAAGTTCTGGGAGTTGGTGATGGTATGCCACATGCAGACCTGGTCTCTTAATCCATTTGTGTGGTACTTCTTACTCTCACTTTCTGTACCCTCTTCATTCTGGTCTGTTCAGTTCAGTTCAGCTGCTCAGTCGTGTCCAACTCTGGCCTATACATGATCCCTATGGCAACCTTGGGAGCCACTGTTAAAACTATCAAAGGTCCTCAGCCTGGATCCCTGAATGACTAAGTGGACCAGAACCCCCATAGCCACTGATGCCTGCTAGACTCTGATATAAAGGAAAAAGAAAATTTTGTTGTATTCAGTTCAGTTCAGTCACTCAGTCGTGTCTGACTCTTTGCGACCCCATGAATCGCAACACACCAGGCCTCCCTGTTCATCACCATCTCTCGGAGTTCACTGAGACTCACGTCCATCGAGTCCGTGATACCATCCAACCATCTCATCCTCGGTCGTCCCCTTCTCCTCCTCCCCCCAATCCCTCCCAGCATCAGAGTCTTTTCCAATGAGTCAACTCTTCGCATTAGGTGGCCAAAGTACTGGAGCTTCAACTTCAGCATCATTCCTTCCAAAGAAATCCCAGGGTTGATCTCCTTCAGAATGGACTGGTTGGATCNATAATTCATCTTCCATATTATAATAGTAAAGAAAGAATTATCTAGAACTTAATGCATTACCCTTTATTTACAATTTTTCTGTCACTCAGCACATTGCTTATTTTGACTGATTTTTTTCATAGCAAGACTTTCTTAGTAAAGGAAGCAGGACATTAATTTCCTTCTGGTCCAACCTCCTTGACCAGGGTTATCCAGTGCAGAAAGTTTTCTTTTCACTACAACTATGACATCAGAGTATATTTCCACACAGAACTAACTCTGAAACATACCATTAATTGTATAATCCATCACAGTTTTACACATTTTGGAGCCAATTGTAACTGTTGACAATGAAGTTGAAAAACATGAATTCTTCATACTGCCATCATCAAATTGGAAATATATGAAAAAAAATTGAAAGTACAGCAATATAAGTGCATAAGTCAAGGTGCAATGAGACATACATTTCTAGCTTATTTATTTTTTAAGTTGGTTTTCTGTATCAATATCCAGCTTAAAAATATACCAAGGGACTTCCCTGGTGGTCCAGTGGCTAAGACTAGGGGCACAGGTTCAATCCCTGGTCCGGGAATAGATCCCAGGTGTCAAGACTAAGACCCAGTGCAGCCAAATGAACAAAAGTAAAAATAAATTCCAAAATAAAAAATATAAATCAAGCTACTGTGTCATTGAAAAGTGACACTGAATAACCCATCTCCAAGAAAACATCTTTAAAACAGTTTCAGTAATAATATGTAGCTTTTAGTGCTGGCAACATGAACTTCCATTTTATACATGAAATAATAAGCATCTATTTCTCCCATCTTTTTAATTCTACACATTTTCTTTCAAAGATTTCCTTTGGTTTTGAATTTATTTATTTATGTTTGGGGCAAAAAGGCAACTTAAATCTTGATTGTTTTATTGTTTCATTACCTAGTACATCTCTGAAAATTGAAGCCAATATTATATCAAAAGATTAATACATCATGACCAATTGGAGCTTATCCCAGGAAGTCAAGGCTGATTTAACACTCTAAAAGCACAGTGTAAACAAACTAAGAAAAATTATATTATCTCAGTAGATATAGAAAAAGTACTTGACAAATTCCAACATTAATTCCATTAATTTCTGATAAATACTCTCNATGACCAATTGGAGCTTATCCCAGGAAGTCAAGGCTGATTTAACACTCTAAAAGCACAGTGTAAACAAACTAAGAAAAATTATATTATCTCAGTAGATATAGAAAAAGTACTTGACAAATTCCAACATTAATTCCATTAATTTCTGATAAATACTCTCAGCAAACTATGAATAGAAACTTCCACAACTTGATAACAAGAATTTACAAATAACCTACTGCTAACATCATACTTAAAAGAAAAGACAATAATAACAGAAGTCTTAATAACAAAGACAGGCTTTTGCTTTGTTATCAGCTGAATTTTGTGTCCCTAATTCAAAGTGCCTCGGAATGTAACTATATTTGCAGACAGGGCCTTTACTGGAGTTCATATGAATGGGCCCTCATCCAATGACTGGTACCTTTATATAGGAAAAGGAGATTAGGATACAGACACACAGGGAAAACCACTGTAGGGGCACAGTGAGAAGGTAGTGAGCTACGAACCAAGGAGAAAAGTCTCAAAAGAAACCAAAGCCGCCAATACTTTGATCTTGGACTTCTAACCTCTAGAAATATGAGAAATAAGTTTTTGTTGTTCAAATATACTCATTCTGTAATATTTTATTATAAAAGCCCTAGCAAATTACTATACTCTCTACAATCAGAAAAAAAGATAAGTGTGTCTCTTCTCATTACTTCTNAAAAAAAATTGAAAGTACAGCAATATAAGTGCATAAGTCAAGGTGCAATGAGACATACATTTCTAGCTTATTTATTCTTTAAGTTGGTTTTCTGTATCAATATCCAGCTTAAAAATATACCAAGGGACTTCCCTGGTGGTCCAGTGGCTAAGACTAGGGGCACAGGTTCAATCCCTGGTCCGGGAATAGATCCCAGGTGTCAAGACTAAGACCCAGTGCAGCCAAATGAACAAAAGTAAAAATAAATTCCAAAATAAAAAATATAAATCAAGCTACTGTGTCATTGAAAAGTGACACTGAATAACCCATCTCCAAGAAAACATCTTTAAAACAGTTTCAGTAATAATATGTAGCTTTTAGTGCTGGCAACATGAACTTCCATTTTATACATGAAATAATAAGCATCTATTTCTCCCATCTTTTTAATTCTACACATTTTCTTTCAAAGATTTCCTTTGGTTTTGAATTTATTTATTTATGTTTGGGGCAAAAAGGCAACTTAAATCTTGATTGTTTTATTGTTTCATTACCTAGTACATCTCTGAAAATTGAAGCCAATATTATATCAAAAGATTAATACATCATGACCAATTGGAGCTTATCCCAGGAAGTCAAGGCTGATTTAACACTCTAAAAGCACAGTGTAAACAAACTAAGAAAAATTATATTATCTCAGTAGATATAGAAAAAGTACTTGACAAATTCCAACATTAATTCCATTAATTTCTGATAAATACTCTCAGCAAACTATGAATAGAAACTTCCACAACTTGATAACAAGAATTTACAAATAACCTACTGCTAACATCATACTTAAAAGAAAAGACAATAATAACAGAAGTCTTAATAACAAAGACAGGCTTTTGCTTTGTTATCAGCTGAATTTTGTGTCCCTAATTCAAAGTGCCTCGGAATGTAACTATATTTGCAGACAGGGCCTTTACTGGAGTTCATATGAATGGGCCCTCATCCAATGACTGGTACCTTTATATAGGAAAAGGAGATTAGGATACAGACACACAGGGAAAACCACTGTAGGGGCGCAGTGAGAAGGTAGTGAGCTACGAACCAAGGCGAAAAGTCTCAAAAGAAACCAAAGCCGCCAATACTTTGATCTTGGACTTCGAACCTCTAGAAATATGAGAAATAAGTTTTTGTTGTTCAAATATACTCATTCTGTAATATTTTATTATAAAAGCCCTAGCAAATTACTATACTCTCTACAATCAGAAAAAAAGATAAGTGTGTCTCTTCTCATTACTTCTCTTCACTAGTGTTCTGGATGTATAGCCAGCTCAAGAAAAAGAAATAAAAGCCTAGAATGGGAAGGAAAAAAGAAAAAATATCTTTATTTGCAGATGATAAGATCATGTATGTAGAAAATTTTATGGAATCTCCAAAAAGAACAGAATTATTGAGTAAGTTTAGCAAAGCTGCCATGTATAAAATCAGCATACAAAGTTCTACTTCATTTCCATACACTAGCAACAAAAATGGAAACAGAAATGAAATTTCAAGTCATTACTATTTATAGTAACTTTAAAAAATGTTAATACATGTGATAAAAAGAAATACAAGACCTGTACACTGAAAATGACAAAACATAGCTAAAGTAAAATAACAAAGACCTAGACATGTAGGAGATTTAGGGATTAGGAAATATATCAATATTGTTAAGATGTCATTTCTCCCAAAATTAAACAAGAGAACCAATGCAACCCCAAAACCAAACAAAAACTAATCAAAATCCTTAGAGGCTTTTTCTATAGAAATTGATACCTTGATTCTGAAATTCATATGGAGATGCAAAGGACCTAGAATAGTCAAAACAACTTTGAAAATGGAGAACAAAGATAGAGAACCAGCATAACCTACTTTCAAAATGTATTAGAAAGCTAAATAGGACTTAGCAGACAAGAAAGAGAAAGTGTTAGTTACTCAGTCATGTCTGACTCTTTGCTACCCCATGCACTGTAGCGTGCCAGGCTCCTCTGTCCATGGAATTCACCAGGAAAGAATACTGGAGTGGGTTGTCATTCCTTTCTTCAGGGGATCTTCCTGACCCAGGGGTCGAACCTGAGTCTCCCACATTGTGGGCAGATTCTTTACCATCTGAGCAAGGGTGAAGAAAATCTAACCCTTGCCTGTTTTTTACAATCCTCAAGATATGAATGGTTTTCATATTTTTTTACAAGTTGTTTTTAAAAAATTCTACAGAGGACACATGTGCCCCTACAAAGCCTAAAATGTTTACTCTCTGAATCATTAGAGAAAAAGTTTGTTGCCCCTGCACTACTCGTTGTTGCCAAATTCAGACTTAAATTGAAGAAAATAGGGAAAACCACTAGACCATTCAGAAAGGCAATGCCAAAGAATGCTCAAACTATCGCACAATTGCACTCATCTCACATAATAGTAAAGTAATGCTCAAAATTCTCCAAGCCAGGCTTCAACAATACGTGAACTTCCAGATGTTGAGCTGGTTTTAGAAAGGGCAGAGGAACCAGAGATTCTCTGATCCAAGTTGCCAACATCCGCTGGATCATGGAAAAAGCAAGAGTGTTCCAGAAAAACATCTATTTCTGCTTTATTGACCACGCCAAAGCCTTTGACTGCGTGGATCACAATAAACTGTGGAAAATTCTGAAAGAGATGGGAATCCCAGACCACCTGACCTGCCTCTTGAGAAATCTGTAGCAGGTCAGGAAGCAACAGTTAGAACTGGACATGGAACAACAGACTGGTTCCAAATAGGAAAAGGAGTATGTCAAAGCTGTGTATTGTCACCCTGCTTATTTAACTTATGCAGAGTATATCATGAGAAATGCTGGACTGGAAGAAGCACAAGCTGGAATCAAGATTTCTGGGAGAAATATCAATAACTTCAGATATGCAGATGATACCACCCTTATGGCAAAAAGCAAAGAACTAAAAATCCTCTTGATGAAAGTGAAAAAGGAGAGTGAAAAAGTTGACTTAAAGCTCAACGTTCAGAAAACTAAGATCATGGCATCTGGTCCCATCATTTCATGGCAAATAGATGGGGAAACAGAAGAAACAGTGTCGGACTTTATTTTTGGTGGCTCCAAAATGACTGCAGATGGTGACTGCAGATGGTGTCTGCAGCCAGGAATTAAAAGACACTTGCTCCTTGGAAGGAAACTTATGACCAATCTAGACAGCATATTCAAGTGCAGAGACATTACTTTGCCAACAAAGGTCCGTCTAGTCAAGGCTATGGTTTTTCCAGTGGATGTGAGAGTTGGACTATGAAGAAAGCTGAGTGATGAAAATTGATGCTTTTGAACTGTGGTGTTGGAGAAGACTCTTGAGAGTCCCTAGGACTGCAAGGAGATCCAACCACTCCATTCTGAAGGTCAGCCCTGGGTGTTGTTTGGAAGGAATGACTCCAGTACTTTAGCCACCTCATGCGAAGTGTTGACTCATTGGAAAAGACTCTGATGCTGGAGGGATTGGGGTCAGGAGGAGAAGGGGATGACAGAGGATGAGATGGCTGGATGGTATCACCGACTTGATGGACGTGAGTTTGAGTGAACTCCAGGAGTTGGTGATAGACAGGTAGGCCTGGTGTGCTACGATTCATGGGGTCGCAAAGAGTTGGACACAACTGAGCAACTGAACTGTACTGAACTGATGTATGATGACAGATGTTAACTAGACTAACTGTGGTAATCATTTACAAACTTATACACTATCAAGTGATACTGTGATTATATACACAAATATCAAATTATTATGCTATACGTATGAAACTGATAACTAATAAAGTTCAGTTTAGTTCAGTTGCTCAGACATGTCCGACTCTTCGCGACCCCATGAATCACAGCACGCCAGGCCTCCCTGTCCGTCACCATCTCCTGGAGTCCACTCATACTCACGTTCACCCATTCAGTGATGCCATCCAGCCATCTCATCCTCTGTCATTCCCTTCTCCTCCTGCCCACAATCACTCCCAGCATCAGAGTCCTTTCCAGTGAGTCAACTCTTCGCATGAGGTGGCCAAAGAACTGGAGTTTCAGCTTTAGCATCATTCTTTCCAAAGAAATCCCAGGGCTGATCTCCTTTAGAATGGACTGGTTGGATCTCCTTGCAGTCCAAGGGACTCCAAGGAGTCTTCTCCAACACCNGTGAAAAAGATTGCTGATTGGCCAACAATATCCATTTTGCTTTCTTTAATTACAAAGCTCCAGTGTTTTAGCTGGGCAGCCTGTGTGGTCTGTGAATAAACTCCGGCCAACAGCATGTAAGAAATGAGGTGCGCCACCTACAGGTTGTGCTTCTAAAAGGAAACGTGCATGTGTGCTATCTGGACAGATTTTCCCACCTCTGGTTAGAGGAACAAGAATTAATCATCCTTCACTGCCCTAGACCACTTCCCTCTGAGCTGTGAGCGGAGGGAGAGTCAGTTTGTATGTCGTCTGAACCACTGAACCTTGGGATTCCTTTGTTACAGCAGCCTGTATACTAACAAAGGTACACTTAGGGTGTCTTTTTGGCCACAGATTCTTTCCGGATCAAAAGAAAATAACTGAGACTTATTGCAAAGAAATAGAGGTCAAATTAAGGTTTCTGAGTTCCAGATCCAGTTCTCCTACCAATGCTGGAATGTCTGACATTATAAATTCTTCGAGCTGCTATTTGTACTAATATGGAGTAATCTAAAGAAAAATTGCTAATATCCTATCATTGCTAATTTTTTAATGTTTATATATATATATATATATATATATATATACAACATTTATAAGTATAGAATATTTCTGGGAAAATATCAACAAATTTGTTTGGAGTGGCTACCTCTGAAGATGGGAGGTAGGGAGTTGGAGTAAAAGGACTTATATTTGGTGCCTTTTGAATGTTACCATTTATAACTATGCAAAAAGAATAATATTAAGCCTCAAAAAAGTGAACCAATCTAAAATAAATGGCTGGAATGGCTAAAATGTTAACAAAGAGTTAATAAATTAACTCTTCATCCCATATGAATTAAGCTCACCCTCTTTAGGTAACCCACAGTGATGCGGTGAGAGGAAAATACAGCATTTTTTTAAGGCCATTGTTGTCAATGGATGAGAAAGCAAAGTTGCTTTTGGACATTCTCTATAGCTTTCAAAAAACATGCAAGAAAAATCAGCTTTCCCCAGTATATTTGTTTGCTTCCAATGGAGGCAAAAGTCAATCAGCAGCAGCCTAGCATCTTGAGATCCCTGCCGTCTCCTCCCCCACATGTCCACATCATCACTTTGTAAAGGTCACCCCACCGTGAAGGGGTTGCCAAGTCAGGGTAGAGACAGCTCAGCCAAGGCCCTCATTACACTGATCCGTGCTGTCTTCCATCCTTCATCAGCACTGAAGTCAATATTTCATCTGGGAGCTAAAATTAAGTCATCACCCCTCCTGAGAGCAACACCACTCCTGAAATAAAAATTTTACAACATTAGGTTGGAGGAGGATCACTTAGCATTTGAAAACACTTCCCCTGTGACCTTGAGCTTTTATCGCTTGGGAGCCAAAATAAAACCTCCGAGGCAAGATGTATGAATAAATAATTAACCATGAAAATAAAATCAGCACTGAAAAAGAAGTGGGTCCTTCCCATTTACAGGCAAAGTTTCTTTTGTGGATGTCAATCTCTCTTCTGTGCTCAGTGCATTTTTAAGGAAAAAAAAAATCCAAGATGTGCCAGTCCGACCCAACCATAGGAGCTGTGACAACATGAGGACAAATTCTGCCTCTTTCACGTGTCTTCCTGGATTTTCAGAACACGCTCGGGTCACCGAGACCCCAGGGGACAATGCCAACTCTCACTGTCTGTCCTTGGCCCCTTCTCCCCACCCTTCCCAACAAGAGCAGAGCATGGGGGTGCTCTGCCCAGGGTTTACCAGCTAGCTCATGTCCTTCACAGGTAAGATGCTGGGCTGGGAAAGCAGTGATTCTAGTCCTTTAAAGAGGACACTGGGGCTCATATAAACCCCCACTTCAGCGAAGAGTTCTCTAAGAGCAACTCATCTGGTGGGACAAAATGATGATACTGGAGAGAGATCAACTCACTTTTCAGGCAAAATAGACAAAACCATACAAAGAGAGCCCCCTGGGACTTCCTTGGTGGTCCAATGGTTAAGATTTTGCCTTCCGATGCAGGGGGAGCGGGTTCAATCCCTGGTTGGGGAGCTAAGATCCTACCATGCCTCCTGGGGAAAAAAAAAAAAAAAAAAACCACAAAACATAAAGCAGAAGCAATATTGTAACAAATTCAGTGAAGACTTTTAAGATGATCCACATTAAAAGAGAAGGAGAGCTCTCTCTCTCTCTCTCTCTCTCTCTCTCTCTCGCTCTCTCTCTCTCTCTCTCTCTCAGGAGGACTGCAACTGCCTTTCGCTCACCTGAAGCACTCGCCCCTGCTGCTGCCACACCCTTCCAGCCTGTTCTCACTTGTTCCCACGATTTGCTAGGCAGCCCTGGGGTTGCAACCAAATCTCCCCAGTGCAGGGGGAGGAACGCAAAGAGAAGAGGCTTTGCTGCCCCACAGAAGGGAATAGGAGTGTCGGACCTTCTGGAGAGCACAGAGCCAAGGGACCTCTGAGCACGTCCCGGATCCACAATCCATGAAGATGAGCAAAATGAAACTGAAAATCTCCGCTTTTTATTTTCACAGCTCCTACTGTTTTTCTTTCAACTGCTCTAATCTGCCTCCCTGCTGACTCATTTGAGTCATGTATCTCTGAAGAAAGATAATGCCTCAAAACATTCTGGAGCCCAACCACCTGCCAAGGGTCAGAGAGAGGCCCTTCTTGGCCTTAAAATTCTCCTTTTGGAAAGGGAGGGAAGAGGGAAGGAAGGGGGCAGGGAGATGGGCAAGGAGTCCTCAAGAGAGCAGCCTGGCTCTGGGAGGGTCCCTTTCCTCTATTCTACTCAAAACAGAAGCCTACAGGTAGATGAGGAACCCTGTTTCCAGCAACGAAGACAGCAGAGACACTGTTTCCATTAAATGGAGATGAAAACTCTTATAGCTCCCAAACTTGCTCTCAGAAGTGAGGTTCATTTTAAGAATTCCTCCAGCAGTTGTAGGACCCTAAGGCTTGTTTTACCTTCAACATGCCAGGACTCCCACGCTTACTGATTTATGCTGGGGCCTTGGGTGGGTTTCCTTCTCCACGCAGTCTCTCAAAGCCTGAAACCAATAACAGTTTGTCTATTTGTCTAACAAACTACTCACTTCTGTTCCATAGTTCTGGCCAACTTAAACTCCTGGCTATTAATCTTATTCTTAAATCACTTTTTTATTCTTGCCATAAATGTTTTTAAGCACCCTTATGGAGGACTAATTGACATACAATAAACTCCAAATGTTTAAATGTACAGCCTGGTAAGTTTTAGCAAATGTAAACATCCATAAAACCATCCCTCCAGTCAAGGTAAGAAACAGACCCATCACTTTCAAAAGTTTCCCAAGCCCTTCTAAAATCCAGGTGATAGCAAAATAACATTGGTTTTGCCCCAGATCTGACTGTAACCAGCTGTGTGCCCTTGGGCTGCTTTGAAAGCTTTCATTTCCTCAGTGTCAAATGAGCAGATTGGACTAGGTGATCTCATCTGGCAAGGACCAAGCCTTCTTCTAATCCAGTCTTGAAACCAAACATCAAGGCTGAATGATCACCCATGGGTTTCTTCATTGTTCTTTCTGCCCAAAGAATTCATCCTCTGGCTACTTGATATGATGCATGGCAATGTAGTGTTTAAATTCTTGGAACAAAATTCCATCCACACCAGTTGCACTTCTAACAGGACGAGTGTGGTCGTCCAGGTCCTCAGCCTCAGAAGGGGTATGCATGCACTTGGAGCTAAGTTTAATTCTGTCCCCTTGCCATCTTGAAATTCTTAATAATTTTGTCCTTGAATTTGGCCTTAGCAAGTGTAACAGTTTTCCTAGTGGCTCAGCAGTAAAGTCTTCTGCCTGCCAATGCAGAAGACTCAAATTCAATCTCTGGGTCAGGAAGATTTCCTTGGAGAAGGAAATGGCAACCCACCCAGTCCTCTTGCCTATGGACAGATGACCCAGCAGGCTACAGTCCATGGGGTCACAAAGAGTCAGACACAGGTTAGTGACTGAACAAACAAAGCAACAAGTCCATAGGACAGTAGAACAGGGGACTTGAGATTTGTCTCACATGCTTCCTACCAACCAACATTCCCCACCTTCTCTGCTCTCAGCAGTCTGCTGTCTCTGCCCTGGTACCCCAGTCCCTCATTACTGACCTCACCCCTAAAGCATTGTGTACTCCACTGGACTGGAAACAAAGTAACACTGGGGGGAGATGCTACACTCTGCCTTCATCCTCTGCCCAAAGCGCGGAGAGGATCAGAGAGCAGTGTTCACTCCATAGCATCTCAAGGCTGAGTCATCCTGCACTTGACTGGCAGCACCACCGCACATTTGATGGACAGCTGGGGGACAGGGAGGGGCAAACTCAATCCAGGTACTGAGCACAGCCAGGCACAGGTTAGGGCAGCTGGCATGAAGGAAGCGGAGACTGACTTCACCACCCCACTGGGCCTCACATTTTCATTTTGCACTGGGGCCCACAGAACATGTCCAACATCATATTTTGTGAATATGAATGCCTGGCATAGTCTAAGAATCAACAGGACAGTCCCTCATCCATGTGATGGCAAGAGGTAAGGCAGGAACTGACATTTCAGAGTGTTAATGAAATATTGAGACTTCTCAGATGGTACAATGGATAAAAAATTGCCTGCCAATTCTGGAGACATGGGTTCAACCACTGGTTTGGGAAGATTCCACATGTTGCTGTCAGTCAAAGCCCATGCACCACAACTCCTGAGCCCATGAGCTGCAGCTACTGAGCTCATGAGCTCTAGGACCTGAGAGCCACCACTGATGAGACCCTGTGCCGCAACTACTGAAACCTGAGCTCCCTAGAGCCTGAGAGCCCCAACTATGAAGCCCATGCACCCAGAGCCTGCGTTCCACAAGAGAAGCCACTGCAATGAGAAGCCCACTCATCCCAACAAAAAGAAGCCCCACTCAGTGCACCTAGAGAAAGCCTGCACACCACAACAGACTCAGCACAGCCAAAAATATAAATAAATAAAAGTTATAAATAAAAACAAGGTAATGGCTATTTAATGATCCTCTGCCCCCTGGCCATCATGTCACCCAGGCACAGGCAGAGACAGAGTCTACAGCTGGTTCAAGGAGCCACACAGAATGGTGTTAGCCAAGCTGGGGCTGAACTGTGGCAGTAGCCAGGTTGCATTATTCTTTCAGGTTGCAGGGGTAGAAGCATCTGAGTAGAAGGCGGGCCTTCCTGGTCTGTTCATAGGTCAGGGGTCTGCCCAACCTCCTCCAGACACTTCTCCCACCACCTCACTATGGNCATTATTCTTTCAGGTTGCAGGGGTAGAAGCATCTGAGTAGAAGGCGGGCCTTCCTGGTCTGTTCATAGGTCAGGGGTCTGCCCAACCTCCTCCAGACACTTCTCCCACCACCTCACTATGGCCTGAAATGAGCTTGCATAGAAAATAGCACCCATATTAGTTTGCTAGGGCTGCTGTAGCAAAGGACCATAAACTGGGCTTGGAACAACAGAACTTTACTGCCTCACAGTTCTGGAAGCTGGAAGCCTGAGATCAAAGAGTCAGCAGGTTTTAGCTCCTTCTGCTGTGAAGAAAAATCCAAGCCTCTTCTCCAGGACTCTTCTCTAGCCTTTGCTGATTTGCAGGGAACCTTTGGTAGTTCTTAGGGCTTCCCTGGTGGCTCAGAGGTTAAAGCATCTGCCTCCAGTGTGGGAGACCTGGGTTTGATCCCTGGGTCGGGAAGATCCCCTGGAGAAGGAAATGGTAACCCACTCCAGTATTCTTGCCTGGAGAATCCCATGGACAGAGAAGCCTGGTAGGCTACAGTCTACGGGATCGCAAAGAGTCAGACACGACTGAGCAACTTCACTTTTGGTAGTTCTTGGCTTGTAGAGGCATCGCCTTGATCTCTACCTTCAAGTTCATACTACATTTACCCTCTGTATGTCTTTGTGCAAATTTCCTCTTTTATAAGGACAGCCATCTTACTGAATTAGAACCCATCCCACTCCAGTCTGACATCATCATCACTAATTACATCTGCAACAACTCTGTTTCCACATAAGGTCTCATTCTGAGGTACCAAGAGTTAGGATTCCAACATGAATTACAAGGGGAACGCCATTCAGCCCATAACATCACCCATGCTTCAGTAGTTACTGCTGGGAGAGGAAGAACACTGGGCAGCTCAGAACTCTCAGGAAGGGTAAGCAAAGTGTGATTGGAGAGGAGGGAACAATCTAAGGTCCTTCAGTTCTCGAATGTGGTTGAGGGTTAGGACAGAAGGTTGGAGGGAGAGAGAAAGAAAGAGAATAAAAGGTCATCACAGAACACAGGCATAAAAGAACATATAAAACAATGACGGAGCCAAAGGACAACGAGCTCCACAAAAGACCTGAGCACAGTCCTAAGGTGCCGGGAGCCAGCATGGGGAATTCCACCCATGGCACAGGTCATGAGGAAAGGAGCCTGACAAAACACAAAGGCGGGATCAGGCCTCCGGGGTCCCCTTGGACTTTCTCAGGCATCTACCCCCAAACCAGAGTCTGTCTGTCTTATTGTATTATGCCTATCACTAATGTTTTTGATATTAACAGGGGCTATCCCCAACCACCTTTCTCTGGAAAAAGTTAACTTAGAGCTCTGGTTAACAGTCTCCTGCATATAAAAGGAGTGTCTCAGCTCAAACCCCTCTGATGGCTCTCTAACTTGCCTGACAGGTTTACCCAGAGTTTTACAACTACGCGTGTGATTGTTTACAGCCCCCCCAACTGTGAGAGGCATGGGAAGCCTAAAACATAGAGCGTTTCAAAGAGTTAAGAGCTGTTAGAATAGTGTTGCTATAAGATTTCACTGTTGAGCCAGTGTTTGCTGCCAAGTTCCCATATCTCTTATCCACTGCGCACCTGGGAGTATATTAGTTAACATAGTTGGAATGTAAGAAAAACAAGTGTAGCCTTAAAACTAACCACATCAGACCTTTGAGCTAATTGGTTCTTTCTTTGTTGTAACTCGCTGCACCTTTGCTTCATGAAAAAGTAACTCTGTTTGATACTTTCTGAGGCTAAGGTAGATTAGAAATATAAAGGAAAAACACTTCAAGGGAAAATAAGTTTTCTGGTTGAGCAGCCTTTATCTAAAGAGGGTCATAAAGTGTCCACAGGCCTCCAAGGCCAGAAGATAATATACACAACATCATTTATGGGAAAAGTATGCAGAAAAAAGCCTGGTCTCAATAAGGGTCAGGGCTGCTGACCCTGCATGACTTGTATTATCCATTGATCTCTATGTACAATTTAAAGTATAAAAGTTTTTCTAAAAAATAAAGGATGAACCAGTTTCTCAGAAATCTGGCTTCCCCCAAGTCAATCCTCTCTCTCTCTTTCTCCCTCTGCCTCCCTCTCCTTTTCAGGCTAAATTCCCCTCTGGAACACAAAGGCTCACTGTGTCTACTAATTTTGCCTGGGCTTCTAAGACCCAAACAGGGAGGTGCTTTGAGTCTCCGCTCTTTCGGGAGACCAGGAGGGCACCTGTGGCCTAATGTAGAGGGTGCAAGTCTCTTGTCTTGAGACTTTATTGGCTTCTTGTGTAAACCAAAGAATCTCAGCCCCTTTTTCTCTACTACACTATTCTCTTCTAATCTCTTTTTGTATCTCTAAGTAAATAAATCTTTCCTAATCACCGACTCTGTCCCCATTTCAAATTACCCTAGATCCACCAGGGCTGGACCCCAACACTAAGGCTAAAAGAAAGCTACTTTTTAAAAAAGATTGCCTGTCTCCAGTCTGAAACTTTACTCTTGTTTTCCCAATTTGGAAACTTAAACCAACACACCAAACATACACACACACACAACTACCATCAAATGACTCATCTTTAATAGTCTACCCTTTGTTGCAGCAAAAACCAGTTTCTCCCTCAAAGCTAGCTCTTCTAGCAATGGGGCCTTCATCTCCAACTGTACCCAAGCCTGAACCAGCACTTCTTAATTGTGTAAAGCAAAATCCTGCAGCCTTTGCATGTCTGGATATCAGAAGCCTGTTAAAAAAGAAGAAAAGAAGCTGAAATTGCTGCACCTTCCTGAAAATCAGCAATTAATTCAATGCTTTTCAAATCGATTCATGTATTGTAATGTTCATGCAAGATGGCAGATGAGTATTCAAAATCCTATTTAGAGCCCCTGATTTATCAACAGTCAACCCCAGCACCTGCAGTCTCTTCTGCAATCCTGCTTTCCTAACAACATGCTTATGATGTTAGCTAACTGCTTATATAGCAGAGGAAAGGTGTGTGTATGTTCCAATGAATAGGCACTTATTAACAGCTCTAAATGTTCAACAAATTAGCAGACTTTAAAAGTTCATTAACACTTTTGTTCTTAATCCATGGACCTGTTTATTTAATAAATGTAAGCTCATAGTAAGGAGCTATTAGCATTTCACAATTGCTATTTGCGAGTATCTGGCAAAGTGATAAATTAGATGGATGGAGTTTTACTTTTTTTTTTGGAACCACATGTGTTGAAAGCCTTTCTCCAAAAGGAAGAAACCAAGCCTTGCCCAAGGTGGAGTCACATGGTTTTGAATGGCCCAGAATTCCAAAATAACGACTGGAGTGAATAAATACTAAGTACTCCTTGCATCTCCCACATAGTTTATCTGCTGTATGGTCTTAAGTCCCAGGTAGGTTGAGTCATTAAGAAACAACAGCTGCCAAGAAATAGATTCCAGAGAAAAGAGTTATGTTGGGGGATGGGGAGAAGAGAACTTTTTAAAAAGGAGAAATGCAATCCACTTTTCTTTAGAGTGCCAGGTATAGAAAGAAGGAGAGAGGAAGAGGTGGCAGAGGTCCACTCTTTCCCAGATCAGCATCTACGAGTTGTTCATCTTTTCATAGTTTCCAGTTTGTTATCAATTTCTGAAACTGCAAATCCATAAATGCTTATGTTTTTATTCTGTGTCCCCTTCTACTTGACGAAGAGATTCTCAGCTCAGATAATTTAGGGAATTAGAAGCTTTTGTATAATAGATGTATAATAAAGGTGACATTCCCAAAGGGATGGTCAGCTCTCATTTGCTGAGTTTCTGGACACTGGTGGACTTCACAGAAATTAGCACTGTCTATATGCACATTCACACAAACTTCATGCCCAAGCTCCAAACAAAAGAAGACAGCTTGGTAGGGAAAAAAAAACAAGGTAAGGGACCTGTATTTGTCAGCTAAGCCTTCCATAACAAAATGCCACAGGTTGGGTCGCTTAAACTAAGATATTTCTCACAGTCTGGAGAATGGAAGCCCATTATCAAAGTGCCAGCAAGGTCAGGTTTTGGTGAGGGCTCTCTGTTTGGCTCACAGACCACCACCTTCTCGTTGTGTCCTCACATGGAAGAGAGGGAAAGCAATCTTTCTCTTTCTCTTCTTATAAAGCCACTAGCTCCGTTATTGGGGCTTCTCAGGTGGTGCTAGTGTGGTAAAGAACCCACCTGTCAATGCAGCAGATATAAGAGATACAGTTCCATCCCTGGATCAGGAAGATCCCCTAGAGAAGGAAATGGCAACCTACTCCAATATCCTCGCCTGGGAAATTCCAAGAATAGAGAGCCTGACGGGCTACAGTCCATGGGGTCTCACAACTAAGCATTCACGCAACCCCATCATTCAGCTCCCACCTTCATGACTTCATCTAACCCCAGTTCAGTTCAGTTCAGTCGCTCAGTCGTGTCCGACTCTTTGTGACCCCATGAATCGCAGCACGCCAGGCCTCCCTGTTCATCACCATCTCTCAGAGTTCACACAGACTCACGTCCATCGAGTCCATGACACCATCCGGCCGTCTCATCCTCGGTCGTCCCCTTCTCCTCCTGCCCCCAGTCCCTCCCAGCATCAGAGTCTTTTCCAATGAGTCAGCTCTTCTCATGAGGTGGCCAAAGTACTGGAGCTTCAGCTTCAGCATCATTCCTCCCAAAGAAATCCCAGGGTTGATCTCCTTCAGAATGGACTGGTTGAATCTCCTTGCAGTCCAAGGGACTCTCAAGAGTCTTCTCCAACAGCACAGTTCAAAAGCATCAATTCTTCAGTGTTCAGCCTTCTTCACAGTACAACTCTCACATCCGTACATGACCACAGGAAAAACCATAGCCTTGACTAGACAGACCTTATTCGGCAAAGTAATGTCTCTGCTTTTGAATATACTATCTAGGTTGGTCACAACTTTTCTTCCAAGGAGTAAGTGTCTTTTTAATTTCATGGTTGCAGTCACCATCTGCAGTGATTTTGGAGCCCCAAAAAATAAAGTCTGACACTGTTTCCCCATCTATTTGCCATTAAGTGATGGGACCGGATGCCATGATCTTCATTTTCTGAATGTTGAGCTTTAAGCCAACTTTTTCACCCTCCTTTTTCACTTTCATCAAGAGACTTTTTAGCTCCTCTTCACTTTCTTCCATAAGGGTGGTGTCATCTGCAACCATACCCCAAAGACTCATCTCTGAAAACCATCACATTAGAGTTTCAGCATATGAATATTAAGGGGACACATTTGTCCACAACCCCCCCAAATTTATGCCCATCTCTCATGCAAAATGTATTCATTCTGTCTCAACAGTCCCAAAAGTCTGATATCACTACAGCATCAACTCTAAAGTCGCACCTAAATGACATCTGAATCAGATATGAGTGAGACTCCAGGTATAATTCACCCTGAGGTAAGCTCCTCTCCAGTTCTGAGTATGGAAAACAAGACAAGTTCATTTCACTTCAGTTACTCAGTCACGTCCAACTCTTTGCAACCCCATGAACCAAAGCACGCATCACCAACTCCTGGAGTCCACCCAAACCCATGTCCATTGTGTTAGTGACGCCATCCAGTCATCTCATCCTCTGTTGTCCCCTTCTCCTCCTGCCCTCAATCTTTCCCAACATCAGGGTCTTTTCAAATGAGTCAGCTCTTCGCATCAGGTGGCCAAAGTATTGGAGTCTCAGCTTTAGCATCATTCCTTCCAATGAACACCCAGGACTGATCTCCTTTAGGATGGACTGGTTGAATATCCTTGCAGTCCAAGTGACTCTCAAGAGTCTTCTCCAATACCATAGTTCAAAAGCATCAGTTCTTCAGCCCTCAGCTTTCCTTATAGTCCAACTCTCACATCCATACATGACTACTGGAAAAACCATAGCCTGGACAAGACAGACCTTTGTTGGCAAAGTAATGTCTCTACTTTTTAATATGCTATCTAGGTTGGTCATAACTTTCCTTCCAAAGAGTAAGTGTCTTTTAATTTCATGGCTGCAATCACCATCTGCAGTGATTTTGGAGCCCCAAAATAAAGTCTGACACTGTTTCCACTGTTTCCCCATCTATTTGCCATGAAGTGATGGGACCGAATGCCATGATCTTAGTTTTCTGAATGTTGAGCTTTAAGCCAACTTTTTCACTCTCCTCTTTCACTTTCATCAAGAGGCCCTTTCGCTCCTCTTCACTTTCTGCCATAAGGGTGGTGTCATCTGCATATCTGAGGTGACTGATATTTCTCCTGGAAATCTTGATTCCATCTTGTGTTTCTTCCAGCCCAGCGTTTCTCATGATGTACTCTGCATATAAGTTAAATAAGCAGGGTGACAATATACAGCCTTGATGGACTCCTTTTCCTATTTGGAACCAGTCTGTTGTTCCATATCCAGTTCTAACTGTTGCTTCCTGACCTGCATACAGATTTCTCAAGAGGCAGGTCAGGTGGTCTGGTATTCCCATCTCTCTCAGAATTTTCCAGAGTTTGTTGTGATTCACAAGACAAGTTATGTGCTTCCAAATACCTTAGTGGGACAGTCACAGGATGCACATCCTCATTCCAAAAGGGAGAAACTGGAAAGAAGGGGTGATGGGTACAAAGCAAGTCCAAAACATAGCAAGGAAAATCCCATGGAAAATCCCATGCAGAGATCCCATGGATCTCTCCTGGAGCCCTAGGAGAGCTGAGAATGTGGTTTCAGGCTCAGTCTATGTCCAAAGACAGAAGAGTGACAAGTCTAAGACAGGCAGAGAGAGAGAGTTCTCTCTACTCCAGTATTCTGTCCTATTCATACCTTCAGTGGGTTGCATGAAGCCCACCCACATTGAGGAGGGCAATATGCTTTACTCAGTGTACTAATTTCATCCTCAAAGACCCTCACAGACATACCCAGAATAATGGTTAACCAAACATCTAGGCACCATATGATCAAGTTAAGTTGACACATAAAATTAACCATTACAGGGCACAGGGAAAACGAAGACAGCACTATGTTAGAATGGTTTCTGTCCCTCCTTTACATTTCCTCCCGGCTTCTTCCCACTGACCAAGCGCTGTCTTAACTGAATGAAGTGGGGAGAGGTAGGAGGAACCAGGGAGAAAATGGACAGGATGGAAGAAACAAAGAGAATTTCTCTTATTTTTACAAAAAGAATGTCTAAATGAGTTTGGGGCCAATGCACTTTTTGGATAAGAGTTAATTTGAAGTAATCTACCAGTTTATAGAGGGGCATTTTTAACAGTCCTTCTGTATTGGCTTATATCTCTAGTATGATAATGCATCAAATGGGATTGTAATATCTTCGTTGGGATTTGAAAAGAATTAACAAGACCAAGAAGAGATTTTTAAAAAGAAAGAAAAGAAAAAGATAGGCGTTAGAGATTTCCGTGATGGTCCAGTGGCTGACTTCGGGCTCCCAATGGCAGGGGCCCAGGTTCCATCCTTGATCAGGAAACGAAATCCCACATGCCACAACTAAGAGTTTGCATGTTGCAACTAAAGAACCTGAATGCTGCAACAAAGATTGGAGATCCTGCAATGCCACAGCTAAGACCTGGTGGAGCCAAATAAATAAATAAATAATGTTTTAAAGAAAGAGAGAGAGAGAAGTGTTTGTAAGCTCCTGCAATATCCCTGACTTTGTCTCATGCCCAAGAGCTCTTTGAGGTAGNGCAATGCCACGGCTAAGACCTGGTGGAGCCAAATAAATAAATAAATAATGTTTTAAAGAAAGAGAGAGAGAGAAGTGTTTGTAAGCTCCTGCAATATCCCTGACTTTGTCTCATGCCCAAGAGCTCTTTGAGGTAGGCATTGTTATCCTCATCTTACAGATGTGGAAGGGCTTCTGGGGTGTCATTAGTGGTAAGGAACCTGTCTGTCAATGCAGGAGACTTAAGAGATGCAGGTTTGAGCCCTGGATCAGGAAGATCCCCTGGAAGAGGAAATGGCAACCCATTGCAGTGTTCTTGCCTGGAGAATCCCATGGAAAGAGAAGCCTGGCAGGCTACAGTCAATAACATCACATAGAGTTGGACACGACTGAAGCAACTTTGCACGCATGCACAGATGTGAAAATTGAGGTAGAGACCCGTTCTGCCAAGATGGCTCAGCAAGGACTGACCAGGGTTAGCTGTCTTTCCTGGTCTGCCGCTCTTCACTACCTCACACTCAGCAGCTGACCTGCTCTTAATTAGCCAAGAATGCCACCCTCCTTTCTCCCCATGTGCATATCTCTGGAGAACATTTTTCTCTCATTAGTATCAAAACAAACTGGAGTTTTTAGCACCCAAGCTCTGGAATCAATTAAGCATTTTAATCAGAGATGAGAGTTACAAGAAGCTGTCAGTAGACTCATTCCCAGGCAAATACTCTTGCCCATGGCTCATCACTTCTAATAAGACAATAATAACACTTTTAATCCTGCACTCCACAGTTAGTGAGTCATTCCTAATTACCCACATCTACGAGAGAAATCTCTTTATTAGGCCCTGAGCTAATGCTGTCCTAGAACCCCTTCCATGATGTCACCAATTCTCTCGGACAAGGTCTATCAAGATGAGAGAAAGCAGAGAAATATATTCATCCTTGTGCAGAGAGCTTGCAGAAGACATCATATTTCATGCTGCTGTGATAAAGCCAGGGGCTATTAGTCTTAATTAATAGAGTTGAATTAAAGAGAAGTTGAACTTTTTTTTTTCAGTTTACCTACCAGCAAAGACAAGAACAGAGCACATTCTTCAGTTTTCAGCGAAACAACTGTAGAAAGTTGGGTTATTCTATGTGGTCAGAATTAGCATGCCTTATCCCTGTTACTGGGGGTGGTGAGTCCCTGTCCTAGGTGGCGCTAGTGGTAAAGAACCTACCTACCAACGCAGGAGACATGAGACACAGGTTCCATCCCTGGGTCGAGAAGATCCCCTGGAGGAGGGCATAGCCACCCACTCTAGTATTCTTAGCCTGAGAATCCCATGGACAGAGGAGTCCGTGGAGCTGCACAGAGTCGAACACAACTGAAGCAACTTAGCATGCACACATGTCCCTGGTACTAGTCCATTCCCATTCTAGAAAAAAGTAGGCTTGTGGCTCTTACTTCATAACAACACACTTGATGATTTTTTCACTGAAGCTTAACTGACTTTCAATGTTGTGTTAGTTTCAGATGTACAGGAAAGTGATTCAGTTACACACATACAAATATATTTTTTCAGACTCTTTTCNTGTGGTCAGAATTAGCATGCCTTATCCCTGTTACTGGGGGTGGTGAGTCCCTGTCCTAGGTGGCGCTAGTGGTAAAGAACCTACCTACCAACGCAGGAGACATGAGACACAGGTTCCATCCCTGGGTCGAGAAGATCCCCTGGAGGAGGGCATAGCCACCCACTCTAGTATTCTTAGCCTGAGAATCCCATGGACAGAGGAGTCCGTGGAGCTGCACAGAGTCGAACACAACTGAAGCAACTTAGCATGCACACATGTCCCTGGTACTAGTCCATTCCCATTCTAGAAAAAAGTAGGCTTGTGGCTCTTACTTCATAACAACACACTTGATGATTTTTTCACTGAAGCTTAACTGACTTTCAATGTTGTGTTAGTTTCAGATGTACAGGAAAGTGATTCAGTTACACACATACAAATATATTTTTTCAGACTCTTTTCCCTCGTACATTATTATGAAATATTGAGCATAGTTCCCTGTGCTATACAGCAGGTCCTTTGGTTATCTACTTTGTGTATAGTAGTGTACGTTAATCCCAAACTCCTAATTTATTTCTCTCTACCCCCTGCCCACCTTCTTCCTTTAGAAAAATCGATGGTATGTTAAGCAGCTCTCTATTTAATAGATTAATGCAAACTGTAACCATCCTAGCTTGATAAACATCTTCTCCTAGGACATCAAAGGACACACATGGACACCTGTGCACTTCATCAGTACATTAAATTGGTCAGTTATGTTTTAATGAAAGGGACTTCTCTCCCTTGCTCCAATGTTTGGTTAAGAAAGCCACCTGGGGAGAGAGGGGAGCATTCAGTTNGGTCCCAAACTGATCACAGATAGTTCCTCTTTATGAACTTCTTTTCAAGTTATCATTTCAGTTAATATTTGCAATATAGTCTTTGATGTAGAGATGTTATTGCACATTTTATAGATGAGAAGATGTAGGATCAGACAAAATAAGTGGTTGCCCTAAAGTCATCAGCTGGCAGGCGACAGACTCTGGACTCAAAGGCAAGCCCCCTGATTCCCAATCCATTGCTCCTTTTGCTGCAAGAGAAGACATGGTTTTGAATCCCCTTGTGATCTCTGATGCTCCTCTCTGGACACAAACCTGTAATAAGTCACTTAGTACTGAATCCAACAATCCAGGGTAGGGCAAGCACGCAGAATGTGGAATTCTATGTCTTTTGTTCTGACATGCCGCTTCAATTCATGCAGCCCAAGCTCAAAGTGGCCTCACTGGCCACTTCATGTTCTCACTATTTAAATAATGTTTTTTGTTTGTTTGTTTGTTTATCATTTATGAAATCAATGTATGTTTATGACAGAAAACAAATATAATCAATAAGGGGAAAAANCAATTCATGCAGCCCAAGCTCAAAGTGGCCTCACTGGCCACTTCATGTTCTCACTATTTAAATAATGTTTTTTGTTTGTTTGTTTGTTTATCATTTATGAAATCAATGTATGTTTATGACAGAAAACAAATATAATCAATAAGGGGAAAAAAAACAAAGTTCCATCAACCACATAAAACCACTATTAACCATTTTTCTTTGCACATATTTGGTAGTAAATAGATCATACTGTAATGTTTTGTAATCTGCTTTCTAAACTCAATTAGCTATCTTTCTCACTACTTAAATTTTTTTTTTCATGACTTCAACTAAGTAGTTGCATTTTATTTCCTTATATGAATATGCTAGATTTTAATAAGTGCCCCATTCTTAGAGACTCATTTCAACTTTCTTGCCATTGTTACAATACTAGAGTGAACATCCTTACAGCTAAATAGTTCCACACATCTATTGTATCCTTTCCATTGGATTTAAATCTAAAAGTGGCATTGCTGAGCCAAAGAAACTCACATTTTAAGATTTTCTTATTTGAATTGCCAAATATACATCCAAAAGAGGTATTCATATTTATATTGCAACCAGAGTATACTGTTCAGACACAAAATCATGTCCAACTCTTTGCGACCTCATGGACTGCAGTACGCCAGGCTTCTCTGTCCTTCACTATCTCCCAGAGTTTGCTCAAACTCATGTCCATTGAGTTGGTGATGCCATCTAACCATCTCATCCTCTGTCACCCTCTTCTCTTCCTGCCTTCAAAGTATACTGGTTGAATCAATTTATATTGCAACCAAAAGTAAAAAAAACTGCTATCAATTCATATTGCAACCAAAATTATAAATGAATCAATTTATATTACAACCAAAAGTATAAAAACTGATAATCACAAACCCTAGCATTGCTGTACACTACCTTTCACTTAATATTTGTCCATTCTATGGCCAAAAATAGTTTAATTTTAGTTTAGTTTAAATTTTTCATTTATTTATTAGCCAAAGTTAATACTCTTTTCCAAGTTACCCATTCATATCTTTTGCCGATACTTTACTGGATACTTGCATTTTTATTAATTGATAAAGTCACTCACACCTCTTTGTTGAGTAATAGAGTTTATCTGCATATTAGCCAAAACCTCCAAAACTTTTTCTATGAATGACGCTCTTTAGAAACAACTCTCCTGTCTCATATATATCTTACAGTTCGGCAGTCATCTATGTTTCATTTACATGTCTCCTTATTAAATTTCATTTTGTCAAATTTCCTACATGGTTGCAAACTGTTAAAAATAATCTTATCCCCATCCTATCATATTTCCCCCCTATTCTCAGATATCCATCGGTTTAACCCATTTTTCCACATATTTACTTGAGTGCAGGGTAAAAGGTCATAGGACAAGCATGACTCTTTGGGAAATCTGACACCTCTCTGCAAGGAAACATCATTCACCATTTCCTTGAATTATGTCAGAGTTCTCATTCACTTATTAATGTGTGTCTGCTCTCAAAGATACAAATAATGAGTCAAACGATACAATGGCCCCAGATCACAGGTAGCTAACATACTACTGAGATAAGCATGAAAAAAATATTCATACAAACAATCATACAAATGTAACAGCAAGTCCAGCCATTCATAGGTGGGCCTGGTCCAGATGTTTCCTGTGAGTTGAACAAAGGTATTTTAGCTTAATTCTCATTATCTTGGAGGCAGAGTTCCCAGAGATGGTCCATTAGGTACACTTTAAACTGTAGGCAACATCCGTTCAGCAATTGTGTGCATGCACGCTATGTTGCTTCAGTTGTGTCCAACTCTTTGTGACCCCATGGACTATGTAGCCTACCAGGTTCCTCTGTCCATGGGATTCTCCAGGCAAGAATACTGGAGTGGAGTACCTTGCCCTCCTCCAGGGGATCTTTCCAACCCAGGTATCAAACCTGTGTCTCCTGGGACTCCTGCATTGCAGGCAGATTCTTTACCACTGAGCCACTAGGGAAGCTCCCTTTAGTTATTAAATTATAGCAAAAACAATAGAATACAAAGTTAAAGTAAAAGAAATAGATCCAATAGAGAGTCAGATTTGTTCTTCCATATTACACTGACCTGGGGCTTCCCTGGGAGCTCAGAAAGATCTGAGTTAGGAAGATTCCCCAATGAAGGAAATGGCAAATCACTCCTGTATTCTTGTCTGAGAAACCCCATGGACAGAGGAACCTGGAGGGCTAGGATCCATGGGATCACAGAATTCGGACACAACTTACAACTTAACCACTACAACAAGGCATAAGAAAAAGATTCAATGTGGAGTCAGATTTGTTTTTCCCTATTACACTCACACAGATGCAGGCAGCATGGATCTCTTCTCTCCTGAAAATATTTATTCCTTGCTGGTCTAAAATTCACTCAGATTTATTTACAACTTATCCACTGGAGAAGGGAGAGGCTATCTACTCCATCATTCTTGGGCTTCCCTTGTGGCTCAGCTGGTAAAAAAAATCTGCCTGCAATGCAGGAGACCTGGGTTCTGCCCCTAGGTTGGGAAGATTCCCTGGAGAAGGGAAAGGTTGCCCACTCCAATATTCCAGCCTGGAGAATTCCATGGACTATACATGGGGTCGAAAAGAGTTGGACACAACTGAGCAACTTTCACTTTCACTTTCTTTTCAACTTTCTGATGGGTTTTTTAAATGACTCAGTTCAGTTGAGTCGCTCATTCATGTCCGACTCTTTGTGATCCCATGAATTGCAGCACGCCAGGCCTTCCTAACCATCACCATCTCCCAGAGTTCACTCAGACCCACGTCCATCGAGTCAGTGATGCCATCCAGCCATCTCATCCTCTGTCATTCCCTTCTCCTCCTGCCCACAATCCCTCCCAGCATCAGAGTCCTTTCCAATGAGTCAACTCTTCGCATGAGGTGGCCAAAGTACTGGAGTTTCAGCTTTAGCATCATTTCTTCCAAAGAAATCCCAGGGCTGATCTCCTTCAGAATGGACTAGTTGGATCTCCTTGCAGTCCAAGGGACACTCAAGAGTCTTTTCCAACACCACAGTTTGAAAGCATCAATTCTTCAGCACTCTGCCTTCATGTAACTAATCTAGCTTTTTCATGTTGTTAGAATGAGAGCCCACATTCTCTAATAACTGTCTAAATCAAAACTGCAAGCTCATACAGTTCTTTTTAATATACCATGCCTATATTTTAGGCATTTAGATAGTCTCCTGAGAGTCCCTTGGACTGCAAGGAGAACAAACTAGTTGATCATAAACGAAATCAGTCCTGAATATTCATTGGAAGGACTAATGCTGAAGCTGAAGCTCCAATACTTTGGCCACCTGATGTGAAAAGCTGACTCATTGGGAAAGACCCAGATGCTGGGAAAGACTGAGGACAGGAGAAGAAGGGAGCAACAGAGAATGAGATGGTTGGATGGCATCACTGATTCAATGGACATGAGTCTGAGCAATCTCCAAGAGATAGTGAAGGACAGGGAAGTCTGGCATGCTGCAGTCCATGGAGTTTGCAAAGAGTCGGACACACCCTAGTGACTGAACAGCAACATTTTAATAAAAGCTATTACATAATGAATTATAGCTATGTTTTTGTTCTTCTCTTTTTTGTGATATTATAATAAAAGTGATCTGAACTAGAGAATCTTGTCTTTAAGAGAAGCTTTCAAGTTCCCCTTCAATATGAGTGGCAGTGATCAGTCAGTTAATTATGAGTTTCTCCAGTTTTATGCATTTCAGACCATAATTCCCATCTTTAGAATCCTTGTTCCTGACTGTGCTTCTCAGCAATGGCTCTATTCCCCTATTTCTCTGGCTCCAACTCTCTTCCAGGCCAAGACAAATATAGGACAAGCTCCTGTCTGTCCAAATATTAGAATTTTTAGAGCTGAAAATAAACATATAAGTAAATATGTGTCCTAATTCCTACAGTGCTATGCTTTCTGTCCCAAATCATATCTCATTCCCTAACACAGAGGAAACTTCTAGGGAAACAAATCTCTAGTCCCATTAGGATTTAACTAAATGGAACTGCATTTTCAGTGCTAAAATTGTGTTGTAATTAGACAAAATTACCAATGGCTCTTTTCATAGTGAAAGGAAAATGTAAGCGACCCTTTAATTAGGAATTGAGCATCTTTTTCCATTTTGCCTCCAAGAAGTCCTGTCAACAAACTTGAAATGCACACTGTTTTGCAGATGGCACCACACTGCAGCTCATTCCTCACGCTCATCACTAAATGTAGCAAAACATTCTTTTGTCTCTACATCAGACACTAACCAAGGATCCAAGGCCTGGGAGAATATAAATATTTTCATATAAAAAAGAATTATAACCTGATTTTCTGCTCCTCCTCCCAGATGTTTGCATTGTTGGTATTTTTTATCAACTCCACTGCAGACTGATCTTCAAAGTGATGAATGCTACTGAGATGCTTTATTTTCTTTTTCCCATAATGTTTTTTATTAAAAAAAATCCAGAGCTGGCAAAATATTAAGTCATATATCTTTATAACTAGCTAAATCCAAGGTGCTTATGATATTCTACCAGTCCCTCCCAAGGAGGTAAAGTTAGGTCATGTGGGTCCATGGCCAAGGAGGGCAAGGTTCAACTTGGGTTTCAGTAGTCAGGCTAAGTCCAAGAAAGAAAGAGGTGAAAAAAAGCTAGTGAGGCAGTATAATCATGTCTGAATAAAATGCTCAAGGTTAATCCCTGGTGGTTCAGGCAGTAAAGAATCCACCTGCAATGTGGGAGACCTGGGTTCGATCCCCAGGTTGGGAAGNCCCACATTCTCTAATAACTGTCTAAATCAAAACTGCAAGCTCATACAGTTCTTTTTAATATACCATGCCTATATTTTAGGCATTTAGATAGTCTCCTGAGAGTCCCTTGGACTGCAAGGAGAACAAACTAGTTGATCATAAACGAAATCAGTCCTGAATATTCATTGGAAGGACTAATGCTGAAGCTGAAGCTCCAATACTTTGGCCACCTGATGTGAAAAGCTGACTCATTGGGAAAGACCCAGATGCTGGGAAAGACTGAGGACAGGAGAAGAAGGGAGCAACAGAGAATGAGATGGTTGGATGGCATCACTGATTCAATGGACATGAGTCTGAGCAATCTCCAAGAGATAGTGAAGGACAGGGAAGTCTGGCATGCTGCAGTCCATGGAGTTTGCAAAGAGTCGGACACACCCTAGTGACTGAACAGCAACATTTTAATAAAAGCTATTACATAATGAATTATAGCTATGTTTTTGTTCTTCTCTTTTTTGTGATATTATAATAAAAGTGATCTGAACTAGAGAATCTTGTCTTTAAGAGAAGCTTTCAAGTTCCCCTTCAATATGAGTGGCAGTGATCAGTCAGTTAATTATGAGTTTCTCCAGTTTTATGCATTTCAGACCATAATTCCCATCTTTAGAATCCTTGTTCCTGACTGTGCTTCTCAGCAATGGCTCTATCCCCCTATTTCTCTGGCTCCAACTCTCTTCCAGGCCAAGACAAATATAGGACAAGCTCCTGTCTGTCCAAATATTAGAATTTTTAGAGCTGAAAATAAACATATAAGTAAATATGTGTCCTAATTCCTACAGTGCTATGCTTTCTGTCCCAAATCATATCTCATTCCCTAACACAGAGGAAACTTCTAGGGAAACAAATCTCTAGTCCCATTAGGATTTAACTAAATGGAACTGCATTTTCAGTGCTAAAATTGTGTTGTAATTAGACAAAATTACCAATGGCTCTTTTCATAGTGAAAGGAAAATGTAAGCGACCCTTTAATTAGGAATTGAGCATCTTTTTCCATTTTGCCTCCAAGAAGTCCTGTCAACAAACTTGAAATGCACACTGTTTTGCAGATGGCACCACACTGCAGCTCATTCCTCACGCTCATCACTAAATGTAGCAAAACATTCTTTTGTCTCTACATCAGACACTAACCAAGGATCCAAGGCCTGGGAGAATATAAATATTTTCATATAAAAAAGAATTATAACCTGATTTTCTGCTCCTCCTCCCAGATGTTTGCATTGTTGGTATTTTTTATCAACTCCACTGCAGACTGATCTTCAAAGTGATGAATGCTACTGAGATGCTTTATTTTCTTTTTCCCGTAATGTTTTTTATTAAAAAAAATCCAGAGCTGGCAAAATATTAAGTCATATATCTTTATAACTAGCTAAATCCAAGGTGCTTATGATATTCTACCAGTCCCTCCCCAAGGAGGTAAAGTTAGGTCATGTGGGTCCATGGCCAAGGAGGGCAAGGTTCAACTTGGGTTTCAGTAGTCAGGCTAAGTCCAAGAAAGAAAGAGGTGAAAAAAAGCTAGTGAGGCAGTATAATCATGTCTGAATAAAATGCTCAAGGTTAATCCCTGGTGGTTCAGGCAGTAAAGAATCCACCTGCAATGTGGGAGACCTGGGTTCGATCCCCAGGTTGGGAAGATCCCCTGGAGGAGGGCATGGCAACCCACTCCAGAATTCTTGCCTGGAGAATCCCCATGGACAGAGGAGCCTGGCAGGCTACAGTCCATAGGGTTGCAAAGAGTTGGACACAACTGAATAACAAAGAACAGAGCACAGTCCTGGTGAAGCCAAGTCCATTTTCAAGACCAAGGGTAAGTTTGACAAGTCAAGAGCCAGGGAAACAGAAGGCTGGAGCAGTTGATTTGGAGCAAGCCAGGGACAAGGCCATCTGGCCCAGGACATCTATAATGAGAAGAGCATGTTCTTACCAGACACTGGACACAGGACACTGGGTTATTTTGGGGGTGATTGGAAGATGTGGAGTTCACTAAGGATACCCCACATTTCCAAATTGGAACCTGAAAGGTCTTCATATTTCTTCTAGACTGAAAATCCTAGATGTTTCATTGGCCCATTCCAAAAGATGCAATGGAACTGAAGGAAATCTCTACCCTTCTCTTTCAAATGGCAAGGGCTTATGTAAAAGAACCTATCTGTTCTCAGGGTTTGTGGCTCATCTCTACCTTCCACTGCCATTGGGCCCCTTAATTCTAATAATAGCTTTTTGATTCTAGTTTCAATGTACCCAGTGTATCCCATAACTGGACCTTTATATCTAAGTTCCTAGAGCTGGAGCTCTAACTTACCTTTAGAAGTTTTATTCCTTGGAGACAGTTCCCAAACTTAAATCACAGGATAAGTTTAAGGCTCAAGTACATGTAGCTTGAGCTCTTGGGCGCTGTCCCCACCTGCTTGGGTTCAGAGAAATAACTAATCCAGAGTCCTCACTAAGTCCTTTAATGACTTCCTTTGGATTCTTGGTCTATCATGGCCACAGCCTTCAGGCACCAGTGGCTGAAGCCACTGTGCTCAGCCAGCAGTCCAGCCCTCAAGCTGCCCTGTCATTTGCACTGAGTGACTCAGTTATCAGACCAGTCTGTGATTCACCCTTCCCTTAAGAGGGAAGCACCTGGAACAATGGCTGTTGGGATCCGTTTATTGGAACTTAAGAGACTGTAGTTTTGAGTGGGGCAGCCAAAGAAATAGAGAGCTCTGCAATAAGTGTAGGCTGTGTGACAAGTAGGCCTGCTTGGCACTTGACCCAAATGGACAGCACAATGATGGAGTACACAATGGGTAAATCTGTCACGTGGAGTTTTCAACAAGCCACAGTAGGAGTAATAACACAGAAATCTAAAGTTATTGAGCATGTAGTCTGCAGCAGAGAACTATATACCATTTGGAAAAAACTCCTGGTATACTATGGCAGTGATGGAGAGTCTGGCCATAAGACATCAACTGAACATGTCACTGGAGCTGTCCCTCATGAGCTGGTGCTGTCAGATACACAATAATGTAAAAGCAGGTGGGCACAGAAGTGTCCATGAATGGATGGTCCAAATTCCCATGCCACTCATCTCTGTTACAATGACACTTCTTTCTCATTATACACTGCTGTGTCATGGAGGGGAACTTCCCAGGTGGCTCAGTGGTAAAGAATTTGCCTGCCAATACAGGAGATGCAGGAGATGTATGTTTGATCCCTGGATTTGGAAGATGCCCTGGAGGAGGAAATGGCAACCCATTCCAGCATTCTTGCCTGGAAAATTCCATGAGTAGAGGAGCCTGGTGGGCTGCAGTTTGTGGGGTTGCAGAGAATCAGACATAGCTGAGCATTTGACTACATATGAACTCACACACACCATGGATTGGAGAGGAGTAGGGTGAGTTTTATGCAACTTAACAGAGGAGGAAAAAAAAATAGATAAGGAAAAGAATATAGGCCTGGTCTATGAATAGATCAGCTCAATATTTATATAAGTCAAAAATAGACAGCTGCCCCACTATAGCCTCACGAGTGACCCAGCTTCAAGTGACATATTTGGTCATGTACTTTGTATGAATATGCATAGACTCCTGAGATATGGCAAATACCTTGACTGGTTTGTCAGACACTTGGAAAATGTGGACTTGAAAGATCAAGAACAAGGAGATTTAAAGAAAAGGCATGTAGAAAAACTTCAAGAATAGATACAAAATATATGAATGTCTAAGATACACATTAATGCCCATAAGAAAGGATCCAATGTAAAAGAACTCTTAATAAATTAAAATTCAAATAAGTACCCTTGAAGAGTGAATTAGCTCTATTCAAAGATTTCTGAATCAGACAGTATCCTATCTGGCAAGAAGAAACGTATTCCAAGGACCTGTACAATTTAAGGCATAAAAGTATCACCTCAGCTATCACTCCATAGTTTCTGAAAACTGTTTATCCCATTTTATTTTGTTCTGCATCTTTGTGGCATTAACAGATTACAACTTCAGATTCAACTTTTCTTTTTTTTTCTTTTTTTACTTATTTATTTATTTATTTATTTATTTATACTTTACAACATTGTGTTGGTTTTGCCACACATCAACATGAATCCACCATGGGTATACACGTGTTCCCAAACCTGAACTCCCTCCCACCTCCCCCCACACACACCATCCATCCAGGTCATCCCAGAGCACCAGTCCCAAGCATCTTGCACTCTGCATCGAATCTAGACTGGCGATTCATTTCATATATGATATTATACATGTCTCAATGCCATTCTACCAAATCACCCCACCCTTGCCCTCTCCCATAGAGTCCAAAAGACTGTTCTATACATCTGTGTCTATTTTGCTGTCTCACATACAGGGTTATCATTACCATCTTTCTAAATTCCATATATATGAATTAGTATACAGTATTGGTGTTTTTCTTTCTGGCTTACCTCACTCTGTATAATAGGCTCCAGTTTCATCCACCTCATTAGAACTGATTCAAATGTACTCTTTTTAATGGCTGAGTAATACTCCATTGTGTATATGTATCACAGCTTTCTTATCCACTCACCTGCTGATGGACATCTAGGTTTCTTCCATGTCCTGGCTATTATAAACAGTGTGGCGATGAACATTGGGGTTCACGTGTCTCTTTCAATTCTGGTTTCCTCAGTGTGTATGCCCAGCAGTGGGATTGCTGGGTCATAGGGCAGTTCTATTTGCAATTTTTTAAGGAATCTCCACACTGCCCTCCATAGTGGCTGTACTAGTTTGCATTCCCACCAACAGTGTAAGAGGGTTCCCTTTTCTCCACATCCTCTCCAGCACTTATTGCTTGTAGATTTTTGGATCGCAGCCATTCTGACTGGTGTGAAGTGGTACCTCATTGTGGTCTTGATTTGCATTTCTCTGATAATGAGTGATGTTGAGCATCTTTTCATGTGTTTGTTAGCCATCTGTATGTCTTCTTTGGAGAAATGCCTGTTTAGATCTTTGGCCCATTTTTTGATTGGATCGTTTATTTTTCTGGAGTTGAGCTGCATAAGTTGCTTGTATATCTTTGAGATCAGTTGTTTGTCAGTTGCTTCATTTGCTATTGTTTTCTCCCATTCAGAAGGCTGTCTTTTCACCTTACTTATAGTTTCCTTTGTTGTGCAGAAGCTTTTAATTTTAATTAGATCCCATTTGTTTATTTTCGCTTTTATTTCCAGTATACTGGGAGGTGGATCATAGAGGATCCTGCTGTGATGTATGTCGGAGAGTGTTTTGCCTATGTTCTCCTCAAGGAGTTTTATAGTTTCTGGTCTTACGTTTAGATCTTTAATCCATTTTGAGTTTATTTTTGTGTGTGGTGTTAGAAAGTGATCTAGTTTCATTCTTTTACAAGTGGTTGACCAGTTTTCCCAGCACCACTTGTTAAAGAGATTGTCTTTACTCCATTGTATATTCTTGCCTCCTTTGTCAAAGATAAGGTGTCCATAGGTGTGTGGATTTATCTCTGGGCTTTCTATTTTGTTCCATTGATCTATATTTCTGTCTTTGTGCCAGTACCATACTGTCTTGATGACTGTGGCTTTGTAGTAGAGCCTGAAGTCAGGCAGGTTGATTCCTCCAGTTCCATTCTTCTTTCTCAAGATTGCTTTGGCTATTTGAGTTTTTTTTTTTTAATATTTCCATACAAATTGTGAAATTGTTTGTTCTAGCTCTGTGGAAAATACCATCGGTAGCTTGATAGGCATTGCATTGAATCTATAAATTGCTTTGGGTAGTATACTCATTTTCACTATGTTGATTCTTCCAATCCATGAACATGGTATATTTCTCCATCTACTAGTGTCCTCTTTGATTTCTTTCACCGGTGTTTTATAGTTTTCTATATATAGGTCTTTAGTTTCTTTAGGTAGATATGTTCCTAAGTACTTTATTCTTTTTGTTGCAATGGTGAATGGAATTGTTTCCTTAATTTCTCTTTCTATTTTCTCATTATTAGTGTGTAGGAATGTAAGAGAGAGACAGATTCAGCCAATAATCAGTTCCCTAAGTGTTATCCACCGTCTGGAACACACAGAAATTCATGGTGTTGGGTACAGAAGAGAGAGGGTAGGGAGGAGACACAGGCAACCTGGTGGAGAAAAAGGAGAGTCCAAAGTGGGAGAGAGCAGTCAAGCCAGTAATCTCACTCCCAAGTAAAAATGGGTACTGAAGATTGGGTTCTTAAAGGTACAAAATTGATAACAAATACCAAAAAGCAAAGACTAAAAATCTAGAGTAGAGCTTGGAATTTCAAAAATACAATATTAAAGAAAAGAAGAAAAAAGAGAGAGAGAGAGAGAAAAAGCCAATGTCACAAAAAAAATTTTTTTAAATATATGTGGAGTTTTCTTTTAAAAGACAGGGTCTTTTTTGCAAAGTAATAGTAGGTTATAAAAGTGAAAATTAAAGGAGTAATAGAGGACTTAAATTTTAAAAATATTTTTTAAAAAAAGAATGATCATTAAAAATAGTAAAAAATGTATCTAGGACTTTCTCTGGTGTTGTTGTGGGTATTGTGGGGTCAGTTCATTTTCAGATAGTTCCTTGGTCCAGTTTATATTTCAAGATCTATAGGCCCCTTCCTATGTAGTCAGTACTAATGACTAGGTTTTAATCTATTGCACCTGTCACTTCCAAGGCGGTTCCCTCTGTTTTAGCTTCTTCTGTTTGCTGGTCTCTTCAGTGTCTGATTTCCACACTGCCACATGGGTGGTGGTGGTGGATACTCTTTGTAGGCTCACTTGTTTAGTTGTACTGTGGGGAGGGAGGGACGCTGCAAACAAATAACACTGGCATGTGCTCATAGTGCCTCAGCCACACTGGGCCTGCCCCCACTCACGGCACGTGTACCCTTCCTGTCCACACTGCTCAGGCTCTAGGTTGCTCCACCAGGAACCATCTGAGGCCAGCCCTGGGCTGCATGCACCTCCGAGGTCTAAGCTGCTCAGGTTCAGGCACTCAGGTAGTCCTCAGAGGTGCA
>SJYW01007742.1:333523-352175 GCA_006410735.1 Raphicerus campestris
GCTTATTTGTTATGTTAAATTACATGATGGGATGGAGAGGGAGGTGGGAGGGGGGGTTCTGGATGGGGAACACATGTGCACCTGAGGCTGATTCTTGATGTTTGGCAAAAACCACTACAGTATTATAATTAGCCTCCAATTAAAATAAATAAATTAACTTTAAAAATAAATTACATGGGAAGCACTGTCAGATAAGAAGTAACACTAAACCTTCTTTATGCTGTGTTTGCATATGTATATTTTATAAGCATTTCAGAAATTGTATGCAATTCCTGAGAGTCTATCCCAGTGTAATGCAGAGTACATCATGAGAAACACTGGGCTGGATGAAGCACAAGCTGGAATCAAGACTGCTGGGAGAAATAGCAATAACTTCAGATATGTAGATGATACCACCCTTATGGCAGAAAGTGAAGAAGAACTAAAGAGCCTCTTGAAAGTGAAAGAGGAGAGTGAAAAAGTTGGCTTAAAGACCAACATTCAGAAAACTAAGATCATGGCGTCTGGTCCCATCACTACATGGGAAATAGATGGGGAAACAGTGGAAGCAGTGTCTGACTTTATTTTGGGGAGCTCCAAAATCACTGCAGATGGTGACTGCAGGAATGAAATTAAAAGATGCTTACTCCTTGGAAGGAAAGTTATGACCAACCTAGGCAACAGATTAAAAATCAGAGACATTACTTTGCCAACAAAGGTCTGTCTAGTCAAGGCCATGGTTTTTCCAGTAGTCATGTATGGATGTGAGAGTTGGACTATAAAGAAAGGTGAGCACCAAAGAACTGATGCTTTGAACTGTGATGTTGGAGAAGACTCTTGAGAGTCCCTTGGACTACAAGGAGATCCAGCCAGTCTATCCTAAAGATCAGTCCTGTGTGCTCATTGGAAGGACTGATGTTGAAGCTGAAACTCCAATACTTTGGCCACCTGATGGGAAGAGCTGACTCATTCGAAAAGACCCTGATGCTGGGAAAGATTGAGGGCAGGAGGAGAAGGGGACGACAGAGGATGAGATGGTTGGATAGCATCACTGGCTCAATGGACATGAGTTTGGGTAAACTCTGGGAGTTGGTGTTGGACAGGGAGGCCTGGCATGCTGTGGTTCATGGACTTGCAAAGAGTTGGATACAACTGAGCAACTGAACTGAATGCTGTCATCATAATTCTAGTTGTTATCATAAAATGTTGTACATCACAAAAATAACTACATTTATCAAATGAGCTCCAACAGTGGGCATTTAAAATCTTTGTCATTTACAGAGAGCTTTTGCAAAAGCGTTCCTATAAGAGTACTTCATTTTCAAAAAGAAAGGACTTTTGATAATTATAGGATTCTGATATCTTTAAATACATAAAACTGATCTGGGTAAGCATTTCCAGGATGAAGGGGGGAAAGACAGTTAAACAAAATAAGAATTAATAGCATAGGACTGAATGAAGAGAGGAGAATAATTGTAATTTTTTATGACTTCATTTTTGAAACATTGCTATTTTACCAAATTTGAGAAAAGTGTTTCTCTTAAGCTACCCAAGACCCACAGCAATATAGTAAATTATACCTTTGTAGTCAAAGATGGAAATATTTAGTTTTTCTCCTACCTAATCCTTCCAGTAGTTATTTATGTAACTTCAATAAGAATCTGTTATTCTTATAATAGAACACAATTGGAAACACTGGCTACATTGTGTTTCCAAGGATTTGACTGAGATAGTATCACAGGTAAAATCTAGTGGTGAGTCTTTGGCTGGGCATCTTGGCCTGAAAGACTTTTAAGAATTCATTCTGAGATTAAAATTNGTGTCTTTGACACAGGCATCAAAGTGACTCCAAGATGAAGTGAACATAGCTGCTATACAAGGTCAACCACTTCCTTTTTATCTTTGACTTAAAGAGACCCTGTTTGCTATTACTTATGTCAACCTCATATTCTTACTGGCACGCTCTTGACAGCATCAAGATTTCAGACAACCCAAGACAAAGCAGGTAAACCTAAAGCAATCAGAGACAACATATTTCAGTTGAGTGCTCTTTGGTACTACCCTGTTACCTGAAAGACCCTCCTGATTTGTGTGACAACTGGTGAGCCCCCTTACCCATCACCTAAGAAACATACAGCTCNAGCAATCAGACACAACATATTTCAGTTGAGTGCTCTTTGGTACTACCCTGTTACCTGAAAGACCCTCCTGATTTGTGTGACAACTGGTGAGCCCCCTTACCCATCACCTAAGAAACATACAGCTCTTCTCTTTTGCTCTCTCATCCCCTGCTCCCCTCTCTCCAGTATTACTGATGGATTCGCACTGACTTATACACATTCTCCCCCTCACCATCCTCTTTGTCACCAAAAGTACATTTGTTTACGATTATTGCTTACATGGGCTTCCCAGATGGTGCTAGTGGAAAAGAACCCACTGGCCAAAGCTGGAGACATGAGGGATGCAGATTTGATCCATGAGTTGGGAAGATTCCCTGGAGTAGGAAATGGCAACCCGCCCCAGTATTCTTGCCTGGAAAAGTCCATGGACAAGAGACAAAATTCCATGGAGGAGCCTGGCAGGCTACCATCCGTGGGGCCACAAAGAGTTGGACATGACTGAGCTACTGAGCACACACATACATGCACAGACATTTAGACATTTAGGTAACAATAAAATAATAGAATATCTTCCCACTCAGCATGTTTACTTACCACTTGTATACTTTTCCAAAACAGAACCAATTTGATTTATTTTACAGATATTTTTGTTAAATAAGAGGAGACTTCATATTAGACTCATCAGTTACAGTCCTCAAAGTTGATGTCAGAGTAGAAAACTTAAAAGAGGCCATTTCTGCTATGAGAAATCTAAATTAAATGCCCCAAAGAAAATTGTTCTGAAAAGTACTATTTTGAGTGGGAATTATTAGAAATAAAACACTTTAGAAAATGACCAAAATCACGGGTGCAACTGTGACTTAGGAAGCAAAGTGAAGCTGATGACCACATGCATCACATGGGCTGGGCTGACCCCTTAGCAGCCGCAGGTCTGCTCCCCAAGGACCAAAGCCACTGGCTGACTCAGGCCCCAACTCGTGGTTCTCATGGCACCCCTCNTCACGGGTGCAACTGTGACTTAGGAAGCAAAGTGAAGCTGATGACCACATGCATCACATGGGCTGGGCTGACCCCTTAGCAGCTGCAGGTCTGCTCCCCAAGGACCAAAGCCACTGGCTGACTCAGGCCCCAACTCGTGGTTCTCATGGCACCCTCTACTTCCTGTTCTAAAGTCAGGACATTCTTATCCAGAGGAGAACAGGGTGTGATAGCAAAGTTTTGTGGTCTCTGGACAAACAACATAGATATACTGGCCCTTCCTTATCTTTCTTCTGAGCTAGACATTGCCCTGGAGTGTGTGTATGAGTCCTGGCTGAAATTTACTTTCCCCCTTTAATGTTTGCTGCCGGCCCCACTTCCAGCCACGGAGATGGAACTAGCTTTCCTCTTCTCTAAGAAGAGACCAAATACAAGAATGGGCACACAATTCTTTGACTTGATTTTTTGTTGAATTTGCAAGTGATGATCACCCATATGGTAACCAGTTGAAATAGTAAAGTCACCAATGATGAGGGGCAAGAATGGCCCAGATGGAAAACTCCTCTGATTTTTAGCTTGATAAATATAGCGTGAACAGATTAGTTTCTCAGGAGACATCTGAAAGTTGCAAGTCTGAGATATCCAGATAAACACCCCCAATAGCAAGCAATGCCCCCAGAATATCAGAACTCACTTCCTTAGCTAAGCAGCTTTTCTAGGCCAGAATTCAAGGAGTAAAGGAGCAGGAGCTACCAGTCTAGCCCATGGCTTCCTGGTGGAAAAGAAATATTACTGAAATAAAACTGAAATATTACTATGAGCACAGAGAGGCTTGGATATCAAAAATAAATGAAGATATGGATGATTCCTGTGATTTTTTTTTACATGAAGGAGAATCACTCAATTTAATTTAATTGAGGTTAAACAGGAACTGTAATGCAACTGTTTTTTATTTCATTTTTCTAATAGGCAAACAGCCTTTTCCCTCTTTGTTTTAAAAAGGATGCACTGCGGAGTATTTAAACAATGCAAAATTTAAAAGAAATGAAAATCACCTGGAGATCCGCCCCCAGAGATGACCTATTCTAACACCTTTCCAGACATCTTGTCATAAAATTTTACCCATGTATACCCACCCCCACACGCATAGATGCGTAAACACACACACATGTGTAGACATACATGCACAAGCACACATACATGCATGCACACATATACACTTTAAATAAGTGGGCATATATTCACAAGCTATCTTACAGTCTATCAGCACCTTGTGTATGTGTGTGTAAAATCGAGCACCTTAAATCATAAATATGGACATGCGGTGTCTGCATTTTATTTCTTTATCAATATGGACTACATTTTAGCCAATCCCTGAATACTGGTAAAACTAGTTTTGTTTTTTATATATTTCAAACAGTCTTCTAAAAAATGCCATCTTTAAACACTTATTCAAATATCTTCTTGGGAAAATGGAAAAATTCCTATGAAATTGGGACATTTCTTTGGAATTGGGAAAATTCCTATGGAATTGATGGGTTAAAGGGTAGCCCAATTTTTTAAAAATCTTGGTACATAGTGCCAAACTGGAGATGAGCTGGGACATCAGGAAATCATTGACCTTGAACTTTCCTTCCCAATCTGAGGAAGCTCTACACAAAACCTCTCCTTAGGGTCTGTCCATAAACAGGCAACAAAGGCATGACCAAGTTTCTAGCTGTTTCCCTGCTAGGTTGGAGACCAGGTCTCACTGGAGTGAAGGCATAAAATTCTCATAAAACTCTCTTGAGCCCCTTCTGCTCCACAGTGAAGATGGACCCTGGCTGGGAGCTCTTCACGTCTCCTGCACCCAGACAACAGTTCCTTCCAAACTGCATACCCAGGAGGAGACTCATCACAATTGTCACCATTGATTACTATGGGTGTCCTGTGCTCCCAAGTCAGCAGATCTATGTAAAGACTGAAGGCAAGAATTCGTAGTAAAAGATCAGGAGTCTTCCTCTTGCTTTGGGGTAGATCAGTGGGTCTCAGCTGGTGAAGGGACGGGGTGATTTTGCTCCCCCTCTAGGGAAGATTTAGCAATGTCTAGAGATATTTTGGCAACCCACTCCAGTGTTCTTGCCTGGAGAATCCCAGGGATGGCGGAGCCCAATGGGCTGCTGTCTGTGGGGTCACACAGAGTCGGACACGACTGAAGTGATGCAGCAGCAGCAGCAGCAACAGAGATATTTGGGGCTTCCCTGGTGGCTCAAACAGTAAAGAATCTGCCTGTAGTGCAGGAGACCCAGGTTCAATCCCTGGGTCAGGAAGATCCCCTGGAGAAAGGCATGGCTACTCACTCTGGAATTTTGCCTGGAGAATTCCATGGATGGAGGAGACTGGTGGACTATACAGTCCATGGGGTCGCAAAGAGTCGGACACAGCTGAGCAACTAACACTTTCACTTTCCGAGACATCATCTTAGGTTGCCACAGCTGTGGATGTGTGCTACTGGCGTCTAGTGGATACAGACCAGGGATGCTGTTAAGCATACTACTGTGCCCAGGCCAGCCTCCCACAACAAAGAATTATCTGACCTGAAATCTCAGTAGTGCTGAGGCTGAGAAACCCTGTGTAGATAATGCATTCTTCTCTACTTTGTGGTTTTAGCTCATTCACTACCCTAAATTTCAGGGGGGAAAAACTGGAAATTTTCAGATATCTTTACCCCTCATATATATATTTTTAATAAAAATATTGCTTCCTCATCTAATCTTTTAATGCCTTCTCCACTTTCTGGCTTTCCTTGTAAGGAATCCATGACCCACAAAGCTCTAGAGCCCTACAGTTCAAACCTGCTCTACCCAAAGTTGGGCCACCTGTGAAATCCAAACAGCATTGACATAGACAAGCCTGATTCGATGTTTTCCTTCAATCCTTTTGCTTTAAATTAACAGGTATGAGTTAGACCTGTTCCTTCTTTTCTGCCCATGGAGTGGTTTTCATCTCATCCATATCATTTTAATATGCTGTCACTTCAGCAAAAACCACTTGATGTGATGATAAGTCCCTTTGGCCTCAGTTGGGTGGGGAAGCATTTTCCTTGTGAGGGGAGCAGCTCTTCTCAAAATGAGAGAATTCTACATGCTGTCCCATTCTCTCCACCACTCTTTTAGATTTACAAGAGCAAGATGCAAGGCATTCTAAAGCCCTGAGCAGGGTCACTGGACACATCTCATTGGTTAAATGACTACCTGAGAAGAATCCATATTTTATCCAGACTTGGATCCCTGTCAAGCCTTCCCTGGGGCCTGTTACTCAGTAAGCCCTAAGTTAGTGTTACTGACCAAAAACAGAGTCCTTCAGAAGCAATGAGCCATGAGTGAAAATTCTGAGGTCAACAGAAATGGTTCCTACGATAACAGAGCCTCTGTAACGATTCTCTGATGCCCCAGGGTGGTGTTCAGGAACCATTAAAAGGATCTACCATTCATAGACGGGAACTTAACTGCAATGGTAAATTGAGTCCACAGCCCACACATGAGTACACACATATATACACCCCCAACCTCCCCACTGTGGAAAAGCAGCCTTGCTTGATTTATTTCCCTGTCACCAAAATTTTTCATCCATAGCAGACAAAAGCAATAGCCAAGTTCTACCCAGGCACAGGACAAGAAATGCCTTTTTTCTCCTTGTGCATCAAGTTAAAAACTATTGCTTGTGGAGCAAAGCTGAGGACTGCAGAACAAAGGCAACAAAATCTAGCTCACGTTGGTGCTCTGGCAAGATACTGAGACTCACTGGAACTGAAGGCTTTGTGCACCTTTGAAGGAGAAACACCACTTCAGAAATACAGTAGCCACAATATCTCTTTTAATACAGAGTTGCATGGGGCCTTTAGGACAAAAGAGGTGTGCACTTGTCTCCCCTATAAGACCTGGCCCAGTGTTTTGACACAAGTTCTCAGTAAATTATTATTGGGCAGATCGCTCACATCAGAAAGCCCCATCATCTTGCTGTCATCTAGATCCTGGCTATTTAAAATGCAGTCTTCCGACCAGCAGCAGCATCCAGGAAGCTTGTTACCAGTGTAGAATCAGGCTACTCCCCAAAGCCACCTATAGAATCTGAATTTTCACAAGACCCAGGTGATGCATACACTCACTAAGAGTTTCATAATCATTGCTATGAACAAACTCTCCCAACAAAACATAGAAACTCTGCCCCAAGATGACAGAGAGTGTATCCAGTCAATCAATCAGCCAAATACTGCCTGACAGTCTGCTCTGGGCATGATGCCAATGAGGTGGCCAAAGCAGAATCTGAACACTAGAATACTAACACAACAGAATGAGAGTTTGGCAGTAGTTCCCTGGAAGACATGGGACACACCACAANTAAACACACACACATGTGTAGACATACATGCACAAGCACACATACATGCATGCACACATATACACTTTAAATAAGTGGGCATATATTCACAAGCTATCTTACAGTCTATCAGCACCTTGTGTATGTGTGTGTAAAATCGAGCACCTTAAATCATAAATATGGACATGCGGTGTCTGCATTTTATTTCTTTATCAATATGGACTACATTTTAGCCAATCCCTGAATACTGGTAAAACTAGTTTTGTTTTTTATATATTTCAAACAGTCTTCTAAAAAATGCCATCTTTAAACACTTATTCAAATATCTTCTTGGGAAAATGGAAAAATTCCTATGAAATTGGGACATTTCTTTGGAATTGGGAAAATTCCTATGGAATTGATGGGTTAAAGGGTAGCCCAATTTTTTAAAAATCTTGGTACATAGTGCCAAACTGGAGATGAGCTGGGACATCAGGAAATCATTGACCTTGAACTTTCCTTCCCAATCTGAGGAAGCTCTACACAAAACCTCTCCTTAGGGTCTGTCCATAAACAGGCAACAAAGGCATGACCAAGTTTCTAGCTGTTTCCCTGCTAGGTTGGAGACCAGGTCTCACTGGAGTGAAGGCATAAAATTCTCATAAAACTCTCTTGAGCCCCTTCTGCTCCACAGTGAAGATGGACCCTGGCTGGGAGCTCTTCACGTCTCCTGCACCCAGACAACAGTTCCTTCCAAACTGCATACCCAGGAGGAGACTCATCACAATTGTCACCATTGATTACTATGGGTGTCCTGTGCTCCCAAGTCAGCAGATCTATGTAAAGACTGAAGGCAAGAATTCGTAGTAAAAGATCAGGAGTCTTCCTCTTGCTTTGGGGTAGATCAGTGGGTCTCAGCTGGTGAAGGGACGGGGTGATTTTGCTCCCCCTCTAGGGAAGATTTAGCAATGTCTAGAGATATTTTGGCAACCCACTCCAGTGTTCTTGCCTGGAGAATCCCAGGGATGGCGGAGCCCAATGGGCTGCTGTCTGTGGGGTCACACAGAGTCGGACACGACTGAAGTGATGCAGCAGCAGCAGCAGCAACAGAGATATTTGGGGCTTCCCTGGTGGCTCAAACAGTAAAGAATCTGCCTGTAGTGCAGGAGACCCAGGTTCAATCCCTGGGTCAGGAAGATCCCCTGGAGAAAGGCATGGCTACTCACTCTGGAATTTTGCCTGGAGAATTCCATGGATGGAGGAGACTGGTGGACTATACAGTCCATGGGGTCGCAAAGAGTCGGACACAGCTGAGCAACTAACACTTTCACTTTCCGAGACATCATCTTAGGTTGCCACAGCTGTGGATGTGTGCTACTGGCGTCTAGTGGATACAGACCAGGGATGCTGTTAAGCATACTACTGTGCCCAGGCCAGCCTCCCACAACAAAGAATTATCTGACCTGAAATCTCAGTAGTGCTGAGGCTGAGAAACCCTGTGTAGATAATGCATTCTTCTCTACTTTGTGGTTTTAGCTCATTCACTACCCTAAATTTCAGGGGGGAAAAACTGGAAATTTTCAGATATCTTTACCCCTCATATATATATTTTTAATAAAAATATTGCTTCCTCATCTAATCTTTTAATGCCTTCTCCACTTTCTGGCTTTCCTTGTAAGGAATCCATGACCCACAAAGCTCTAGAGCCCTAGAGTTCAAACCTGCTCTACCCAAAGTTGGGCCACCTGTGAAATCCAAACAGCATTGACATAGACAAGCCTGATTCGATGTTTTCCTTCAATCCTTTTGCTTTAAATTAACAGGTATGAGTTAGACCTGTTCCTTCTTTTCTGCCCATGGAGTGGTTTTCATCTCATCCATATCATTTTAATATGCTGTCACTTCAGCAAAAATCACTTGATGTGATGATAAGTCCCTTTGGCCTCAAGTGGGGGTGGGGAAGCATTTTCCTTGTGAGGGGAGCAGCTCTTCTCAAAATGAGAGAATTCTACATGCTGTCCCATTCTCTCCACCACTCTTTTAGATTTACAAGAGCAAGATGCAAGGCATTCTAAAGCCCTGAGCAGGGTCATTGGACACATCTCATTGGTTAAATGACTACCTGAGAAGAATCCATATTTTATCCAGACTTGGATCCCTGTCAAGCCTTCCTTGGGGCCTGTTACTCAGTAAGCCCTGAGTTAGTGTTACTGACCAAAAACAGAGTCCTTCAGAAGCAATGAGCCATGAGTGAAAATTCTGAGGTCAACAGAAATGGTTCCTACGATAACAGAGCCTCTGTAACGATTCTCTGATGCCCCAGGGTGGTGTTCAGGAACCATTAAAAGGATCTACCATTCATAGATGGGAACTTAACTGCAATGGTAAATTGAGTCCACAGCCCACACATGAGTACACACATATATACACCCCCAACATCCCCACTGTGGAAAAGCAGCCTTGCTTGATTTATTTCCCTGTCACCAAAATTTTTCATCCATAGCAGACAAAAGCAATAGCCAAGTTCTACCCAGGCACAGGACAAGAAATGCCTTTTTTCTCTTTGTGCATCAAGTTAAAAACTATTGCTTGTGGAGCAAAGCTGAGGACTGCAGAACAAAGGCAACAAAATCTAGCTCACGTTGGTGCTCTGGCAAGATACTGAGACTGACTGGAACTGAAGGCTTTGTGCACCTTTGAAGGAGAAACACCACTTCAGAAATACAGTAGCCACAATATCTCTTTTAATACAGAGTTGCATGGGGCCTTTAGAACAAAAGAGGTGTGCACTTGTCTCCCCTATAAGACCTGGCCCAGTGTTTTGACACAAGTTCTCAGTAAATTATTATTGGGCAGATCGCTCACATCAGAAAGCCCCATCATCTTGCTGTCATCTAGATCCTGGCTATTTAAAATGCAGTCTTCCGACCAGCAGCAGCATCCAGGAAGCTTGTTACCAGTGTAGAATCAGGCTACTCCCCAAAGCCACCTATAGAATCTGAATTTTCACAAGACCCAGGTGATGCATACACTCACTAAGAGTTTCATAATCATTGCTATGAACAAACTCTCCCAACAAAACATAGAAACTCTGCCCCAAGATGACAGAGAGTGTATCCAGTCAATCAATCAGCCAAATACTGCCTGACAGTCTGCTCTGGGCATGATGCCAATGAGGTGGCCAAAGCAGAATCTGAACACTAGAATACTAACACAACAGAATGAGAGTTTGGCAGTAGTTCCCTGGAAGACATGGGACACACCACAAAGGGACCAATGAGAGAGGAAATTTGGGCCACGATGAGATTTGTCTCTAAAGGAGCCCTGGGAGTCAGAAATATATTGTCACAGCAATGATTATGCCTTCAGCCTCTGCAGACCTTCCCAAAGTGCTTCCCTTGATAAAGGAGCAGGCAGATCCGAATGAAGATGTTAAATTAGAAATAAGATGAAATAAGCTAGCAGTGCATAAGAGTGGAGCAAAAACAGGAGAAAACAGGAGACAGAGGCCTGTCCCTAGCCATGACTTTAGTAACCAGTCTCAGGGCTGCCAGAGGCAATCTTCATCAGCAGTCATGAGCGAGTGAATGAGTGGCTTCTGCCACCCTTGCGATTCTGCTCCAGCTGCAGTTCTAATGCCTCTTGGAATTTAAAGTCAAAGAAAGAAACATCCTGCATGAAACAAAAATTTGTTCCCTGTCCTCTAAGTTCAGCAATGGCTGATAGACAGGAGACAGGAGGACAGGCTGAGTGAGACAGCAAGTTACTTCCTTCATCCCACACCACTCCCACTCCTTGCTCTGGGTCTGGCAGGAGGGTGGATCGGTCCCTGGGGGATATTTGGCCAAGTGCAGAGATATTTTGGGTTTCATAACTAGTTGCGTGGTTACTACCGGCACATCCTTGGTAGAAGCCAGGTGTGCAGCACCAGGAGTTCAGCCTAGTGCTCTGTGATGACCTAGAGGGGTGGGAGACGGCGAGGGGAGGCTCGAGAGGAAGGGGATATATGTACATAGAGCTGATTCACTTCATTGTACGGCAGAAACTAACACAACTTGTAAAGCAATTACAGTCCAATTTTTTTTAATTTTTTAAAAGATCCTACAATGGACAAGACAGCCTCCACAACACAGAATTCTCTGACCCGAAATGTTGACACTGCCAAGGATGAGACCCTCGGCACTATAGCAACAGCCCTGTGGGGGCGCTTCCTGCAAGACTGTCTTCAGGTGAGATTCCTGCTGTTGTTCCTTCCATGGGCCTCAACTTTGGGGATTTCTTTAATCTACTGGACCCCTGAAGTCAGCACCAACATTACACCCTCCTCAAATATTCTCAGCCACATGAATCTTTTGATTGCTTCCCAGACCCTTTGTTGAACTAAGCTACTTCATGATACTGTTGACAGTAATAGGTTCGTTTAGCTGACTCACAGGCCAAATGCTGAGATGCCAAGGTTTACAGCAGAGGAAGAGTTTATTCACAGGCCATCCAAGTGAGGAGATGAGAGAAAGAAAAGAAAGAAAGTGAAGTCACTCAGTCGTGTCTGACTCTTTGGGACCCCATGGACTGTAGCCTACAAGGCTCCTTCGTCCATGGGATTTTCCAGGCAAGAATAATGGAGTGGGTTGTCATTTCCTTCTTCAGGGGATCTTCTGAACCCAGGGATTGAACCCAGGTCTCCTTCATTGCAGGCAGATGCTTTGATCATCTGAGCCACCAGGGAAACCAAGGGAAGAGATGAGAGAAAAGACTTCAGATCCACTTCCCCAAAGGTAAAGGGTTGGGATATTTAGAGGATAAAGAAGCTAGTGAAGTAAGACACGGGAGAAGATGATTGGAGTTAGGGATATAGTAAGGTCATCAGTGTACCATCAGGGCATATCTGAATTATCTTCTTTTACATGGACACATGTTCAGAAACAGAAGTGCTTGGCAAGATCTGAGGGTGGAGTTTGGGGCCTGATATGACATCAGAAAGTCACTCATCGGCCACCCATGCAGGCTGTTTGGGGGTTGGTGGTCCCACCCAGTGTTAGCCAGCTCAAACTGTGACTCTAAGTTAACTCAAGCCTCAGTTACTATAGTGACCCCTACATCAGACGCACTGTCTATAAGAGGTGATTAAAAAGCCTTGTAATATATTACCAGGGCTATGTGAAGCTTGGAGGGTATGCAATTAAAGAGAGAAAAAAATAATAACTAAAGCACACTTAATCAGTAAAGGGAGTTTATAAATGGAAAGGTTTTAACAGGTTGTTCCTTTATCTGTTGTTCTGTAAAGCAGTCTCAAGAATCTCTGCTGGTCACCAGCCTGTGTTCACCCTGTGGGGGACAGTTTGAATACATCTGCTTCAGCATGCATGTTCTTTGGCCAAGCAGCCTGTAGGGCCTTAAACTGCCACTAGCCCCCTCGTGCAAGCTCATGCCCTAGACAGAAGCCACAGAGTCACAAGCAAATGTAAGTTCTGATGATTTCCCAACAGCCTGTGAAGTCAAAATGCCATGTGCCATATCAGGAAGCAAAGGACGTTGCGGCCATCAAGCCATCATATTACGGCTGACCCTCTGCCCCGAGGGAACTCAGGATAGAGGCAGGATTTGCCCCCGCCTCATCTATTAATAGCAGTCAGCCACAGCAGCCACCTCCCAATGGTGCTCCCAGAGGAGACTCAGGATAAGAAAACGCAGGATCCCAACCACTCCATAGCCGACATGCATATCAAAGAGAAGATTTCAATAAGCCCAGAATTTGCATCATCCCATATGTAGAAAAGTGCTCATTTTATTCACTTGAGATTTCTGGTCTTCTTTAATTAGCAGTAATCTTTTGATGTTCCAACTGCTTGGTCTCCGTTGCAAAGATTCCTGTATCTCCTGGCTTCCAACCCAGCCCCCTTACCTCTTTGGAGCAGTCTCAGAATCTCTCAGCATCTCTGAGATGCAGTGTCTTGGGCTTAAATTCTGTTTTGTCCACTGAATAAAGCATAACTCTAAACTTTCAAGTTGTACATATTTTTTCTGTCAATAAGCCTTGTGACCAACAGTTTCTCCTCCTCCAAGCCTTCCCCCTTGTGGGACCCTTAGATAAGACACCCCCCTCCCACACAAAACCTGCAACACCCCAGCTCTTTTGGTTTGAATTGACCGATTCACCCTTAAACTGGAAACCCCAAAGCACTCTACCCACAGACCCTAATAAAGGCATGTGGCCCAGGGCCTGCCTGTCTCTCTGACTGCACCCTGCCTTGCCCTCCCTATGGCTCCTTAAGGCTTGATTGAAGTTCCTCCTCTAGGACCTGTGAGTAACAACCTTCTCTGTTTCAATTCTTTTGTGATCTTTTGTCGAACAGTGACTCACAGTTAACACCCCAAATACTGGGTTTTTTACTTTATTTTTTTAATTTTTTATTTTATATCGGAGTATAGTTGATTAACAATGCTATGTTAGTTTCAGGTGTGTCACAAAGTGATTCCGTTAAACATATCCNGAGTAACAACCTTCTCTGTTTCAATTCTTTTGTGATCTTTTGTTGAACAGTGACTCACAGTTAACACCCCAAATACTGGGTTTTTTACTTTATTTTTTTAACTTTTTATTTTATATCGGAGTATAGTTGATTAACAATGCTGTGTTAGTTTCAGGTATGTCACAAAGTGATTCCGTTAAACATGTACATGCATCTGAAGTGAAGTGAAAGGTGCTTAGTCATGTCCAACTCGGCCACGTCAAGGACTGCAATCTACCAGGCTCTTCTGTCCCTGGGGATTCTCTAAGCAAGAATCCTAGAGTGTGTAGCCATTCCCTTCTCCACTGGATCTTCCTGACCCAGGGATGAAACCTGGGTCTCCTACATTGTAGGCAGATTCTTTGCCATCTGAGCCACCAGGGAGACCCTGATNGCAAGAATCCTAGAGTGTGTAGCCATTCCCTTCTCCACTGGATCTTCCTGACCCAGGGATGAAACCTGGGTCTCCTACATTGTAGGCAGATTCTTTGCCATCTGAGCCACCAGAGAGACCCTGATGCATCTGTTCTCTTTCAAATTTGTTTCCCATTTAGGTTGCTACATAAGCAGAGTTCCCTCTTCTATATAGTAGGTCCTTGTTGGTTATCCATTTTAAATATAGCTGTGTATACATGTCCATCCCAAACTTCCTAACTATCCCTTCCCCTCCCCCTTCCCCTCTGGCAAACACAAGTTCATTCTCTCAGTCTATAAGTCTGTTTCTGTTAACAAACGCTAATTTAACAAAGTCATAATATCCCAGCTGGTACAAAGAAAGCTCAGGAATGAGAAAAATAATACCAAGATTTGTCCTGGGGCAGTAATTCTTAAGTGATGATCCAGTCAAAGTTGAAGAAAAGAGTGAATAAGGTGGAAGCAGGTGCGGCAGCCTTGGCGAATCCAGCCCCAGCATGGGAGAGGGCAGGGCAGGCTGAGTGGGACAGAAGTGCCTTTCCCAACCTCAGAAAAGCAGATTCACCTTGATGAACTAAAAATGAACTACTGAGATCAAAGTGATGGCCTCTTCCACTTGCATAAGCACTTTCCAAGGATGCCAGAGGGGCCCTAACAATGCCCTTACATAGTTGTATATGTTTGTTAAGTTCTCAGAACAGATGTTTTAACTGCAATTGGTTAAGAATACTGCCTCTTTCCACACCAACCTGTTTACCAATGCAGGAGTCACAGGTGATACGGGTTCAATTCCTGGATCAGAAAGATTCCCTGGAGGAGGAAATGGCAACCCACTCCAGTATTCTTGCCTGGGAAACACTATGGACAGAGGACCCTGGAGGGCTACAGGCCATGGGGTCACAAAGAGTAGGACACAGCTAAGCAACTGAGTACTCATGCACTCTGTCCACACCAACTTTCCCTCCATCGCAACCCACTCCAGTATCCTTACCTAGAGAATTCCCATGGAGAGAGGAACCTGGTCGGCTACAGTCCACAGGGTCCCAGAGTCGGACACTGAATGACTAAGCACAGCACAGCAAGGTGGCATTAGAGGAGACAGCTAAAACAAAGCTGAATTGGTAATACATGTAACTTGGGTTTAGTGGGATGTATTTATGCTATTCACCATCATTTTGAGCTATGCTAAAGTTATTGCTAGCCATCCATGTGTAAAAATGGCTTTCAGGAGTAATTCTATCATCCACTGGAAGAATTCACTGAACATTGTGACACAGAGGGGTGGGTCCAGAAGTCATATATTGTGGTAGGAACCTGTCCAACAATGGTGCAGACACAGTGGAGGAGAAACAAGTCTTGAAAGGCTCACAGACAGGAGCTAGTCTGGAAAATTTTTCCAATCATCAAATGCGTCGTGTTAAAGATGTTCATTTTCTTCATCCTCTGATCAAAATAAAAGTTCTCTTTTTCAAGAATATATTCAGTACTTTGGAGTGCAAAATTATAATGTACCATAGATTTTTTTTCCCTCTTTTTGGAGAAGGAGAACATCAGGTTTGATTTCTGATTGTACTAGTCCCCTCAGCCCCTTTGTGAGAATGCAAATTACAGAAATGTGTGTGCAGTAGCCTTGAAGATAAGGGTTACAAATATGAATCCAGAGCCTACTGAAACTGAGGAGAACTCTGCTCCCCCCCAGAACTCACCTATGTCTTTTGACTCTTATTTGTAGAAGGTCAAGTCTCCCAGGTCTCCCTAAATCGCAAAAGAACAAGCTCAAGCAGTTAGTGACTAGGACAATAGAGTTACAGAACCTTTCAGTGTCTATTACACATTTCTGAGTTGTTTCATAGATATTGTAACTGTTTCCAGAAGGAAAAAGCTGATTGCATGATGACCAGACCATAGCCATGACATAAATCGTTCCTTCTTGAATAGTACTGAATCTGTGGCTAGCACAATTGCAAGAATTTGGCTTTAACAAAATGGGATTAACACTGCTGCTCATAATAATCTGTATCTTTGGGGCAGAGTAATTATAGCTTACTTCTTCCCAGGTAACTAAAATTGTTGGTAAAGAGATGCTACAGACCNTTGTTTCATAGATATTGTAACTGTTTCCAGAAGGAAAAAGCTGATTGCATGATGACCAGACCATAGCCATGACATAAATCATTCCTTCTTGAATAGTACTGAATCTGTGGCTAGCACAATTGCAAGAATTTGGCTTTAAGAAAATGGGATTAACACTGCTGCTCATAATAATCTGTATCTTTGGGGCAGAGTAATTATAGCTTACTTCTTCCCAAGTAACTAAAATTGTTGGTAAAGAGATGCTACAGACCCACAGGTTGACATCTTCTGTTCTAAGACTATGGAGCCCTATGTCAGCATGAAACAGTTGCAGAAGACAAACTTTCCCCTATAATCCCATAGAAATGGAATGATGTCTGGCAGTGAGGATTTCTAAACAGCTCTTTGCAGGAAAGTGCTCTCTGTAGGAAGCCCCTTGTGTCTTGTCATTCTAGCAAAACTATATTATAATTTACCTTCAGCCCAAGCTCACCTTTCAAATCTGTTGCTCAAAGTCTTCTCTAATATATTGATTTTTTTCCCTAGATCAAAGAAGTATTAATAGAAATGAAGAATAAGAAATTAACAGACGACCAGAACTTTTCCCCAGCTTCCCTTTCAGTAATCTCATGAGCAAACTGTGTGAATGAGATAACATCTAAAGAAAAATCAGAGACTTCCTTTTTGGTACAGGGGTTAAGACTCTGTGCCTCCACTGGAAGGGGTGCAGGTCAATCCCTGATCAGGTAAGTAAGATCCCACATGCCTTTTGGTGAGACCAAAATGTTTGAAAAAAAGAAGGAAAGAAGGAAAGAAAAGTTACAAGGAGTTGACAAGTCTGCATGCAATGGGAAATGACAACAAATATGACCTCCTCCATCTCAATGATTGACTGAAAGTACTTCCCCTTTTTCTCGTTAAAAACTTCCATGGCCAAGCAGAATCTTCAGAGTTGGTTCTGGGACACGAGACCACCTTATCTCCAGATTGCCTGCCTCCTGAATAAAGCAACCTTTCTCTTTCCACCAGTACTTGCCTCTCTTTCCTAGCAGCAAGCAGGCAAATCTGAGCTCAGTAATACTAGCACTGCATGGAATATCAAAGATGCACAACACATTTTATGAGTGGATGAATGAATGGACGGATGGCTGAAGGATGGCCTAGCATGGTTAGAGAGTCTTCCTGAGAGAGGTGAAAAGTCAACGAAATGTAAGACAACTATGGAAAAGAGCTGAGTGAGTGAGGTAGAGTAAGGAAGCCAGCTCTCTGAAGAGGACTAGCCTTCCACAGGAACAATGGGAGCTTTTGCTGGGTAGGAGGGTATGGTCAGACACTGGTAGTCCTCGGGAGCCAGAGGGGTTTGACTTTGAAGTTGTAAATAACAGGAAGCCATTATTGGTTTCAGAGTAGGGTAGTGCTATGATGACAGGTGTTTTCCAGAAATTATCCTGACAGTTGAACCCAAAATAGATGTAACTGGGATCAATAAGATAGAAGGAAGCACTGTCATAATCCATATACACAAAACAGGCCTGAATTCGGGTTCTGGGAATGGGAAGAAAAGGTAAATCTTAAAGGGAAGACTCATGGGACTTCCCTGGAGGTCCAGAGGTTAGGACTTTGCCTTCTAGTGCAAGGGTTCTGGCTCATACCTGGTCAGGGAGCTAGGATCCAAAAGAACAAATAATGAAACCAAAGCAGTGTTACAATTAATTCAATAAAGGTTTTAAAAATGATCCACATCAATAAAGTCTTTAAAAAAAAGAGAGAGAGAAGACTCATAGCACAAACAATCTCAAATTAATATTAAAATCTCTACAGTGTTATAAACTACTTCTTGAAATTAGCCATGGACATACAGATAACTATTAATAATGTCATGGCTTTAAGTTCTCAGATGAGCAGCTTGACACTGTAGACTCTATGATTGTGCAATATGGCCAAGAAAAAGCTCTCAAGACATCTTGGTAAAGAAAATCGCCATGAAGCTAGCTTCGTCTGCATTCATAGTCAGCTGCTGCTACTGTTGCTCCCTGCAGCTACTCCACAGCATGTGACATCCTGAATGAGTCTCCACCGGAAATCCAGTGGGTGTTGATACCCATTTTAGGGGCTGCTGTCTGGAAGCGGAAATGCATATTCTCCCTCCCTGGGAGTAGTGGGTGGGTTCCAGAACCCTCATTCACATGAGTTCACCTGGACCTCTCCAAAGGAACGTCAAAATAATTAATTAAATCAGTG
>SJYW01007743.1:0-24314 GCA_006410735.1 Raphicerus campestris
CTGGTCATGGCGCTTCATTTTTATTTGTTGCTCTAAGAATTATTTAAAACAAAAGGACAAAGCGCATCTTGAACTTATATGTCTGATAAGCTGAGCTGTCTGAATACAAAGACCATATCCTCATTCATCTCTGTATTTCTTGCAATAGGTATAGTAGCTTGCGCACTGTGGATTCTCAAAACCAGTTGTGAGATTGTCTTGTTCATAAACGACCATCATTTTGCCAGTGAAATGTTCTCTGATATCTAAATGTTAGCGAACTACATTTAGAAATCCAAATAATGAATAATTTACATTAGCTCTGTCCTTCCTCTTGATTTCTGAGAGGTAAAACGCCCTGCTGAACTCTAACCTATGCATATTATGAGTATTTAATCTTATTCATAACGTCTCATGAATGTGGCTATTTTTTCAAGTATTGCTGCATAAGGAAAATCTTCAAGCATAAGTTAATATCTCCCTTAGACATTAATTAATATATAAGGGATGTAATATTAATATCCCTTAATATTAATCTGTGTGACTCTAGTCTTCTATTTTCCTCTAAGTTGCTCCTGAAACTGATGCAAAAGCCAGGACTTGGAGGGAACTCTGGGCTCCTATATTTCTTTTGTGGAGGGGTGGGGGAAGGGGGCACTTACTCTTCTATATTTTGTACACTAGTCTAGGGATCAATGAGGACCTGTCTGGTGAAGAAACTATCATCGGTACCCAAATTCATCCTCTTCCATGTATAATGTTCCTCATTCTAGTTTTCTGCCTAATGAAGCAATACAGCTAGCCAGATGGCTTCCAGCGTTCAAAATCAAGGCTTGCTTCTTTTGAAGGTTTCGACATTAGTTTTCTCCAATTTAGAGGAGTTTTAGGATTCCAGAGGTTGAAAAGGCCCAACTGTTACATGTCTCTCTCTCTTTTTAAAAATAGTTTTATCTATCTCTCTGTGGCTGTGCTAGTCTCCATTGCTGCGCGGGCTTTTCTCAGGCTGTTCTTCGTTGCCGTGCACAGGCTTCTCACTGCAGTGACTTCTCTTGTGGAGCAGGGCTCTGGGGAGTGCAGACTTCAGTTCTAGCTCCCAGGCTCCAGAGCACAGGCGCAACACTTGTGGCACGGCGGCCTTAGCTGCTCCCTGGAACATGGATCTTCCCAGACCAGGGATCAAACCTGTGTCTCTTGCATTGGCAGGTGGATTCTTTACCACTGAGCCACCAGGAAAGCCCATCTCTCTCTTTTAAAATCCCATTTAGTAGTCAATATATATTCATTATAGACTGCTTGAAATATATGGAAATAAATCAACAGGGGCATGGGGAGAAAGTTAACATTCAAAGGTAATTATGAATATTCTGATGGTTTCCTTATAGATAGATTCTTAAGCATTTTTCTATTGTGTGTGTGTATTTCTCTCTCTCTCTCCATAGATGGATAGATGATTCACACACACACACACACACTCACACACACACACACACACACACACGTCCATGGGGTGGCAAAGGGTTGGACATGACTGAGCAACTGAACAAGAACACTCGTAACGAATATAACACACACACATGCTGCTTTAAAACTTGTTTTCTTTGCTCTCAATAAATTACTAAAACATATACTTAAGGTTATATTGTAACACTCCAACACACATGCAAATATTCATATATTTTCTTCTGCGGAAGTGAAAAGAAATAAAATACATATATAAAAATACTGAAACCAAATCTAGTGAGGGGTCCTATGTAAGCCGTGAAAATGAGCTCAGAATATTAGGAAATTAGTTTCTTCTAATTCAAATTTTTTTCTTTACTTTGGTTAACTTTGGAAAATATTTTTTGCACCATAAACTTTTTGTAGGAACACAGCTAGGAGATTCTCCTATTGTCATGTAATCCTAAGCTTAAAGTTTGCAAAGTCTAGTTTTTCTTCTTCTTTTTCTTCTTCGTTTTTTATTTTTAAGCCTTTTAATTTAACTTATTGACCCCAGTATTTTTGCTACATCCATTGCTAGGATCAAATCGCTATACTTTTCAAAAGCATTCCTTTAACCTGAGGTCAAACAAATGTGAAATATGAGGAAGTTATAAATAGACTGAAATCTAGAACAACCATAACCCTGATATCTAAATTTTTATATCTTTGAAGTACACTGAATACAGAAAGAATGCAGACTTTTTCTTTTCCAGCCAGAGAAACCACACACACACACAAAAGAATAAAAAAATGGTCTCTTTCTCATTTCTGTAGTCAATCTCTCAATCCAAAAAAGAAAGTGGGGGAGGATTTAAGTCAAGCCAACAAAAATAAACTGTTGCCACTGTTTATTGAGAAAATAATTCCTTGAGATTTTGTTTTTTCCCAAAGAACTATCAAAAAAAAAATCATGAAGAAGATCTCTGGCTTAGTTTATTTCCTAGAGGAAAAAATTGTTAACATTTGTTTATTTTGTAAAGCCTACCAATAACGAGTGGACCCATAAAATTCCCCTCTTTTTTGTGTGTGGTGGGAAAGAAGCAGGGGGCAGGCTAAGTTTGGCCTGCAGTGTGAATATAGTTTGTTGTCTGGAATTGCCCAATCTTATCTGACTTCTATAAGATTCCCAAGGTCCATGAATCATATCCCAGATGAAGAGCCCAAAGGGTATTGGATGGATGATTGGAGGGAGACCAGACAATGGAAGACTCTGAAATCAGATGGTAGAATCAAGAGTGGACTCTGCAGTAGATTGGGTTAATGACTCCAGATCTCCCCTTTTCTCTACGTCCACACCCTTCCATAGGCTCAGGGGAGGTCGAGTATCTCTCCCGGCCCCTTGACTTTGAGCTTGGCCAATGACGGTGTGTCAGTTTCCAACTCTAGGCCTTGGGAAGTCTCCGCGTTTCTGCATCACTGTGAGAAGCACACCCTCTGGCAGAGCCCACCCTCTGGACAGGAGGCGGTGGCGGGGGGAAGGACCTGTGGGCAGAACTGCCCCCTCAGACCTGCAGGAGACCCAAAGCTGCCCCAACATGAAGCAGAGGCCCCAGCTCGGTCCAGAGTGGCTGAGCCTCAGCAGACGGATAAATACTCGCCAGTCATGCATACCCATGGGGTAAGCCCCTGAGTTTTCCAGGGCTCTGCTGTGCTACGTATGTATTACTGTATTTGTATTACTGCTGTCATTGCAGTAATACAAACTGAGACGCACTTTTAACCACTCTTCCCCCCACAAAAAAAAAATCATTAAAAATATATTTTTTAAGAAGCTAGGGACTTCCGTGGTGATCCAGAGTTAGCACTCCATGCTCCCAATGCAAGGGAACCATGCAGATTTGCTCCCTGGTCAGGGACCTAGATACCGCATGCTGAAACTAAGAACCTGCATGCCTCAACTAAGATCTGGTGCATCCAATTAAATATTTTAAAAGTATTTTTTTTAAAAAAAGAAACTATACTTTAGGGAGTTTAACATGTGGCTAGGTGCAGGACAGACTTGGATGGGGAAGAGACAGGATCGCCATCTGGATGTCAGACGATGAGCCGGGAGCAAGCGTGGAGGTGGCAGGCACAGGATGAGGGAAGAGACTGATGACTGGCCGTGAGGATGGAAGACAAGCTGACTCAAGGAAGGAGACAGCAGAATCTCACACCTGCAGACAGGAAATGGCAGTAGCTATGGGGGCCTTTGGATGTGATTTGGGGGAAAAGCAACGAGCTCACTTGGTGCCACNCACACACACACACACACACACACACGTCCATGGGGTGGCAAAGGGTTGGACATGACTGAGCAACTGAACAAGAACACTCTTAACGAATATAACACACATACATGCTGCTTTAAAACTTGTTTTCTTTGCTCTCAATAAATTACTAAAACATATACTTAAGGTTATATTGTAACACTCCAACACACATGCAAATATTCATATATTTTCTTCTGCGGAAGTGAAAAGAAATAAAATACATATATAAAAATACTGAAACCAAATCTAGTGAGGGGTCCTATGTAAGCCGTGAAAATGAGCTCAGAATATTAGGAAATTAGTTTCTTCTAATTCAAATTTTTTTCTTTACTTTGGTTAACTTTGGAAAATATTTTTTGCACCATAAACTTTTTGTAGGAACACAGCTAGGAGATTCTCCTATTGTCATGTAATCCTAAGCTTAAAGTTTGCAAAGTCTAGTTTTTCTTCTTCTTTTTCTTCTTCGTTTTTTATTTTTAAGCCTTTTAATTTAACTTATTGACCCCAGTATTTTTGCTACATCCATTGCTAGGATCAAATCGCTATACTTTTCAAAAGCATTCCTTTAACCTGAGGTCAAACAAATGTGAAATATGAGGAAGTTATAAATAGACTGAAATCTAGAACAACCATAACCCTGATATCTAAATTTTTATATCTTTGAAGTACACTGAATACAGAAAGAATGCAGACTTTTTCTTTTCCAGCCAGAGAAACCACACACACACACAAAAGAATAAAAAAATGGTCTCTTTCTCATTTCTGTAGTCAATCTCTCAATCCAAAAAAGAAAGTGGGGGAGGATTTAAGTCAAGCCAACAAAAATAAACTGTTGCCACTGTTTATTGAGAAAATAATTCCTTGAGATTTTGTTTTTTCCCAAAGAACTACCAAAAAAAAAAATCATGAAGAAGATCTCTGGCTTAGTTTATTTCCTAGAGGAAAAAATTGTTAACATTTGTTTATTTTGTAAAGCCTACCAATAACGAGTGGACCCATAAAATTCCCCTCTTTTTTGTGTGTGGTGGGAAAGAAGCAGGGGGCAGGCTAAGTTTGGCCTGCAGTGTGAATATAGTTTGTTGTCTAGAATTGCCCAATCTTATCTGACTTCTATAAGATTCCCAAGGTCCATGAATCATATCCCAGATGAAGAGCCCAAAGGGTATTGGATGGATGATTGGAGGGAGACCAGACAATGGAAGACTCTGAAATCAGATGGTAGAATCAAGAGTGGACTCTGCAGTAGATTGGGTTAATGACTCCAGATCTCCCCTTTTCTCTACGTCCACACCCTTCCATAGTCTCAGCGGAGGTCTAGTATCTCTCCCGGCCCCTTGACTTTGAGCTTGGCCAATGACGGTGTGTCAGTTTCCAACTCTAGGCCTTGGGAAGTCTCCGCGTTTCTGCATCACTGTGAGAAGCACACCCTCTGGCAAAGCCCACCCTCTGGACAGGAGGCGGTGGGGGGAGGAAGGACCTGTGGGCAGAACTGCCCCCTCAGACCTGCAGGAGACCCAAAGCTGCCCCAACATGAAGCAGAGCCCCCAGCTCGGTCCAGAGTGGCTGAGCCTCAGCAGACGAATAAATACTCGCCAGTCATGCATACCCATGGGGTAAGCCCCTGAGTTTTCCAGGGCTCTGCTGTGCTACGTATGTATTACTGTATTTGTATTACTGCTGTCATTGCAGTAATACAAACTGAGACGCACTTTTAACTACTCTTCCCCCCACAAAAAAAATCATTAAAAATATATTTTTTAAGAAGCTAGGGACTTCTGTGGTGATCCAGAGTTAGCACTCCATGCTCCCAATGCAAGGGAACCATGCAGATTTGCTCCCTGATCAGGGACCTAGATACCACATGCTGAAACTAAGAACCTGCATGCCTCAACTAAGATCTGGTGCATCCAATTAAATATTTTAAAAGTATTTTTTTTAAAAAAGAANAGGGAACCATGCAGATTTGCTCCCTGGTCAGGGACCTAGATACCGCATGCTGAAACTAAGAACCTGCATGCCTCAACTAAGATCTGGTGCATCCAATTAAATATTTTAAAAGTATTTTTTTTAAAAAAAGAAACTATACTTTAGGGAGTTTAACATGTGGCTAGGTGCAGGACAGACTTGGATGGGGAAGAGACAGGATCGCCATCTGGATGTCAGACGATGAGCCGGGAGCAAGCGTGGAGGTGGCAGGCACAGGATGAGGGAAGAGACTGATGACTGGCCGTGAGGATGGAAGACAAGCTGACTCAAGGAAGGAGACAGCAGAATCTCACACCTGCAGACAGGAAATGGCAGTAGCTATGGGGGCCTTTGGATGTGNAAAAAAGAAACTATACTTTAGGGAGTTTAACATGTGGCTATGTGCAGGACAGACTTGGATGGGGAAGAGACAGGATCGCCATCTGGATGTCAGATGATGAGCCGGGAGCAAGCGTGGAGGTGGCAGGCACAGGATGAGGGAAGAGACTGATGACTGGCCGTGAGGATGAAAGAAAAGCTGACTCAAGGAAGGAGACAGCAGAATCTCACACCTGCAGACAGGAAATGGCAGTAGCTATGGGGGCCTTTGGATGTGATTTGGGGGAAAAGCAACGAGCTCACTTGGTGCCACGGTGGGTTTGAAGCAACAGCAGTATAATCACAAGGCCGTGTGGGATAGAGGAGAGAATAACAGGGACAGACAGACCGGCTTGCTAGTCCCGCTTGATTTCTTGCTGATCATGGGACTCTTCCAAGTGACACAAACTCTTTGAGCCTGAGTGTCCACCTCCACAGCAGTCTTCAGTCTTCAGAGTTGTCCGGATTGTGGAGACACGGCAGGCCGAGAGGAGATGGGCAGACCAGCTTCTCTGCTTTTGGGGATGCCCCTCCCTTGAAATCCAAGGGGCTGTCATGCACATGACCACCTTCTCTGCCCCCGTGATTCACCCAATCAGACAATGAGCGTCCACTTTGGTGGGGTGGATACGAACGTTTGATGAGAAAAGTGTCTCTTCTAATATTCAGTTCAGTTCAGTTGTTCAGTTGTGTCTGACTCTTTGCGACCCCAGGCCTCCCTGTCCATCACCAACTCCTGGAGTTCACTCAAACTCACGTCCATTGAGTCGGTGATGCCATCCAGCCATCTCATCCTCTGTCGTCCCTTTCTCCTTCTGCCCCCCAATCCCTCCCAGCATCAGAGTCTGTTCCAATGAGTCAACTCTTCATATCAGGTGGCCAAAGTATCGGAGTTTCAGCATCAGGATCAGTCCTTCCAAAGAACACCCAGGACTGATTTCCTTTAGGATGGACTGGTTGGATCTCCTTGCAGTCCAAGAGACTCTCAAGAGTCTTCTTGAGAGTTCAAAAGAGAGTTCAAAAGCATCACCTCTTTGGCGCTTAGCTTTCTTCACAATCCAACTCTCACATCCATACATGCCCACTGGAAAAACCATAGCCTTGACTAGACGGACCTTTGTTGGCAAAGTAATGTCTCTGCTTTTGAATATGCTATTTAGATTGGTCATAATTTCCTTTCAAAGAGGAAGTGTCTTTTAATTTTACACGAGAGGGCATCAGAGGGCAGACACACTGAAATCATAATCACAGAAAACTAGTCAATCTAATCACACAGACCACAGCCTTGTCTAACTCAGTGAAACTAAGCCATGCCCTGTGGGGCCACTCAAGACGGGCAGGTCATGGTGGAGAGGTCTGGCAGAATGTGGTCCACTGGAGAAGGGAATGGCAAACCACTTCAGTATTCTTGTCTTGAGAACCCCATGAACAGTATGAAAAGGACAGGATACTGAAAGGTCGGGAGGTGCCCAATATGCTACTGGAGATCAGTGGAGANTCTTAATACTGTCAGTTAAATAGGAAATAAAAAATGAGGTTTCAAGTTGGTACATTAAGAACAAAGTTTCGATTTCTGGAAAGAAATGGTTAACCATGACTGTCTCCAGGCAAGAGAAGTCAGTGACTGGAGGTTGAAAGGAGACTGACTTCTCTCTATATTCTCTTAAACATTTTGAATTGTTAACCATGGGTGTGGATTACCTACTCCAAGAAAAACTTGAATGTCAAAATTAAATATTCAGAATCTAAACTGAAACTGTGATAACAGACTATCCCTGTTAAAATGCTTTTTCTTAAATCTTCAAAATAAAAGCCCTCCCTCCTGCATCCCCCGCCACACTTCCTTCCGTAGCTGCATGTAACGCCTTCAAGGAGCAGAGTAAGCTTGTGTGGGAGTTAAACACACATTCATCCCCGCTCCTCACCACCAGATTTGACAGAAGTGTGGCAAGGAGGGCCATCTGTTTTATTTGAATGAGAAATAACCCAGCATTCTGATTTCAATTAGCCTCTTTGTAGCTTTATGTTTGAGCTGGTTCCGTGGGTAACAGTTCAAACTAAGTGTAGAGAGAAGCTGGCCAAGTTCTGCCAGTGCTGATTTGTTTTTAACAACTGTCAATGAACAGAGAACAAGTGTACAAGACAATGTGGCTGGATGCACATAAAAATGCAAAATTTCACAAGATCAAAGCAGCACATTCTGGCATCTGAGAGCTAAACAAAACATTGAAATGGTGTCTATCATTCTATCAATTTAAATATTTAAAATCAATATCACTTATCATTTAAATTCCTAGTTTCTTCAGTCGCTCAGTGTGTTGAATCTTTGCAATCCCATGGACTGCAGCACACTAGCTTCCTTGTCCTTCACTATCTCCCAGAGTTTGCGCAAACTCACGTCCATTGAGTTGATGATGCCATCCAACCATCCTGTCGCTTCCAAATACACACCTACTACATGCAAAGTCCTGTTACACTTGAGGCCTGAACCAAAGAAGGAGCAGTGGTTCCTACCCTAGAAAGGCCTGTGATCTATTTGGAAGGATAAGCCTGCAAAGTTATAGAATCATCTTGAGTAATAATATTTAAGACAGTAACAGAACTGTCAGACATCAGTATTGCACAAAGCAGCGTGAGTTCAGAGGATGGAAAGGGAATACTTTTGTCAAAGGCTTTACATTGGAAGGGATCTGCTCAGTGGCAGGACAAGGCTGAAACAATGCCATCTCACACTTGGGTCCTTTCCACATCACCTCAGCTCCCCTTTTCACCCAAACATGCACGCACACACACACCCAAAAGCCCAATGAGGCATCACTGCACTCGTGACAGTTCAAAGCCTGGCCCACGGCTCCACGGAAGCCACTGCCTCCCAGGGTGTATCTGCCAAAAGACACCAGGTTCCTGAGGCCCCACCCCACACGGCCCAGTTCTCTGACAGCTTCATGTAATGGGTCTCAAGGAAGTTGTATGAACCAGTGGGGGCAGGGAAGAGTTGTTTCTGATGGCAGCTGGTTTGCACAATCACACTTACTGAGTCCATTTTCCCACGGCACTCAGGGGTCCAATCCTTACTATCTGTTTCCTTGAAGTCCTGAAAGAAGTCTATGACCTCGGTTCTGCAGCTTCATCAGTTTCTCAACATGTCCCTCCTCAAGGGGTTGGCCAGTTCTCCAAAGCCACATCGTCCAGAGCAGAGGGGTCATGGTGGAGACAGCCAGCAGGAGGGGTCCCTGAGGCTGGGTCCCGGCTCAGCAGCAGCATCACGGGATGGATGCCGAGCGCTCAGCTCCTTCCACCTCAGTTCTGTTGACAGGTCAATGTCCACAATGCGGCTGACCCAGCCCCACCCACTTAGCTTCCTGCAGTCCTGGAGACAGTTCCAGTCAACACACTGCAACACAGTGATTTCTTAATTCCAGGAAATCCAAATCAAGACAAATGTAATCATAATGATGAAGAGCTGCTAGTTATTGTTAAAGTATAATCATAAAAACTGATTAAAAAATAAAAAATACTGTATTTTGAAAAACAGGTAAAAAAATATGAAATCCTTAACAGCAATGCAATAGGCTCATATTAACTACTATACTTACATAATTCATCTGGCTAGATATGCATGACTAAAATTTCTGTTACTGCCTAACAGTGAAAAGTTTAGTTTTGTTACAAAGCCTGGGAAACTGGAATTTCATTTGGCTCAAAGCTCACAAAGTACATTAGCAAAAATCAGTAGAATCTAATAAAAAGTATAAATCACTTAAAAACACCATTGATAAATACAGAATCCCCATGAATATATAACAGGTAATGATGCAATGAAGATGTTTTTACAATATTTATTAAGATAACAAATTTATAAATTGAAAGACTCAGAGGCACATAGTTTTTAAAAGGCCAATACCATGGAATAATGAAGTCAACACAGAAAAGAAGATATGAACAGTTACAACCAATACAAGATTTTTTTAAAAGCAGCATCCCTACCCCCCCCCCCAATACACATCATAGGAATCATCCTTCAAAATTACCATGATAAAAAGTTACTTCTTTCAAAGAAAAATAATTCTTTCCACCTACCGAGCCTAGAAAATCCTATTTACAATGAACTGTCCTGTATTTCATCAGTATTGTTTAATATGGCCTCTTCTATTCTGCCATTAGAAGTACTGAAATTTTTATAGCTATTATATTTACAAATGCACATAATATTTAATTTGCTCTTCATTGAGAACAACTGAATATATACTTAATCAAATCACGATACAAATGTTTTAGTGCTGATAACACATTCTGCGGGGATGGGTATTCGGGGAGAGGTGTATTTAGAATCATGTTGTTTCTTAAGGATTACTAGGCCAATAAGTCTGGTAAAACTCAAGGTAGTCACAAAAACAGGTGTTTGTTGATGAAGAATTTAATTTATTTCTGTTTTAACTGGACACACTGGGCCTCTTCAGTCAACCTTCACCACACTGTATATTTTGGTAACAAACCAAAAGCATGCAAAGAAGCCAATTGTTCCTATAAAAGAGAAAACAAAAGTCAACCTACTTTCAAAGGCAGCTTCATGATTTACATAAAAGTACAGACTTAAAATGACTTAAAAAAGCCATAAAACTATAAACCAAAACTATAAGCCATTACTAGGAATACACCAAAGACCCATAAACTTTTCTGAAAAATATAGAACCAATTCAAATCAAATTTCTTACAGAAACTGATTAAAAAAAACTTTTTATGCTATAAGATTATCTAAAGCTTTCTATAATATATTCTTTTTCTTATTATACAGAAAAGGCTAAAATTGGAAAAGGATGCCAATCTTACTTTCCTATTTAAAAATACTTTCTTACCACAAAATGGAAAATGCTATTAATTCAACATATGATATGAACAGCTTAAAAATCAGAATATCAGATTCACGGAATTAAAAGGGAATATTTTCTAAGTACAGTTATTGGGAATGATCAATTTTCAAAGATTATTATAACAAAATAACTCAAAAAGATTTTACAAAGTGTTGAAGTGGTATGATAACGAATAATAATAAAGAGACACTCCCTCTGAGATGAGAGGCGGCACAGAACTGGAGGACAGAGCAGCTCTGTCCTGAGCTGTGTGAATCACCTCTAGATGAGTCACCTGGAGTCTCCACCCCATTTCTTTATCTCATTAAAGAGAGATAATTTTATCTGCCCTACTGGCCTCCACGGACTGTTATACAGAGTAAATGAGGAGAATCATGAAAAAATACAGGCCTTGATTTTCAGGTATTTTTATCACTTTAGAGTCTAAAAATTTTGAAGTATTTTTATCACTTTAGATTCTAAAAAATTTGAATGCCAGACAGTTGACAAAAATGAGGCTTTAAGGATTACGTAACTGTTTAGGGCCGATGGATGGTACGAAAGGCCAGGATTCAGATTTATTTCTGATTTCAAGTGTAGTATCCTTTTAAACTATACCATACTTACATGTACTAAATGTAAATTCAGAGACTGTTTTGCAAGAGAATATATACTAAATTATGAAACTGCCTACCACATTAGAATTGATCCATAACATTTTTCCCAAGATTATCCCCTAAGAAATAGTCAATAGGTAGGACTACAGAGGAATATAGAAGGGGATACGCACGCCCCTTGTGGAAGTTTTATATTTAAAGTTCCAATGGTTTTCACCACTGTTTTAAGATTTTGTGAGTCAAGACACTGTAGTTGGGACATTACCACAGAGGTTGCGAGTGTTGGACCCATTCTCACCATCACATATGTAACCGAGTACCTGCTCTGCACATGCCATGCACTGTGCTTTTCAAGGACACACAGATACACCTTCTGGATAGTCAAAGGGTCATTATTAAGGCTGGAGAAGAGGTTGGGGTTAATTCCAGAAAAGTAAAGGTGAAAACATAAATATACTGAAACAATCTTATGTGAAACAAGAACTTCCAGGTAACAGAAGGCATTTTAAGATGAGAAAAAACACTATATCATCATACTAGCAACTCTAAGAAAAGTTAAGTTTACTTTGGGTATAGTGTACATATTAAAAGTGGCATCTTTCCTAATGTGGCAGAATAATAATTGTCACTGGCTTCACTGGTTGATTTAAATTTGATGTGGCTCTGGAATTTCGATTAGAAAATTTGTTTTATTCAAAATAAGTAAAAATATGACACTTCAAAAATCAAGAACAATAAAGTTGAGGTGATGGTTGAATTATCATAACATGTGCCTGGAAAAACAAGACATTCACCCAGACCATGATTTTTTGTGTATAATAAGGAATAAATTGTATACGTATTTACAGACATGGATACAGATGGCCCCAAACAGTAATCCTCACTTCATAGGCTATGACTGTTTCACAGATCATTTATGGAGACTTATGGCTATGGATCTAAATCTATCATAGAGAGACCAAGATACGCATCCCAACACACACACACCCCCCCCTACCCCACTATGTCTGACCAATGAATGATCTGATATACAGAATTGATCTAGGTGGCTGAATCTTGTTATATATACTGATATAGCAACAGGGGCACTTCAAAACTCTATCTAATTCTGTTAAATACTAACAGATGAGTAGAAAGTAGAAAATCTAATTTTTTTAACAAGTTTTTTTTCTTTTTTGACTGCTGTACTTCCTCACATAGGATGCAACACGATCTTAACATAAAATTTCAGGTGTACACTTTCTGTGACAAAGAAACGGTCCCTCAATTTGTAGTTGTTTAATCGTTCCACAATTGCTAAGTATCGAAGCTCTGAAATAGAACTTTCTTTCCTAGGCGGACAGAGAAGATGTACATATATAAATACCAATGTAAAGCACACTTTATCCCATTAGGTAAATGGATTTCAAAGTGGTGATATAAACCTGCAGTTTAAAACTTCTAGAATAAGGGATGTCCTATGCTCATCTTTTCTTGGTATCATTTATTCTCAATCTCATCTTAAATTTCTAACCCCCAATTTCTACTTACTCCTAAATTAGGTAGCTAGAGCTTTTTACTCTATTTCTAAAATGGGGAAAAGCAAGACCATTCCATTAAGAGATGGACAGGGGTGCTTGCTTCAGCAGCACATATACTAAAACTGGAACGATGCAGAGAAGATTAGTATGGCCCCTGCCCAAGGATGACATGCAAATTCCTGAAGTGTTCCATATTTTTAGTCAGGACATGGAAACAACTTAGATGTCCATCAGCAGATGAATGGATAAGAAAGCTGTGGTACATATACACAATGGAGTATTACTCAGCCATTAAAAAGAATACATTTGAATCAGTTCTAATGAGGTGGATGAAACTGGAGCCTATTATACAGAGCGAAGTAAGCCAGAAAGAAAAACACCAATACAGTATACTAAAACATATATATGGAATTTAGAAAGATGGTAATGATAACCCTCTATGTGAGACAGCTAAAGAGACACAGATGTATAGAACAGACTTTTAGACTCTGTGGGAGACGGAAAGGGTGGGATGATTTGGGAGAATGGCATTGAAACATGCATACTATCAGGTAAGATAAGAATTGCCAGTCTATGTTTAATACAGGATACAGGATGCTTAGGGCTGGTGCACAGGGATGATCCAGAGAGATGATATGGAGTGGGAGGTGGGTTCAGGATTGAGAACTCATGTACACCCGTGGCTGACTCATGTCAATGTATGGCAAAACCAATACAGTATTGTAAAGCAAAAAAAAAAGAGAGATGGACAGGGGAAAGCCTTGAGATGTTCTGGCCAAGGCGCCCCTGTACTTCCAGCACAACAATGGCCCCTGGTGAGTGTTCTTCCACTAGGCCTGTCTTTTCGCCTCTGCTTTACTGGTACTCACCGTACCCTCACAGGGGGCAGACCAGACCATGCTTAGCTGCACTGAGAACTAAATATAGGACCACTATGTAGTAGGAGCCTTCATGGGTTTTATAAAAGCAAAATAATTATATAAATAATTTGCCTAAAAACGTATTAACTAAAAATAAACCATTCTAATTCTTACCTGTAAAAAGAAAGAAGATCAAAACCATTATCATGGTATACCCGAAGTACAGGATTGTACTTGCAGTCCCTGTGATTTGCAGTTTTGAGAAGAAGTAGTGTATTGCATATATTAAGAAATACACTGCAGTAAAGCCACTGGTGAGGAATGAACGCCACTGCCAATGATAATCCTGGGCAGAAGAGAAAAAAATCCAGGATCAAGAATTACTTTCCAATTAAGAGGTAACACAGCTGAAGACAGTTACTAAAGAGAGCATAGCTAAATGGAATAGCCCCCCAAAACTAGTTTTTGCTATTGATTCCAGTCTCTTTTCATACTGAAATCTGCCAATTTTGCTAAAAGTGCTCAGAAGCACCTTCTGTCTTTGATGGAGCTACTTAAAAGACTGGCTAAATACATGTAGAAAAATTTTAAATGGCTTATGAATAATGAAGCATTAGGCTGTATTTTAAAATGTATGATTCCCTAAAAGAAAAGAAATATACAAAATTTTTGGTGCCAAAGATATCATTAAGAAAGTGAGAAGAAAAATTACAGAATGGGAGAAAATATTTACAAATCAAAATCTGATAAAGGTTAGTATCCAGAATATAGAAATAACTCTTACAATTAAACAAAAAGATAAACCATCTAACTTATAAATGAGCAAAGGAATTCGACATTTCTCCAAACAAGATACACATGAAAATATGCTCATCATCATTAGTCACTGGGAAAATGAAAATCAAAAGCACAATGAGACACCACTTCACCCCCACCAGGATGGCTATAACTTAAAAAGCCAGAAATATCAGGTAACTGACAAGAATGTGGGGAAACTGGAACCTTTGTGCATTGCTAGTAGGAATACAAAATGGTGAAGCCACTGTGGAAAAGTTTGATGGTTCCTCAGAAAGTTAAATAAAAGGTAACTAACTGTATGACTCAGCAATACCACTCCTACATATATACCCCAACGAACTGCAAACAGGTAAAATGAGAATTAGTACATGGACGTTCACAGCAGCACTATTCACAACAGCCAAAAGGTGGAAACAAACCTAATGTCCATCAACGAATGAACGTATAGACAAACCGGGTGTAACGACATGATGGAGTGTTACTCAGCTATAAGCAGCAAGAAGCACTGCCACGCTACAGCGTGAGAGGAACCTTCACTCTGCCAAGTGAAGGGAGCCAGACACAAAGGGCACACAGACTGCCCACTTCCACTTACATGAAACATCCAGAACAGACAAATCTGTAGAGAGAAGCAGCCTGGTGGCAGCCAGGGTCTGAGGGGAGGGAGAGCATGAAGTAACTGCACAGTGGGCACGGGATTTCTTTAGGGGTGAGGAAATTATTCTGAGGCAGAGACAGTGATTTCCCCATACTGCGTATGTAGTAAGTGCCCCTGAATTGTTCACTCTGTACTGGCCGATTTCATGTTATGTGAATGTAACCTCAACTTTCTAAAAAAGGATATCAAATTTAACAGTTAAGATTTTATCTCCTGTATAGAAAACAACTATAAAACAACGATTTCACACAATCTAAATCTTTTAAAAAGTCACCCAAGGAGATCATCATTTTGTCTTGCTGCCCACTATATAACTCACTGCAATGAAACCTCAGAAATGTTTTAATAAATTTTTCCACGTAAAATGTTTGCTGTCACTAAATTTTCAGTCTGTAAGTGTCTGTATCACAATAAGAATAATAATTTTAAAGTCCAACAATTTTTTAAAAATTTAGCATAATGTGCTATTCTTAGGGAATTAACATTTTAAAAGTTAACTTCTAAATAAATAATAAGTATACTGCACTGGGAAATTATCTTAACTCAGGCTTAAAGATGGCTGCATTTGATTTAGGAATATAGGTCAATTTCTACCTATAACTGCATATGTGCAGTTATACTTGCTCACTGAGCAAAAAAATATTGACACACAAAAAAAGACTGCAATCTTGATAATTCAGGTTTGGGAGGCTATTTTGTGACATTAGAAGTTGACATGGAAAAAAAAGTCAATAAAGAAAATTACTTCACAACTTGCCCCACAATAACATATATTTACTTCAATTAATAGTATTCAAGACTACCTTATGCCAAAATTATAAATACTGTTAGCAAATTAACATAAGCAAATATTGCTAATACATACCTCTGCACACAGGTGGAAATAGCAAAGAAGTATAGTTGCTTCAGAACAGGTAATAACCAAAATGATAAACACCAGGAACAGGAAGCCAAACATGTAATACATCTGGTGTGACCTACAATCAAACAAGTCAAAATGAACCCATCAACAGTTTCTTTTTGACACAGCAAATGACACACTCCTTTCACTTTTTTTGGACTGAAAATGTTTGCTTTTTCTCCCATCTAATCGACAACAAATTCTCCCAGGTTTAGACAATGTGATGTATGTGGCCGAGGCAGGGCAGGGCAGGGCACGAAGGATACAACAATGCACTCAACTGTCTTCCTGTTCAGGTAGGACTTGCAACTCGTATTTATTCAAATATGCTTAGTCTGTCTGTCTACTGGTGAGTCAGAAAAATTTGACACTTCCCCCCCNGTTACTCAGCTATAAGCAGCAAGAAGCACTGCCACGCTACAGCGTGAGAGGAACCTTCACTCTGCCAAGTGAAGGGAGCCAGACACAAAGGGCACACAGACTGCCCACTTCCACTTACATGAAACATCCAGAACAGACAAATCTGTAGAGAGAAGCAGCCTGGTGGCAGCCAGGGTCTGAGGGGAGGGAGAGCATGAAGTAACTGCACAGTGGGCACGGGATTTCTTTAGGGGTGAGGAAATTATTCTGAGGCAGAGACAGTGATTTCCCCATACTGCGTATGTAGTAAGTGCCCCTGAATTGTTCACTCTGTACTGGCCGATTTCATGTTATGTGAATGTAACCTCAACTTTCTAAAAAAGGATATCAAATTTAACAGTTAAGATTTTATCTCCTGTATAGAAAACAACTATAAAACAACGATTTCACACAATCTAAATCTTTTAAAAAGTCACCCAAGGACATCATCATTTTGTCTTGCTGCCAACTATATAACTCACTGCAACGAAACCTCAGAAATGTTTTAATAAATTTTTCCACGTAAAATGTTTGCTGTCACTAAATTTTCAGTCTATAAGTGTCTGTATCACAATAAGAATAATAATTTTAAAGTCCAACAGTTTTTTAAAAATTCAGCATAATGTGCTATTCTTAGGAAATTAACATTTTAAAAGTTAACTTCTAAATAAATAATAAGTATACTGCACTGGGAAATTATCTTAACTCAGGCTTAAAGATGGCTGCATTTGATTTAGGAATATAGGTCAATTTCTACCTATAACTGCATATGTGCAGTTATACTTGCTCACTGAGCAAAAAAATATTGACACACAAAAAAAGACTGCAATCTTGATAATTCAGGTTTGGGAGGCTATTTTGTGACATTAGAAGTTGACATGGAAAAAAAAGTCAATAAAGAAAATTACTTCACAACTTGCCCCACAATAACATATATTTACTTCAATTAATAGTATTCAAGACTACCTTATGCCAAAATTATAAATACTGTTAGCAAATTAACATAAGCAAATATTGCTAATACATACCTCTGCACACAGGTGGAAATAGCAAAGAAGTATAGTTGCTTCAGAACAGGTAATAACCAAAATGATAAACACCAGGAACAGGAAGCCAAACATGTAATACATCTGGTGTGACCTACAATCAAACAAGTCAAAATGAACCCATCAACAGTTTCTTTTTGACACAGCAAATGACACACTCCTTTCACTTTTTTTGGACTGAAAATGTTTGCTTTTTCTCCCATCTAATCGACAACAAATTCTCCCAGGTTTAGACAATGTGATGTATGTGGCAGAGGCAGGGCAGGGCAGGGCACGAAGGATACAACAATGCACTCAACTGTCTTCCTGTTCAGGTAGGACTTGCAACTCGTATTTATTCAAATATGCTTAGTCTGTCTGTCTACTGGTGAGTCAGAAAAATTTGACACTTCCCCCCCCAAATTAATGTAAAGACAGAGCCAAACTAAGAAAAGGTTATATTGGGTACAGACTGTTTCTTATCATATATGACAGCATCAGCTGAATTTGGAAAACACTATAACAGGAAGGAAAGACAGGCTCTAATAACTAAAAAAGTTCAACTTTAGTTCTGACAGTGCTACCTGGAACCCTGATACTTTCTGTAGCATATGTCAATGTGGTCAAATAAAGATCACAACATACTGTAGTGTGGCTGAAAATTACCATGGTGCGTTTTCCTACTCGAATAAGAAACCAGAGAATGAAGTGATCTTGGGATAAGAAACGACTTTGAAGGTTATCTAGCTCAACAATGCTTGCTTGAATTCCCTCCCATCAAGAGCTCAGACACTCCTTTGAAGCAGTACAGATTACTTATTAAAACACAGGACTGGAGAGATAGGTGAATTTTCTGTCACACAGTAACCAGGTGACACAGGCAAATTACTTAACCTCCAAAATCTCATTTTCATCTTGTGAAGTGGGATAGTACCACCTCACAGAGGCGTGAGAACTGAGCAATAAAAAATAAGCCCTTGACTAATAATAAGTGTTATCACAATTCTTCTAACACTGAAAAGATAAAACAACTTTTTATCTCTTAAGATTTCTGTTTACTGGAGAACAGCTTATATTTAAAGGTATAAACAAGTAAGCCCTATAAACAAAAAGAGAAAGCTAGCAGTACATACATTAAGAGGACTTAGTGCTCAGCTTACCAAATACTATTCAGGATGAAGAAAAGCTGTATAAAGATGCACCCAAAGGGTAAAATCCCTCCCATGATAATACCAGGTAATGGCTTTGTGTAGAAGGACTGTTCAGGAATCTGACGTGGAATCTGATTGGTTCGAACTGGGTGTTCAATGGCCTTCAGTTAAAAAAGAGAGAGAAAGGGTTAATAATTATGTATCTATTAAAGAGATTCTTCTCTGCACTAGATTATTTGTCAGCTTTTTCTCAGCTTCCAAGCTGACACTAATGGCAATACAAGTCTACCTTGGTCATCAGAACGAAACTTGTATTCAGAAGCCCCAAACCAGATACCATCAGGTACAATAGTCTGTCTGTCTCCTGAACAAGCCACCACTGTTTCCAGCAGATGACTAATGGCTTTAAACAAAATACGAAAACACACAGGAGGAAACAATATAGGACTCAGAAAATAGCAGTTAACACAAAGGTAGAGTTAAGCTTCTCCTTTCAGTTATATATTTACTGTAAGAAATGGGCTGGTTCTGAAACTGTTGTCAATGTGTTTCTTGGAGATGGACAATATCATTTCTATTAAAATTGCTCAATTTTTGCTAAGACTTAAAAACACAATGAAGATAATGAATGGTTATATGACGCTTTATGATCATAAATTACTGCTGATGTTCTCAATTATTCTCTAACACACTACATGGGAGTATAAAAACAACTGGAGCCTAAAGTACCTAAACACAGTAACATGAGGGCGAGGGAGCAGAGTACACACGTAGAAATTCACTTTCTTGCAAAAAAAGTTCAAAACCTACTTCTATAGTTTTTGTGATGATACAGCAAAAATTAAAACCTGATATTCTCATTGAGATTATACTTCTGTGAACTTATTTCATATGTCAGTGTATGTGTATAGAGGCAGAGAATCACTATACCATTCTTCAAATTTTATATTTTTAGAATTTTAAGTACCTATTTCATCTGTGCAATTTAAAAATTTCAAATCATGTCAGTTTACTATTTATGCTATACAGTTTTCAAGTCATAAACAAAATGTCATAGAATTGAGAAATCTTTTAGTAGCCTGGCATGGTAGGTGCAGTGGAAACTCTGAAGTCTCTTAAAAGTAGGTAAGTTTCTTTCAGGGTATTCCAGGTCCCCTCACAAAGTATGCTCAACTACATAACTTCTTTCAGCCTTGTGGAGACATTTTCAGAGAAGAGCAAAGACAGTGGAGTTAGAGAAGGACCCCAGAGTGAATTCTCAGCTTCCTCTGAGCCTGCGGGCAGAAGGCAGGCAGCAGAGGTGGAGGCGGACAGACTGGAGGGAGGGACTGAGCCGTGACTGCAGCCCTTCCCAAAACCAAATGCCAGCAGGTAAGCACATAAAGTTTATTCCAGAACTACATATGAAAAACACTGCTATCCTTACTGTATGGTCACTAACTTTTTTTTTTACAGCTTTACTTCCTAACCAGTACTCAGTTTTACCAAGTTTACTTAGTTAAGTTATATAGATTAGAAACATTTATTGCTAAGAAAAAAAGATACATGTATTTTTTTAAAAAGGGAATGATTTATTTTTAATGTAATAAATTCATATTTTTCATTAGCGTTCATTTCCTGTAATCTATTTTAGCTTCCATTTCCATTTACTTATCAAGCTTTGAAATCTTAACTTTACATCTGTAACCTCTAACCACATTCTTCTGAGTACTATTTTAAGGATGACCGCAGTCAAACTAAGAAGTCACAATTTTCTATGAAATTCAGATCCCATAGGACTAATTTCTATCTTCTAGACATGTGCATCTTTAAGGTGGCATATGCTAATTTCCACGACTGAGATTCATTCAAATAAGTTAACATCTATAAACTTACATTCTTCTTAAAACCGAAGTATGCACCAATAAATGTCAGAGGCACAGATATACAGAACCAAAGAGCCAATATGGCAACCAAGGTCCCGAAAGGAATAGCTGCTGAAGATCCTTCTCCCCACAGAATCAGGTTCATTATGAAGAAGTCAGCAAACACAATCCTGAAAGACACAGCGGGCGTCTGGGTAACATCTGAGGCAGAAGCAGAATGAAACAGGGGCACCATATGCGGCAAGTGGCACAATTCCTGTGCTAAACACAGCGAAGTGGGATTGCTGGGCCATCAGGGTATGCGAACTTAAAACTTCAGTCGATGCTGATGTTTGGTAGAAACCAGCGCAAGACTATAAAGCAATTATCCTTCAATTAAAAATAAATTTAAAAATAAAAAAACTTTAGTAGAAAACTGAATTGCTCTTCAAATTGGTTTTGCTTGACTTAAACTCCTATCAGCACCTTATGAAATTTACCCCTTAACATATTTTCATCATGCTTGGGACTGCCAGACTAAGAAACAGACTTTTAAGAAAAGGAATATAAAAAACTCTCCTGTCTAAAGGCAATTTTCCCCAGGTAAGACAGGTAGTAGTCATTCTGCAAATGTTCACTGAACATTCACTTTTTAAAAATTAAATTCATTTTCTTGGATACACACAGAAAAGATTAGACATACAGGACAGAAATTCTGGGAACTAAAATATGACTATGTTAAACAAGTTATTATTGAAAACTCCACTTACCCAGGACAAAGAAATGATGTTAATAAAACATTTGTTTTCCACTTCTCACCTCCAAAGGCTGCAGGAGAAACAAAAGTGGCATCAACACAAAGACGTACCTTCAAAGCAAAACAAATGTCCACACCTCAGGTCTGGCACTGGACAAATGAACACATAGCACTGGATGCCTATTCCTAGAAAACTGACCTGAGCAAAGGTCCTAATACTTCCTCATCAAATGATCCAAACCCAGAGAAACACATCCCAGGACTGCTTGGATTAAGTCCCACTCTAAAGACTTTTGTTTCAGCATAAAATAAATCTAGTATCAAAAGAAAGTCATCCAAACAAGTTTTATTCTCTTCTACTTTTTTTTTAACTTCAAAACAAAACAAACCTTTACGTTCTAACCCAGTTTCAATCACTGGGACTGGATGAAGAAAGAGTACCCTGGAAATGCTCGTTTACCTTGAGGTCAGTTTCAGAATCTGTTATAAAACTAGGAACCCTCAGGCCTAACAGGCAGCACTCCTGAATGCCCACAAGAGGGCTGAATCTCCAGGGTGCCTCCAGCAGGGCAGCTTTTCCAGGCCATGGGGGTCGGGGGTGAGGGGTCAGCGTGAAGGATCGGGTGACTGAGAATAGAAAGGGTGCCACCACCTGATAGAACAATTTACTTGCCACCAGCTGTTTACTCTTCTTTGCTTCTAATTCCCACCCTCACTTTAAAAATGTAAAGTATCTGGAGTAAAATAAATGAAAGTACTCCTGCACTCCTAGTTTAAAAGTTGGGGACAAAACTGGCTGAGATCTGAACACAGCTTTGATTTTTAAAACAAGTTTTAACAATGTATAAGTTTAATGGACTGTGAAGAAGGCTGAGTGCCAAAGAACTGATGCTTTTGAACTGTGGTGTTGGAGAAGACTCTTGAGAGTCCCCTGGACTGCAATGAGATCCAACCAGTCCATTCTAAAGGAGATTAGCCCTGGGATTTCTTTGGAAGGAATGATGCTAAAGCTGAAACTCCAGTACTTTGGCCACCTCATGCGAAGAGTTGACTCACTGGAAAAGACTCTGATGTTGGGAGGAATTGGGGGCAAGAGGAGAAGGGGACGACAGAGGATGAGATGGTTGGATGGCATCACTGACTCTATGGACGTGAGTCTGAGTGAACTCCGGGAGATGGTGATAGACAGGGAGGCCTGGCATGCTGCGATTCATGGGGTCACAAAGAGTCGGATATGACTGAGTGACTGAATTGAACTGAAGTACTTCTTGGTCTAAAAGAAAAAATAATATATATGACTTGAATTCACAGCATTACTGACAAGACTATTGTGAAATTATGAATTTTGGGGTTTTAGTACAATTACAATTAAAATTCAAATATTATTATTTGAAACATTAAAAATGAATCTATACAATGAAGCATTGTATGACAGTGTGACTCTGTATGTTCTGCCTGATGAATATGCTACTTAATCAGCAGCAAGGAGGTCTGAACTACAGACAGGAGAAGAAGGGGAGGTGTGTCCGTCAGGCAGGGAGGCCGGATGGGAAGTCAAGTGGAGGAAAGAGCAGGTGAGAAGGCCCCAGACAGGTGTGCGGTGCAGAGCCTGACTGAGGAACGGAAGGAAAGTGAGAGCACAGAAACGGAGAGAAAGGGGGAGCAGGCAGGGCTCCAACCATATCTCCTTTGTCTTAAAATACGTATGACCAGCCTAATCCTATCTCTGTCAGCAAAGAATGAAAGAGAAGAAGAAGTCTGACAAAACTCACAGCGAGTGAACATACTCACTCACACATGCACACAGGCCTTCACATACTCTACACATCTAGCAAAATCTAATACTTCTATTTGGGGTTGAGTCTAGCCAACCACACCTTAAGGCTACCTAAGTATCCCTGTGTGTTTTAGCTGAAACCTTAGTCCTATCAGAAGACCTTGGGGAACCCTAGCCCTGTGTTATATCTCCCTGGCATTTTCAATCACAGATTACCGACTGGATCATCTCAGCTGGACCGCAGGCTTCCTAAGCAGGGTAAACTTTGGCATTTGCTGACCTGGAAAAGCTACTTTGTAAGTTGTCTAATCCTATTTCACTTTTATTCTGTGGCTCTGAATTCTTTTTTTCACTGAACTTTATTTTACTTTTGGAAAGCAAGAATATAAGCGAACGCAACTAAACCTTGCTACAAGAGTAACTTACTTGGGGATCTTTAAACAGTGAGATCTGAGTTTACGTACAGTGTACCTTCATAAACATTAAATCAATGTGTACGACCTCTCTCTCATGAAGTATTCCTATATATATATATATATGCTATTTGTTTTAATAAATGACTTAGTGATACTTTTTTCCCTTTACTAGACTAAATATATTTCTATGAATGTAACCAATCTAAGTTGTGCAGCCAAAGCTATTAGGTCAAAACTCACTGCTGGGCATACACACCGAGGAAACCCGAATTGAAAGAGACATATGTACCCCAATGTTCATTGCAGCGTTATTTATAATTGCCAGAACATGGAAACAACCCAGATGTCCATCAACAGATGATTGGATAAGAAAGCTGTGGTACATATACACAATGGAGTATTACTCAGCCCTTAAAAAGAATAAGTTTGACTCAGTTCTAATGAGATGGATGAAACTGGAGCCGATTATACAGAGTGAAGTAAGCCAGAAAGAAAAACACCAATACAGTATACTGACACATATATATGGAATTTAGGAAGATAGTAATGATGACCCTGTAAGTGAGACAATATAGGAGACACAAAAGTATAGAACGGACTTTTGACATCTGGGGGAGAGGGAGAGGGTGGGATGATTTGGGAGAATGACACTGAAACATGTATACTATCATATAAGAAATGAAGC
>SJYW01007743.1:26982-39459 GCA_006410735.1 Raphicerus campestris
AGAAAGAAAAACACCAATACAGTATACTGACACATATATATGGAATTTAGGAAGATAGTAATGATGACCCTGTAAGTGAGACTATATAGGAGACACAAAAGTATAGAACGGACTTTTGACATCTGGGGGAGAGGGAGAGGGTGGGATGATTTGGGAGAATGACACTGAAACATGTATACTATCATATAAGAAATGAAGCGCCAGTCTATGTTCAATGCAGGATACAAGATGCTTGGGGCTGGTGTATAGGATGATCCGGGGAGGTGGGGTGGGGAGGGAGCTGGGAGGGGGCTTCGGCATGGGGAGATTGTGTACACCTGTGGATGATTCATGTCAATGTATGGCAAAACCAATACAGTACTGTAAAATAGAATAAAGTATTAAAAGAAAAAAAAAAAAAAGGAGAGAGGGGACAATGGATAGGCAGCACCTAAATTTACTGAAGCCACTGTTTAACAAGTGTGTTTGAACAAGCAAATCTAGGGATAGTCATCCATCTCACAAGCTTCTTCAGACACCTCTTAACATGCTGCTTGAACAGCCTCAACTACCAGACACAAAGGCTCAGACCCTGAGGTGGCAGGTTAGACTCCTGGTCTGACACCGGCAGGGCAGCTCCTACTTACACTTGTAGAACCTGGCGGCGACGTAGCCTGCGGGAGTGCCCAGCAGCACCCATAAGACCACAGCACATGTCATCAGAGCTCCGCGGTTGGCAGGTGACAAAAATCCCAGGCAAGCGAAAACTGAAAAAATACGTAATTTAAAGTTACGAATTTTATTATTGTTTGCTTTGAAGTGATAGAAGACCCTGCTCATTTTTTAAACAATAAACTAAATACAACTTCATGAAAATATGCTCCCTTACCATGCAGCCACACTGAATCTTGGTAATATCTAAGGCACTGCATCAACAGGATCACACGGAAGGCAAGCTCCAATGTGGACATTTCCTGTCGGAGTCCACCTTTCAGTGGAGGCTGACTGGAAGCTCAAGAGTGCTTTCAGCTCTTCTGAGCTTCAAGTGCAGGTTTTAAATTAACATCAATAAAAACACTCCCACTGTAAAATATTCTCACTTTCTGTTCCTTTTAAACATAATACTGACTCCTCTGGGGTGGGGAAAAAAAAAAAAACCCTTGTAACATCCAAACATAAGAGATGAGGCAGAATCTAGTCAAAGGACAAAAGAGAGGAAAAAAGATTTCACAGCACCATTAGCTTTGTGACACTAGCTACTGAAAGGCTTGGTCAATAACCTGGGAAATTGTTTCCTACTCTTACTTAGCTAGCTGCTTGTTTGTTCTTCACTATATAACCCTCGCAACTAATTAAGAAAAAAACCACCATCTTATATTTATAGCGACTCCAAGCTTTAAACTGGAAGTCAGATATGACTTTCTCAGAAAGAAATCCAAGAACAGATGCAGGTGGCTCTCTCACTGAAATTTCCGGTGTCTCCCCCAGGAGCACACAGCCAAGCAAACCCCACTGCACACCTTCCCAGCAGCATCGACTGGAGAGGAGAAACTCACGATCACAGGAAGCCAGAAAGGGTAACTAGAGGACCTACTGGAATTTAAGCTAAGACACACCCTCCCCCAGTCCTCTCAGGCCTGACACATGGATTGTTCTGAAGCAAAAAGTCCATATTCAAGCACTAAAGAGAAACAATCTCTATCATTTTCTAACTGAGGCTCTCTGAAACTGTCCTTCATGACAAGGTCGCTTTCTAGCTGACCCCAACAAAGATCAGAGAGGGGCAGAAGGCCACCCTCGATCTAATTTGAAAGCCGAATCTCACCCTCAAGCACCCACTCCCCTGGAACTCCACCTCGGCTCTCTGGAACTCTGCAATCAACCGCCAGGCTGCGTCCAAACCTCCTTCGTGACTCGATTTCCCAATCTCCCCTCTTCAGTGTAATATACTTACAACTGCTAGCCAGCCTCTCCCATCACATCGACATCACCTTATCTAAGCTGTTAGTAGATAAATATGTTCTAGTCTTCAACGGAGCCAGAAGGTGCAAATCAGTCAACCCCAAATTTTGCAGGTACCAGACATCTGGAATCAGTCATTCTCTTTCCAAACACTTACGTGTTTAATTGCATCATAAAAACTTGGGACAATTTTACTTGCAGAAAATGACTATAGTATTACGTATGTAATATGCAAACAAACGTAAGAACAAGTGTTTGCTAAGAAAATTACTGAAAAGTCAGTGATTTCGGAATTTTTCTAGTAACATTCATGTGTTACTTGTTCACCAGTAGCAGGCAATGAGAACATGAGGAAATAAATGCAAAATTCATAAAACTCTTTTCATAAGTATATTTTTCTCTGATAACTTGGAAAACTGAAAGACCACGGCATTCAAACATCTCCAGACAGGAGTCTCAGGGCCACTCCTGCAGCTGATGAATACCTTTAAGTCAGCTCTGTTTTTTAAAAAAGAAAAATTAAAAATTTGTCCTAATTGACAAATTAGGACTTAATAAAGTTTCTGAAGGCTTTCAAGAGTCACAAGGAAGATATATTTTTGTGTGTGTGTAGGAAGATCTTTCCTCAATGTTGCTGGGAAGGAAACAGGTCTTGCTTCCTAAATCTCACCAAGGTGGCGAGGTCTCCAAAAGCTTCCTGTCTCGTCCCCTCTGGGTTCTGTCCTGTATCTGTTCTGTCACTCTCAGTGGAAGCCAAGGCTGTCCTGGGATTTTCATCATATGCTCCGGTGAGGCAGGACAGCCACCCTGTGGGGCCTTGCTTCCAGGCTGCCCAGGTGAGGGTCTGCAGCTCCCAGGCTCCCATGACAAGCTTGGTCTCTATGCAGCTGTGAGGGTCATCTAGAGTCAGCTTTTGGCATAAGTGACCTCACCCCTGGTCACTTATGGTTAAAGTGAGAACCAAAGGACTCTCAGAAACAACAATCTAGCCTAGCTACAACTTAGGAAAACTGGATTTCAAATAATTATTTTTAAAAAGCATTTTCTAGTTTTTAGTTTTCACTTAACACTTACATAAAGTCACGAAAGTCATAATCAAAATCTGTGTCCCCGATCCCAGAAAGACGGATAGCAGCATCCCCTTCCTTGGAGGACGGAATATATCACCATGAACCAGCTTCCAGCCAAATTCTTCCTGGGCATCCTCCTGAAAAGGGAAGGAAATTGTTTCATCACCATGGGATCGTCAAGAAAACCAGGCAGTTTGTTCACTGTTGAATATGCAGATACAGAAATTTAAAGAAAAACTTACAGATATTAATATACATTTCAGTTTTGAAGTATGAAAGCTTGACTCATGGAGCTTTATATAACTTTCTTGAACTGTTTCTAAAGAAATGTGTGTGTTAAGATCTACAAATAGTTACTGAGATACTTTAAAAAGAAATACAAAGATAATTTGATACTATGTCCTAGTCAGTCAAGATTTATGATCTAACTTGATGACAATTTTAAATCATACTCTATATCCTTTTTACCCCACAGTAACTAATCTCCAAAACAAGCAAATGGTATCAGTTCTCAAAGCTACTCTGCATGCATAATGGGCTCTGATGATTTTAATAAGCTTGTGTCACCAGCTCACACTGCTCCCCTGATCTTCAGACACACATATATACCTGCCTAATTAACAGCTCCACTGGGCTCTTCAGTAGACACCTTGAACAGAACCATCCACAAGGGAACTAACTGATTCCCCACCTCTACCTGCAGTTCCCCCAGTAGATAAAACTCTAGACTATCAGCTGCTCAGTCCCCAAAACCTTGGAGTCATCTTTTATCTTCCCCACACTTCATACAATTCTTTAACAATTCCTACAGTTTAGCTTTAAGATCTACCCACAGGACAGGTTAGCTCCTGGTTCAAGCCATCCCCTCTCACCTGGCTATCACAGTGTGCACTAAACTAGTCTCGTTTTCTACACTTCAGTTGAATCTCAATACAGAACCAGAAAGATCCTTTTAACTAATCGGGTGGTTCAGGTCAGAAACACGGGGTCAATCACTGGCTGCTCTCCTCTTCCACCCTCTCAACTGGCCAATCAGCATTCCATCCCAACTCCCGGACACCCTCTGTTTATCTGCCCACTGCCCTACTTCTTCCCTGCTACCATCCCCTGACTCTGGAAATTCCATACAGTCTTCTGACTGGTCTCGGTGCCTCCAATCTTGCCCAGTTCCAGACAACTGTCCACACACTGTTAAAAGTGATTTTCCTAAAACATGAATCTGGCCATGTCAACACTGTTTTGTATACTTCAACAACTTCTCAGTGATCTTCAGACTGCACAGCTTAGAAACTCCTTCAAAACGTGGCCCCTGCTATTTCTTCAGCCTCCTCTCTTAACATTTTGTCCAGGGTACTTCTGTAGCCCTCCCCTAAATTCCCACACAGATTTCAATCTCTGCAGCAATAGACAAGATTTAAAAATAACTTTCAATGTGGTCTAGTATTTTACAGTCCCACATTTTCATTTAATCATCTGAATATAAACAATGAAGTTGGAATTTACTTTTTTTCCAGATGGCCACCTACCTCATCCACAATTATTCCTCAGAGCTACTTTTCCTTTGTTGATACACTTTTGTTAACCTCCATATTTAGACTCATTATTATTATAGGCACAAAATATCATTTGGAATTTCTTTGTTCACTAATCCTTCTAAGCTTCTCTTTAGGATTATTATTTATTTTCTACTAAAGTATTTCTATAGAAATTCCTTTAGAGAAGGTCTGTTTGTGGTCAACTGTTTTTGTTAATCTGAAAAAGGTATTTCACCTTCATTTTTGAAAGATCTCTGAGTACACAATTCTATGTAAGCAGTTAATTTCTCTCACCATCGATTTAAAGATTATTTTTTGAGTTTCCATTGCCAATTTCACTGTTTTTCCTTTGCAGAAAGCTCAGTCTTTTTCCCCTCTAGCTGATTCTAAGAAAAGATCTTCTCCTTTCTCTGGTGTTCTGTGGTTAACTGACTGAGGTGTGGATTTCATTTTATTTATTCCACTTTGGATACACTGTGTAATCTTTAGCTATAGATTCTCATCTTTTATCTGTGCTGGAATATCCTAGCTGTTACTTTTTCATATATCTTTACTTTGTAATTAATAATCCTAATATCTGAAATATTTGGGACCTGGTACAAATTTGTTGTTTATTGTCAATTTTTGTGAATTTCTAGATCATATGTTATGGACTTCAAATGCAGAGAATCCAGCAAACCCAAATTTGGAAGACTTTCCTTCAATTTCAACTCAATTCTGCTGAAAACGGAAGGCATTTACTAACCTAGAATCATTCTGCCCGCTTCAACAATCCAGGCTTAATAAACAGGAGGAGATCAAGGTTCACCACTGACTCAATTTACCTGCCCAATTGGTTAAAAACCTGCTATAAGCATACTCCTAGAGGAGAACGTTAACCTCTCATGCTGGCACTGCTTCCTGCTCTGGCCTCACTCAATCTGGGAGGACAGGGTGGATCTGGGGGAGTCCTTGGATTCCTTTTTTTTTTTTAACCAGTCGTAAGGCCAGCAATGCATCAAGTCTGGTACATCAAGGGCTAATTCATTCATTCCAACAAATATTTGCTGATCACCAACTATATGCTTGGTACTATTTAAAATACCAGAGATCCTACAGTGAGTATAACAGACAACTTCTTGTGAGCAGATCTTCTCAAATAAGCAAAATACATAGTATATGAGATGGTAATAGAAATTATGGGTGTAGGGTGTGGGGTGTGGGTGGAAAGGATATCATCTTAATGGGATGGTGAGGAACGGCTCACTGGGAAGAGCACATCTCAGTAAAGACCAGGAGAATGTGAGGGACTCTCTGAGGGAGGACACTTGAGGAAGGCAGAAAAGTAACTATAAGGAAGAGCTTGGAACGGGAACATGACCGGTCCATCTGAGGAACAGCAAGGCGGCCAGCATGGCTGGAGCAGAGCGCCAGGGGCTACCACAGAGCCGCGCAGACCACTGTGAGGGCCGACTCTGGGCGCTCTGAGTGCAGTGGATGGAAGTCACTGGAGGAATGTGATCTAGAGTGAAATGACCTGACACTCTGGAACAGACTCGCTCTGACAGCTACCCTGAGAGACTGGCAGGAGGTAGAGAATGGGAGCAAGACTGGAAATGGGGTTTTCTGTCCTGTACCCCAAAGCACCTCTACACAAATTAAGGAAAAAACTCCATTAACTTAGCAATTGTTTGGAATTACCAATTATGAACAGAGTATTGTGAAATTATCTTAATAAAATACTTAATAAGGCATACAATAATACCATGGGTGCAGCATGTAAGTGCTGCTTCTAAACATTAACATGTTCTTTTTTCTAATTAGAACAGGACAGAAAGATGGGTGCGGAGGCTAAGAAGCTAGGAAGAGAAAACAATGAAAACCAGAGTCTTAAGTATTCATTACAAATCATTGCTGGGAAATGAAAAAGTATAAAATGCAAAATGTTACACAACTTAAAATGAGAATAAATGAAGCTGAGACATGAAATTATTTTGAATGCACCAAAAAGGTTGAAATGATATAAATTCAGTTAAAATTACTTTAAAAAATCAAACATATACACAAAATTTAAATACTTTGCTGCTTCCCAAACTGAACATCTGCTGGAAACAGAGTTGACAGCACATAAGTGAAAGGAGGGCAGAGCTGGAGTCCTGCACCCGCATGTTCCTCACCCTCTACTGGTGCAAGACGAGACTGTGAACAGTTCAGCTCTGGGAGCTGCAGGCACTAAGTCTCTACCAACAAACCAATTCTTAAGGATCATTTTCTTATCTGAAAATGTCAATTCAGGATCACTTCTAAGAAGAAATGTTTTAAAAGCAGATTCTGATTAAAGATATTATTTTAAAATTTTCCAAAGGAAAAAATAAAGACTATCCACGGCAGACCAAGGAAAAATTCAGATGTTTCACTCACTGTAGAATCCATCTGATTATATCTGGCAATATCTTTATGCAGCGTCCGTAGCATAATCATAGCCACCATTCCAGACAAGAAGAGGACAATGACCAGGGAATTCATGATGCTGCAGAAATAAGCATGTCAGGATTAACCTAGAGCTTAATCACTGGATCAGCAGAACTCTTTTTAAAAACAATTTAAAACAGCATTAATCAATTAAAAAACTGACCTAAACTCAAACAAATTCAATGAACTGTGCTTTGGCTTCATGGTCTATTGAGAACTAGAGTTTTTTGTCCATGGTCAACATTAATAACTACTGTGCCCAAATTAACACACCATAAGCTGCAAGGATCAATAATGGACTGGTCTCTACCCTCAAGAAGTCTACTGAAAAACAAGTTATTCAGTAAATTAATGAGTGTCAAAAAGATTAGTCAGTAAGTAGGAAAGGGAGAGTAATGGCACCTTGAACAGGTCTCTAGATCAAAGTTTTGGGTCATGTTCTGAAGAAAGAATAACAGTAACAAGAACTCTAACCCTAATTATTATTATTTATAAAAAACAGTCCTAACAGCTGTAGCAGCTTGTATACTGAGCCCTCTTCCATGCCAGGTAAGGTGCTCAAATGCTGTTTCATTACCTCCCTTCAATTCTCAGAACAGTACAGTGAGACAGGTTAATTCTAGATGAAGAAATAGACTCTGAGCACCTGGGTGATCTGGCCTGACTCACAACCAGCGACAAAAATCCAGGACTGAATCCAAATCTACCTAATTCAAAAGTCCAGCCTTCCGAGTAACTGGCGAGAGTTTAGAGTGAGTGAGACGCTCACAGCGACAGAGAACAGAATAAGGACAGAGCATGAAGGAGATTAACACTGTAGTCTTACCTAAACCACTGAATGTGGGTGTGAGGCATGGACTCCAGAATGTAGTCCCATCGAGATGCCCATCTGATATTCTTCTCTTCCTAGACAGATTATAAAAAACAAACAACTCTTTGAATAAGAATCTGCTGACAAAGTGTACCAGAAATCCAAAGATTTCCATTCAGAGCTTAACCTTCCAATCAATAATTTCTCATTAACATAACTTGAGTCAGCCATAAGATTCACTGAGCGAGATTTACTCCTCAGAAAGATCAAGATGAAATTAAGCAGTAAATAAAAAATAATAAAGCAGAGATATTACTTTGCCAACAAAGGTCTGTCTAGTCAAGGCTATGGTTTTTCCAGTAGTCATGTATGGATGTGAGAGTTGGACTGTGAAGAAGGCTGAGCGCCGAAGAACTGATGCTTTTGAACTGTGGTATTGGACAAGACTCTTGAGAGTCCCTTGGACTGCAAGGAGATCCGACCAGGCCATTTTAAAGGCGATCAGTCCTGGGGGTTCATTGAAAGGACTGATGCTGAAGCTGAAACTCCAATACTTTGGCCACCTCATGTGAAGAGCTGACTCACTGGAAAAGACCCTGATGCTGGGAGGGATTGGGGGCAGGAGGAGAAGGGGATGACAGAGGATGAGATGGCTGGATGGCATCACTGACTTGACGTACATGAGTTTGGGTAAACTCTGGGAGTTGGTGATAGACAGGGGAGGCCTAGCATGCTGCGATTCATGGGGTCGCAAAGAGTCGGACACGACTGAGTGACTGAACTGAACAGTATCTAGTTACTTGTATTTTTTGAAGTCTTGTTTTAAATCTTAATTAGCAAAGGCTTATTTTAAATGTTATGATTTAGGAGCTGTATTTCATTTTTTCAGAAAATTGAGTGGAATAGCTTACTCGTGATTCTCTTTGATGCTATCTATCTATATCTGGGACATTTAACCAGACCAAAGCTATAACCTAGCCACCCTGAGCCTCTAGCAAGTGTCACCCAAACCGAGCTCTTAATATCCAGAGGGAAAGGCGTATTATTTACTGCACCAGGCTTGCAAAATTACACATTATATGGGGACAGTAAATGTTACAACTATATTGGATTGCCAAAATAGTTTATTAAAAATAGAGGTGGAAGACTGCCCAAGATTCTCATGAAATAAACTTTACTTTCCTCCTAATAAAACCCTCCAGTGAATGTATAATAAATCATCTATCATCAGGAAATTCTTCATTTACATTCACGCTCAAATCCTGGTTTCAAAAATGGTGTTGTTTTCCCAAATGCTTGCTGCAGTGCTCGGCCATACCAATGCTTGTTGCGTATCTTGGATATCTTCATACCATCCTCTGTGCCTCTTTTCTACCTTTTGCCTCGTTTGTATCTCTTATGGCTTAACACTTTTAATGAGGGTCAGTTCTCCAATTTCCTATACTTTTTATTTAAATGAAGACTTAGTTTTGAGCACGATTATGTTGCCTGGTGCACTGACAAACTATTCCAAAAATCAGCTCATTAAAAGCTTTTCTACTTGACAAGCCTGATCACTAATATTTTTAACTAGTTTAAGTAATATGAATTTAAAATCAATTTCTGAGTTATACTAAAGATAAAATCACACTCACCTCAAAGCTAATAGAGTAAGTATAGGCAACTTTGATCTCCCCAGAAGCCTTGTTACTTATATCCATGGGGGGTCCAGAGCAGTCTGGTTTATCTATATGTGTATGCTTGAAGCTGTGAGAAGAAACATTTCGGCAAGATGCTGATGAAGTAGTTTTTTTAAATGGAGTAAAGGTTAGAGAAAGGTTGTACATATTTCACAACAATGCTGACAGTCAAAAGTGATTCAAATCACACTGAACTGTACAAATCTTTACTTCATATAAAGGGCTTGGCTATACATATGTGTTACTCAAACTATTACTCAAATAAGAACCAAACTTTTGAAAATAATACTTGAAGAGCGCCAAAGAAATCAAAGCAAACACTGAGGGGGTGTAAATTAACTGCCATCTTATTATGGTATGCTTTTCTTTACCATTAGCGGCATGAGGAAATGGCTAAATCAGCTGGTGTTGGGAGCAGGGAGAATCATGGGGGGAAAAAAGAATACTCAATTAAAAAAGCACCTCCCAGATAAATGATAGGTACGTTCACACTAAAAAAGCTAATAGTTTGAAGAGATGCCCTTGCAGTGACTTGTCACATACTGGCATCTAACACTTCATGAAGACTTTCGATATGACACACTAAGCAGCCATCCGGGCCTCTGCTTTTCCACTGTAAAAGGGAACACGGTCCCGACCACGCATGTTCTCCATTCCAGGCTGACATGCAAAAGCTGTCAAAAAATGACTGAAAAAAACAAAACAAAAAGGCACCTTGGTTTGCCTACCACCTACCATGACAGGAAAATAAATATTTATATGGTTTCTCGGGACAACCTATTACTCAATAAATCATGCTAAAGGGAATTTTAGTAAAAACAATAAAATACCAAATTATATGTCAGAACACTGACTAAAGAAAATTAACTGGGCCTAAAATATTTATTCTTTGGGTCTAAATTTCGCTTACAGTTATTTTTTTTAACCTATTTCACAGTTACCTTTTTGGTTCAAGTTTAGCAGCCACTAATCTTGCTCCCATCGATCCAGTCTCAACGACATGATAATATATTTTGATGTCAACGTGGTTGAAGATGTAAAATGTATCTCTTTCATGGAATTCTGACTGTGGAACAGAACTTAAAGTTAGTGTTAGAACACTAGCTATAAAAGAATCAAAACATAAAACTTTAAAATGAGTCACACCATTCAGGAAAATTCGAACCCAGACAGAATTTTCATCTTTTCCATAAAAATGATGAAGTTTTAAGCTTAAACTCCCCTCCCTTTTTAAAAAAAAATATTGAAGTATAGTTTAACTAAAGTACAGTGTTGTGCTAGCTTCTGCTATACAGCAGTGATTCAGTTATATATCTCCTTTCCCATTATAGTTTACTACAAAATACTGAATACAGTTCCCTGTACTGTACAGTAAGACCTTGTTGCTTACCTAGTAGTTTGCATCAAATAACCCAAAATTTCTAATTTATCCTCTTCCCCCCTTCCTCTTTGGTAACCACAAGTTTGTTTTCTATGTCTGTACATCTGTTTGTGCTTTGTAAATAAGTTCATTTGTATCATTTTCTAAGATTCCACATATAAGTGATGTTATGTATGTTGTCTTTCCTATCTTACTCTCCTTACTATGATAATCTCTAGGTCCATCCATGATGCTGCAAATGGCACTATTTCATTCCTTTTCATGGCTGAGTATTATAATATCCCACTATGTGTGTGTGTGTATGTCTGAATATCATTAAGAGGTTGATATTCAGGTTATATTCATTAAGAGATTAAACCAGGTTGACCTCATTATATAAAATTTGATATATATTCCCCAATAATTTTGACTACTTTCTCAATTAATGCCTTCATTTATTTTTTTTTAATCATAAAAGAATGGCCTCAAAGATTGATACCTTTTTAAGAAGGTGTAATACCCAAACTTTTGCAATACAATATTATATAGACTTAACTTTGCAATACAAATTTCATGGACTTACAATGAGGTCTTTCTGGTAGTCCACTAAGAACATTCTTTTAATAGAATCAGAACATACAAAGTCCATGCCCGTAGCATAGTATTTATCATGTAAGAGACAATGCCTGTAAATGTTGAGTTCAGTTCAGTTCAGTCGCTCAGTCGTATCCGACTCTTCGCGACTCCATGAATTGCAGCACGCCAGGCCTCCCTGTCCATCACCATCTCCCGGAGTTCACTCAGACTCATGTCCATCGAGTCGGTGATGCCATCCAGCCATCTCAACATCTGTCGTCCCCTTCTCCTCCTGCCCCCAATCCCTCCCAGCATCAGTCTTTTCCAATGAGTCAACTCTTCTCATGAGGTGGCCAAAGTACTGGAGTTTCAGCTTTAGCATCATTCCTTCCAAAGATATCCCAGGGTTGATCTCCTTCAGAATGAACTGGTTGGATCTCCTTGCAGCTTCCAGGGGACTCTCAAGAGTCTTCTTCAACAACACAGTTCAAAAGCATCAATTCTTCAGCACTCAGCCTTCTTCACAGTCCAACTCTCACATCCATACATGACCACTGGAAAAACCATAGCCTTGACTAGACGGACCTTAGTCGGCAAAGTAATGTCTCTGCTTTTGAATATGCTATCTAGGTTGGTCATAACTTTTCTTCCAAGGAGTAAGCGTTGTCTAATTTCATGGCTGCAGTCACCACCTGCAGTGATTTTGGAGCCCCCAAAAATAAAGTCTGACACTGTTTCCACTGTTTCTCCATCTATTTCCCATGAAGTGATGGGACCAGATGCCATGATCTTTGTTTTCTGAATGTTGAGCTTTAAGCCAACTTTTTCACTCTCCTCTTTCACTTTCATCAAGAGGCTCTTTAGTTCCTCTTCACTTTCTGCCATAAAGGTGGTGTCATCTGCATATCTGAGGTTATTGATATTTCTCCCGGCAATCTTGATTCCAGCTTGTGTTTCTCCTAGTCCAGCATTTCTCATGATGTACTCTGCATATAAGTTAGATAAACAGGGTGACAGTATACAGCCTTGAGGTACTCCTTTTCCTATTTGGAAC
>SJYW01007743.1:42850-76177 GCA_006410735.1 Raphicerus campestris
CTGTTACTCCAGGTGTTTCTTGAATTCCTACTTTAGCATTCCAGTCCCCTATAATGAAAAGGACATCTTTTTTGGGTGTTAGTTCTAAAAGGTTTTGTAGGTCTTCATAAAACCGTTCAACTTCAGCTTCTTCAGCGTTACTGGTTGGGGCATAGACTTGGATAACTGTGATACTGAATGGTTTGCCTTGGAGACGAACAGAGATCATTCTATCGTTTTTGAGGTTGTATCCAAGTACTGCATTTTGGACTCTTTTGTTGACCATGATGGCTACTCCATTTCTTCTGAAGGATTCCTGCCCGCAATAGTAGATATAATGGTCATCTGAGTTAAATTCACCCATTCCAGTCCATTTTAGTTCGCTGATTCCTAGAATGTCGACGTTCAGCCTTGCCATCTCTTGTTTGACCACTTCTAGTTGAACTGCATCTGAATTATTTAGTTCCGGAGAAGGCAATGGCACCCCACTCCAGTACTCTTGCCTGGAAAATCCCATGGACGGAGGAGCCTGGTGGGCTACAGTCCATGGGGTCACTAAGAGTTGACACGACTGAGCAACTTCACTTTCACTTTTCACTTTCATGCATCGGAGAAGGAAATGGCAATCCACTCCAGTGTTCTTGCCTGGAGAATCCCAGGGACGGGGGAGCCTGGTGGGCTGCCATCTCTGGGGTCGCACAGAGTGAGACACGACTGAAGTGACTTAGCAGCAGCAGCAGAGTTATAAACTGCAACTCAAGTATGGGAGTTCCCTGGCAGTCCAGTGGTTAGGACCTGGCACTTTCACTGTGGTGACCCAGGTTCAATCCTTGGTTGGGAACTAAGAAGCCACAAGCCTTGTGTCGCAGCCCATCCCCGCCCCCCCAAAAAAGACTGAGCAGTCGTCCTTCAGAACATGCAAACAGTACTCATTTGATGAATGTAACAATCTGTGTCCAGATAAGCACTGAAGATTTCTAACAAAAAGCTTATTTTAAAAGTAGCAGAGTTAGTTTACCAGAAACTTACGTTAATAACACAGGCATCTTTTGCATGCCCTTTATCTGTAATGTAACAGCCAATAGGAAATCCAGGATTACAGAATCTCTGACCATCTTCAACATCATAACACCACGTTACAGGCATATTATCCACAATCCTGTGCACGGAAATGAAAATCAAGTTACAAACCACCAAACATGACTAGGAATTACTCACCAAATCTGTCATCACTCTGTAAAATTTAAATGTCTAGAAATGCCTTAAGGTGTCAAAACGACACATAAAAAATTACATAGAATGTGGTATTTCATAAGTGATAGTATTATGCCAATATATGACACGCTCTAGTGAGAAAAAAATCTTTAAAGCTTTTTTGAAAGGGAGCTTTATAAGTTAATTTACTGCAATCACTAACTTAGCAATGTCATTATCTAGATACCTAAGTATAACTTATCTTCAGTAGAACACTCAGAAGCTCTAAATAGGTATGAAACAGTAGGTTTAGTTTCTTGGGAACAGCTTATGGAACAGTATACAAAGAAATCTTTTATTAGGTAGTTCAGTAAAAAAGGAGAAGGATATAATAGCAAGATATGGGGAAATAGTCAACTTAAGGGCCAGGTGAAAAAGTGAAAATTACAGTATCTATTAAAGCTGTGTAAATCCAGCTTATGTCTAAATGAAAGGCTGCTATAAAGCTAAAGAAATAATCTTTCAAGTTCTATAGTGAAAATGAAACTTTTTTAAGAATAAAATTCTGTAGTACTGTATAACCACATTAAAGTCTGAGCATGGGGCTCCCAATGCCCGGAATACAGCACAGGATACAAATAAAAATAATTACTAAAAATATACTAGTTCTATTACAGTCATAAGACAACACTCCAGGGCATGTTTTATTTGTTAATTAACGTATGCCTTAGGAAGTAAAATTATGATTCTATATTCACTCAGGGTACACATTCATGACTTAATAAAACACATCTCGTCACATTTAAATGCTATTTAATAGTACCCAATGTACTAAATTTAAGAATCACCTACACTATTAAGTTGCTTATTATTATAACCAGCAGGCTAGCAGTTCCCATGAAAAGACTATAAAATATTAGAAGCATGTAAACTATGTTATATAATATAAATAATTCAGATTTTCAGGAGGCCTCAAGAATCAGTTAATTGCTTCAATTTTTTAGACAATGAAGTTCAATCAATGAATATATACTAGCAATATATTAATTGTAATATCTTTATGCTATCATATCAGAGAAAGTACTGTATAAAATTATAGTGCTAGTTAGAAAATGTGAAACTAAGGTGAATATCCTAAATTTACCATTTATATAATACTTTGATATAACCTTTTACTGGTTGGAAACAACAAAAAAAATAAACCCCAAAATCCTTGGATATAAATGTATAAGTTTCAAATAATGTAATTTTCAATTACTGCCTTGCTAAGTTAGAAAGCTGTAGCTACTGAAATTTCTAACACCAAAAATATTAAAAATACTATTTTCAACTAGTGAATAAGGATATGTAAGACAACTCAGAAAATTAAATCTCGAATAACTGGCCTCAATTTTTCATCATTAAGGGATGCCTTCTATTATTCTCTACCTTTATGGGCTCCATCTGAAACACTTCTATCAGTCAAGCTTCATTTATTAATAACTGCTTTTCCCAATAAATTAATGTCTAGAGTTTCCTTTTTTAAAAACTTCTAGAGCTTCTGATCAAAATGAAATAACCCATGTTGCCAAAATACACCCAAAAAATTGCAGCAAAAAGCAAAGAAAGCTGGCATTTGTTACTGTTGGGGCTTCCCTGGTGACTCACATGGTAAAGAATCTGCCTGCAATGCAGGAGACCCAGGTTCAATCCCTGGGTCAGGAAGATCCCCTGGAGAAAGCTATGGCTACTCACTCTAATATTCCTCTTTGCCAGCCATCTGAGATCCAGGATTGGTACTCATTAGACTAAAATATCTTCAAAGACCCCTTTCTGTCCAATAAGCCAGAGTCTGGCGATTCTATGATATTTTTTAAAAATGTAAGTACTTTGATAACTAGTTAAATAAATTATGCTTTCATAAATAAAATACCACAAAGACCCAAGTCTTTGGCAAAACTTAAGGAAAAAGCATAATCACAAGCCATGACGAGAATAGGGATTCAAGTATATATTGCTGATATCAAAATATTTATTGTTCAGTCTCAAGAACCAAGAAGTAGCTTAGGTTACTGACAGAACAAGCCAAGAAATCCTCAAATTATGTTCTAAAATCCCAAATAAGAATTAAAAGTATGCATCAATTTAGATATGAATATTAACTACTGTTAATTAACTGTTCTCTATAAGGAGAATAATGAATTGGTGCACTAACAAATAATCAGGCATTTTAATCATTCAAAAAGTAGTATGGTTAAAATATTATAGAGGAAGAACTACAGATCAGTCACGTGATGGAACGCTATACAATTACAAAAAGAATGAGGTAGACACAGATCTACAGATGTGCTTTACATGGAAAAAATGCCTGTATTTTCTTAAAATGACCAATTTGCAAAACTGTACAATATTGTGTACAGTATTGTACTGTACACTGTGTACAGTATTTCAGCTGTTATTTTAAAAGGCACACACTTTTTAATATACCTACATATGCACAGAAATCTGGAGACATACATGAGGAATAAACAGTGCTGCTCCTACAGAGCAGGATAAAAGAAGCTGAGAGTAGTAGAGAACACTTTATCATCCATCTTCCTTATTCTAAAGGCTCATGACGTTTTATCTCTGTCAACTCTGTTACCTGTGCTTAAAATCAAATTACACAGTAAAAAAACTCTGAAGGACAGAAATATGCTCAACTAATGGTTCACATGAATTCATCAATATGAATCAATATTTTCCAAATGTGTAATGTTAAGGACTAAACCCCATTGCCTAGATTTACCAGACTGTGTATCTGTGATATGGCTTAGATTTTTTTGTTAATGGATTCAGACTTGAAATCATAAACTTTTCGGACTCAACAACAAAAATCACTGTTCACCAGTACTTTTCCAGTTTATTTTTTTTAAGAAGAACAGTTTAAGTTTGCAACTATTTTACATTATTTATTATTATTAAGCATACTGGTATCAAAACAATACCTATGTTAATTGCATCAAAAATAAGTTGAAAGTATTTCTAAGTACTTTATTATCAGGAAGCTACAAAGGAAGAACTGCTTCTGTTATCTTTAGCAGCAAGACTCTAACAGTATTTTAAGAACCGAGGGTAAAGGAGACAGCTAAAAAATCACCCATACGCCATTAAGAGTCATTCTTTCATTCATTCAACAAATGATCAACTGTCAGAGAAAATGGAGATGACAGGGGCAAATCTGAGCCTTAAATATGATTCTGTAGGCTGGAAAGAACAATTTATCTAGAAAGCAAAAACACCAAGGGAAACTTTTCAATTACTTATGAGTAAGAAAGGTATCCCAAGTTACATTAACTCAGCAATTATGCAGTAATCTAACAGTAGCTTAGAGGAAAAATGCTCTTGGCTTACCAGAAACCAAAGAAATGAGGAGATGGAGGGGCCTTTCAAGCTGCCGTTTGGACTGAGGGTCAGATGAAAAAGAAGCTGACATGGTGTAATGGGCAAGTTTCCCTCCTTGTAACGGAGCCCTGCTATGTATGGGAAACTCATTTCTTCGTGGTTCAGGTGTATTCTAATCAGAGTAAATCCCCTAATCACAGACTAGTTGGTGAATAGCATGGGACCCTGGGTTGCCCCTCTCCAGGACTTCTTTGCTCTATGTGTATGGAAGAGAGGATGGGGAGGAACCCAGGAGGCAAGAGGGAATGACAGGTCCCAACCACCCTATTGAATCATGGGATCAGGTCATGTCCAAACTGAGAATGAGCGAGGGCAAAGGGGTCAATCTGAGATAGCGACAGGAGTGACGTTCAAGACAGTATCCTGTTTACCACCTCCAGTACCGTATAGTTTTTGGAAAAGGTAAAACATATGTAAAACCATGTAGACCCACAGAATACAGGCATTTGCTGAAAAAGTATCTAGAAGAATAACAACTGGTTATCCTTGAAAAGCTGCATTTTTGAAACTCTTTTTTAATACTGTTTGAATATTGTATGGTAGGTAAATAGTACATGGGAAGGAAAAGTTTTAAATGCCTGTTTACTATGATGCAGACTGCTAAAACACCTTGTTAATGTTCTATCATGCTTATAAAATAAAAAACATTACACAACATACAAGGATTTTTATTTGAAATAGATGCTATTTCTCAAAAATCAAATGAAAGTTAAAATTCCCCCCCCTGTGGTCTTTTTCATGGTCCACAAGTATAAAATAATGTATTTTTCTACAAGTTTGACTCAGGTCCTTTCCCCAAGCATAAATGCGCTCCTTTAAACTACACATGAATAAGAGAAGTGCTCTAGGTACCAGGTCTATGTGCCAAAACAAGCAGCAGACACCGTAATAATCTGAGCACAGTTCAACGTCGACACTTGGAGCTGTCAACCTTCGTAATCCTCTGGCAAACAAATGTGCTACATTTTATTTAGTCAATGCAGTAATTTACACATTCAATGAAACAGAAGCTTCTTCTGTGAAAGGAAAAAGCCCCAAATCCCAAATTTCCATGTCTTACCAGTGATGCTGATAATTGAGTAACATGCTTTTTTTCAAGAATTCTAACTTTTGTTTGTCTTCAGCTTTCTCTGTATGGTAGGTTTTTGTACAAACAAGCTTACACGTATCCTCCTTCTTAAATGTAAACTGTATTAAAAATAAAGTGGAAAGCAAATTAAAATACCCAGGTCCTTCACACCTATAACACAGAGTAAAAGCAAAACATTCTCATTAAATTAAGAGTATTAATATTGATAATAAACATAAAAGTTCCTCATAGCTCACATTTAAATTTCAATCTTACTGTTTTTCTAAAAACCTAAGTCATCAATATTTCTTTTGATAATAAGTTTTTATATTTGGTAATTCCAATTTATCGATTTTTAAAATGTAAATGAGTCCTCAGGAAAAAACCCACATGGAGAACAAAACACCACCTGTCTCTCCACAGTAATGTCTCCTGCAGCTTTCAAGTAATAAACAGACAAGTTTTTATGTCTGTATATTCATTCAGTGGATATTTGTTAAGTGCCTCCTATGCACCAGGTGATGGGAGGTTCAGCAGTGAATAACAAGACTGTGATGACACAAGAAAAAGCCAAATCTGGCTACCGAGAATCAGTATAAATGTGATTCTTTTTACTCACAACTGAAAAGACTGTCAGTTTTCAAGATGTCATGAACAACGAAGTTCAACAAAAATTGACTATTTTTTAAAACAAAGTTTAAAAACTAAGTAAGGAGTCCTCCAACTTTGGGGTCGAGGACTTATTTGAGAGCATGAACACATACACACATGTTATTCACAACATATTATACAATATAGGCTTACTTTACCAGGGGCTACTTAGGTCTTAATTTAACAAATCTATTTCCAGGTTTTCAGGACTGTGCTTTTGCTGCTTTCTTCACCCCACCCCCAGGTAGTCACAGGGTTCACTCCCTTAACTTGCTTCAAGTCTTCTGCTCAAATGTCACATTCTCGGGTGAGACTTTCTCTGGTCTATTTAAAACTGCAAATTCTCCATCCACCTTCTTCCTTGATTCATCTTCACAGTTCTTTCATCAGCAACAGGCATGCTATGTATTTCAGCAATTCATTTTGTTTCCTTCTCCCCATCAGAACACAACATCCACAGGGACAGAGATTTCTCTCTTGTTCACACCTAACACAGTGTCCAGCATGTGAAAGGTATCAGCAGTTGTGTTAACTAAGTGAATGTGAGTGGTTGGATGTCAGACTTTCTGATCCTATGATAGGTAGCTCCAGCTGCACCTAATGCATACGGTTATCCTGCACTGTTTCTTCCTGACCTCAACAGAAGTTGTAGATAAGACACGAAAGCAAGTTTGAGGTTTGTTCTCTTGCTGCCTGTTACCACTGCTCTTACTATAGATCTAAAATAAGGCAAAATTCTTTTAAAATAAAGGGTAAAGAATCAGCACTGAAATCAATACTGAAAAATATGTCAATACTTTTATGGTTGGCTTGGGGGGAAATAGCTGATACTTTAGTCTATGTTTCTGTTAACCTATGCCTTGATCTTAAGAGATGTCTGCTCTGTCTCTTTAAGAAAAAAATTTGTTTTAGCACAAATCTTGATCCTAAAAAAATCTAGAAAATTCATGTAAAATGTTAGGTGCATATTCTTTCTCCATTTTAAAATGCTCCTTCTGTTCTTCCATTTTACCTCAACTCCTAGGACAAAATTAAACCTGAAAAGCATTAGGCCTAAAAGAAGGATTTTTTGCATAAGCAAGGCACAGTCTTTATATACAAAGAACCCTGAGTAGAATCCTACTAAAGAAGTAATCTGCCTTTAACATCTGCCCCAAAGGGAACAAAACTTCTCTGTGGATCTGAATATTCTACAGTTTACTGTCAGAGACTCTGGCTGCCCTTCAAGTTCACTGACGGTGTTACTTACTGGTGCTCTTCCCGCCTTACATCATTTCCCAAGGTCAAGGCATATAAACAGAAAGATGGGGCTGAGAGACTAAGGGAGGATTTTCAGGCAGTTATACAATTTATATAAAACCACTCTCTATAAAAAGAATGCGACAATTCCCAAAGTAATCTCAACATACCACAGCAGGGAAATGTTACACAGTATGCCTGCCCCATTCCCTACTGCTCATGTCCATATATTCTGAGTTCCTTCTTTCCTAGTGACTTCATCTCATCAGGCCTTCAAATCTGTCTGAAAAAAATTTAAATTTCTGGCATCTTTACAGTAGAAAATCTCAAAATATTTTAAGATGACATACTTATGGTTGAAAACTATCACCTTGCAGTGAATTAAACTTGTACAATTATACGTGTTCCTGTCAGTGCTGCATGGTGGAGACGCAGTGTTGGGGTGAGAGGCTAGTGGGACTAATCTAGGCATGAGGATTTGCTGGACAGATGCTCAATGTAGTAAGTGCCAAGGGAGACGGATGGTGGTGCTCAGTGAGCAAACAAGGAAGGAAGCTAATCATGGAAAGAAGGATGGGACACCAAGAGAGGAAGCTGTGAGGCTTCGGGATTAAAACCCGGGGTCAAGTTACAGCCAGTAACATGCGTGTGCTCAGCATGCACAGACGCCGAAGCAGAAAGTTAAAGAAAAATGCTCAGTGCAAAACAGTATTTTAAAACATAAATACACACATTTAATTCTATTTATATGTGCTCGCAAAAATGGAAAATTTCAGGAAAGGTTAACAAGAAACTGTGATGTGGAACAGGGCAGAAGAGAGGAAAGAAACTTACTTTTCATTTTATATTCGTTGTACCATTTAGCTTTGTATATGGTGATATATTATTATAAATGAGTTTAATTTTTCTAAAAGAGCTCCATTATACTTTGTGCAGCAGGAGAGCAAACATATCTATAAACTGAACAGGGGACTGTGAATTCAGAATGATAATAGGCTTAAAAGGGAACAGATTTAAAAGGCAGCTAAGCCTGGATGACAGTGAAGTACGTACACTGAAGAGAATACCTTATATTGTCCTTACAGCTTGGTTTAACGGAAGTCCTGAAAATGCATCAAAGATATACCCCAAGTATACTTTCCCTGGTCAAAATAGAACGGTTTGCTTTCCCACAAGCCAATGGGAAAACTGAAGCGGTGCCCTAAGTAGTAACGGGGAAAATCTAGGAATACTGTTCCCAAAGAGGAGGAGGGTACTATGGAGAATCGTGACTGGAAGCGGGATTCTGGATCCCTCTGCAAAGTGAGCCGGGGGTCTGAGCACTCTTATCATTGTCAATACTGACTGGAGGAATGTTCCTTAGGTCAAACTTACGACATATTGTGAAAGGGGAAGGATCTTTCTAAACTGTGAAGAAGTTATTTCTGGATGCAAAAGAGAAATGAATTCCTTCTTAGCTAAGTTACCACAGGCTTTTCTGTAAGGGGGGGAGGGAGAAAGAGCCAGCTAAATGACGTTTATATAACATTGTATACAAACCTTATATGGTGATGGTTCAATTCTTTCCCCAAATAACACCTGACCCAGATTTTCAGATGGCCGTTTTCCTTCTGATGCTTGGCAAAAATCAAACCTGCAGACAAGAATATTTACGGTTTTAAGCAAAAAAGGAAGCAATGAGATACCAAACCCCTAGCCAACCTAGAGGACAGATTAGGTACTATCACTCCAGCAGCTCTAGTAGATGAATAAGAAATATATTCCTACTCCAAGTTCCACGTACCACATCTCCTCAAAACAAAACAAAAATCAGAAAATTACGCCTTACAACACTTTGATTTTCAAATAATACTTTTATTAAGATATAAATTATAGAATTAAAAAAACTGACACAGTACAATTTATTATTATTCATTCCAATGACAAAATTATTTACATCCTATTCTTCAGGGGAATTCTGCATAATTTACCTCCCCTTTGTTATCTTTCTAATATTCAGATATTCACTTAATGGTCTTTTAAGATGTGTCAAATTTACATTTACATGTGTCAAATTTATCTGTCTCATCCTGATATGATGGCCAACATGAAAAGCATGGCCAGACAGACCGTCTCAGAAAACAAGAGTTATGCAGAAGCCATGACCAGTCAGCTACAAGCTTTTCTCTATAATTTCCTGATATTACTAATCAGATTTGTTTGAACATTACAGCCAAATTTCAGCCCTGCTATAGAACACTATAGTACTGTGTTCACTGCGGTTGAGACCAGCACAATGACTACAGACTAGTTAGAGCCGTAAGAGGAAGATGAATCTTGAGTGATAAAAACTAGAGCTAGCAAGTCCCCTAATGAAGATTTTCCATCTACTGGATATAAGAGATCCACTGAGTTTTCCCAAGAATATTCACAAAGATTTAAGGACAGAGATTTGTTTACTTAACAAAAACTAGGAAAAAAGTCTCCAACAGTTACATAAATTGTGGTCCATTCGCTCATGAACTCTGTATCCTCCTCTTATACATGTTTAAGATTACGAATTCTCATAGGATCATCTTAAATTTTTTGTGTATTTTTCTACAGTAAACATTTTTTTCCAAAACTTATAGATAATGCAGAAATTTAGAAGCCAACGAAAATTTAGAAACTGTACTTTACACCCAATATGGTATACAGTGCTCAAATTAAAAAAAAAAAAAAAAGTATATTTATGCAGAATTTTTTATAATATCCCAAAAATGGAAATAATGAAATGTTCATAAACAGAGAATTAGTGAAACAAAGCATAAATAGACGCCACACGCTCTCTAAAAAGGGATAATCAACAGCTACTAAAAAGACTGAGGCAGCTGTGTATTAACATAGTAAAGATGTCCACAATAGATTCAGTGAGAAAAACTAGGTGCAAATAAAATATATAAACTTACTTTTATTTAAAACAAAAATGTGTCAGATACATTAGAATATGCAGGGAAAAAAAATGCAGGGGGCAGACAACAAAGCAGTTTTTCCTGGGGACTGATTACGTGGGACACAAGGATTTTGTTTAAAACTATGTGGGTTTTTTAATAATCAAAAAAATTAAAGAAAACAAAATAGCTATTTGTCCAATCAGGTAAAAAAGGAAACCCATGGTCCATAGTTTCCATAAAGAATACCCCCTTTAAAAATGTTTTCAGGCCCTGTACATTTTTAAAATGCGTGTGAACTTACCACTAACTGTGGAAAAAGTAAAGTTCTAAATGCACAAAATCCTGATGAGTCACAGAATTTCGTATGAAAACCAAGCCGAGAAACTTACGCTGTATATTCATAAGGAAGAACAGATTCCACTGAGTCAAGCCTGTTCACGAATAGTTCTATTTCAGCCTGAAAATGAGAAAATGCAGAATGAGAATATAAGCAACTGGAGACCAAAACTTAGGTCATGCCTAGAACTGAAAAGGAATTTGACTTTTGAAATGTGAAATTCTATGATATCCAACTTAAAGAGTTCTCTTATAAATCCATGCACTGAGTAGACTTATATGCATTTAAATTACAACAAAATAATTCTGGGCGCCAAAGAATTGATGCTTTTGTACTGTGGTGCTGGAGAAGACTTTTGAGAGTCCCTTGGACTGCAAGGGGGTCAAATCAGTCAATCCTAAAGAAAATCAGTCCTGAATATTCATTGGACAGACTGATGCTGAAGCTCCAATACTTTGGCCACCTGATGTGAAGGACTGCCTCATTGAAAAAGACCCTGATGCTGGGAAAGATTGAAGGCTGGAGGAGAAGGGGACAACAGAGGATGAGATGGTTGGATGGCATCACCAACTCAATGGACATGAGTTTAAGCAAGCTCTGGGAGTTGGTGATGGACAGGGAAGCCTGGCATGCTTCAGTCCATGGGGTCGCAAAGAGTTGGACATGACTGAGTGACTGAACTGACTGATTAGTTTTCAGCTGCAAATGTCTCCAATATTTTCTAAATGCTCTTTAAGTTCTAAAAATTTCTAACAAATGTATTAAGACATTTAAAATAAATCATTCACCACATCTGTATAGATTCTGGGTTTTTAAAAAAAAATCTGCTTTTCATGTTCAGTATTTTGTTCTGTAGCAAAGATCATTTTTAAACAATTAAAAAAAAACATTCTCACAGCATTCAAGCATTGAAAAAAATGTCAGCAAGAAGAAAAAGAGAAATGGATGCAGCCAAGAAATATTTTGAAAATAAATTTGACTTTGACTGTTGTGTGTTTGTGTGTGTGTGAGAGAGAGAATAAAGATAAGAGTTTAAAGATGTCTTAAGTTTAAACACCAGAGACGAATTAGTTGTCTAAGTTTCTTATTTGGACAAGTTAAAAAAAAAAGGACACCGGAAGAGGATTAGGTTTGAGGGGAGAGAGCATGAGTTTGCCTTTAAATATGTTTTGTTTGAAGTGCCTGTGAGATATCTAAGTATAGGAAGATAAACAGTCATGGCATTTATTTTTAAAAATCTGGAGATGTGAATTTGAGACACATTTGTAACTAAGCTGAGATACTACTAAACTTGGGCCAAAAAATAGCAAAAGCTATACATAATACCTGTGGTTCTTTGAAATGTGAAGTGGTTACAGCCTTTTGAAAAGCAAAATATTAATACATAAAATCTTCCACCCAGCAATCCTACTTATGAGAACTTACCCCCTAGAAATAAAATCACGCATGCACAAGAGACCATAAATAAGAATGTATATTGCAGATATACAATTATCCACTATAAACTAGTGGATAAACTTAGTTTAACTTATCCACTATAAACTTATCCACTAAAAAACTAGACACATACCACAGTATGCCTACTGATAGAAAATTAGCTATTAAACATCATCGGGCTATTAAAGAAATAAAAAGAAATCCCAGGTAGGTAAGACATTTCCAGATCAACTATCCTAGAAATACAATCTCATGCTCTTAAGCAGACAGCAGACAGACAATGACAACACGGTTTAGCTTTGGAGGACAGCTTTAAAGGACTAACTTGAGAATGCTAACTACAAAGGTAGTAACAGAGAAGAAATTCATGAAGACCAAATAAAGTTCAACAACAGAGCAGAGAGTAAAGCTGAATGAACTCCCTAGGAAACCTGGGCTAACTTAAAGCCATGCCTGCCTACTGAAGCTCTCTGAATTTCTCCAAGGCATAGCTGAAGTTCCACAGAACCCCACGTACCCCTCTCCCGATACTGGCTCACTGCTACTCAGGATGAATTCTTCAGCTGAAAATGTCAGTAAGTAATTTGTGCCCTGAAGTACTTTTGGTGCTAACCACAAATAAACAAATAGGAGCTTTTACCTGCATTTCATAGGGTCAGGTTACTATGGCTGCCTCTGGACTCTGACCATGAGGCTGCCTGCAAGTGCATAAAGCCACAGCTCCCATTTGATCTCATTTACTAGCGCTGTCAGCAGTCCTCTATACTTGTCAAAATCCCAAAAGTGAGACAAGATGTTCAATGTACAAAAACAATACACTCTCACTGGAAAAATACCCAAAGTATGGGCAAGAGCAGACCTCTGGGGCCTCTTTGCCTAGGTTCAAATTCCAGGCTCCACTAGTTATCCTTGGTTAGATTATTTAACATCTCAGTTTCCTCATGGGTGCTTCAGTTTCTTTATCTGCAAAATGGGGATAATAGTTATTTATCTCACAGAGGTATAAGGATTAAATGAGTTAACATTTATAAAGGACATCAAACAGCACCTAATACATGAAGTGCCATGAATCTGTTATATTTAAAAAAAAAACAAATAAAGGTAATGATGCTTAGCATACGGAATGCCCAAACTACACTGCTCACCCACTAAAATGCTCTTCCAGTATTCATGATCAACAATTGAAGACATCAGCCTCTGTACACAGTACTGAATCAGTAGCACATAAACCCCCTAAAACTGTACTCAAATAAAATGACAACTCGATGGCAACACTGTCTCAAACACAAAGAAAGTTTAACTGTCTCCTTGTATAAAATATTCAAGAATGTATCATTGGTCATTTTGGCTAAGAAGACAATTAGGGCATGATATTTAACCTTAAAGATTGTTTGAGTAATTATCACAAGTATTTGTAACTGTTTTGAAGGCAAATTTTCCAGGTTACAGCTTACTCTGCCAAAATAAGTTTCACTAATTTTAAGGGGATCAACACTGCTATGAAGATACACCAGAATCCAATCCAAACACTCTACTTAATATTATCTTATGAAAAATAAAAGCTCCCCAAAAGTTAATCCAGTTCACATCTTTACATTTCTTTCCAGGAAGGAATGTAGCGACTATATTCTACACAACTTTTTATGTTTTGAGTCTCAAAATCCCCAGAGCCACATTTTCACCACAGAAGCTAACTTCCTTGTGCTACGATTAAGTACACTCCTTACTCTCTATCTTGTTCAGTACAAAGTGATTAAAAACACAGACTCTGAAGCCAGGCTGCCTGGGTTTGAATCCTGACTCTGACATTTACTAGCTATGGATCCTGGACAAGTTGTTTCACTTCCAGGGCCCTGATTTTTTTAATTTGTAGAATGGAGGTAATAATAATCTCTGCTCCAAGTGGTTTCTGAGAAGATTCAACAATAGAGCCTGTCACAGAGTACTATGTAAGTATTATCATGCAGCATGTCCAAGAGACTTTAAGCAATGATGAAAACAGCCTTATCTGCACTGTCAAATTCAGTAGCTATCAGTCACACGAGACTATCGGTCACTTGAAATGTGGTCAGTGCAGCTGAAGATCTGAATTTAAATTTTTATTTAATTTTACATTTAAGAGGTCACAGGAGACTAATGGCTTATATATAGGACAGCATGGTAATGGGAAAAAACAATAAAATGTTGCTTAGTACCCTTTATATAGCCTTTTCAAACACTTCATATTTTACTTTAGTCATGACAAACTTTTCTTTACCTGGAAAAATAACTCAAATGTTAAGTCTATCCCACAGGCTGGCAAATTTTTTCCCCCAAAGAGCCAGAGAGTAAATATTTTAGGCTTTTCTGGACAGTCTCTGTGATCGTAGTGCAAAAGCAGGCACAAACATTACAGAAATGAATTAGCCTGGCTGCAGTCCAGTAAAACTATTTACGGGCACTGATATGTGATTTTCATGTAATTTTCACTCATCTCTAAATATTACTCTTTTAAAAAATTTTTTGTAATCACTTAAAAATGTAAACACAATTCTCAGATTGGGACCATACAAAACAGAAAGCAAGCTGACTAGACTCGTAGAGTTCATCGCTGAGCTCTGTTTTCCAGGTAGTTTTCAATGTTCTTTCAATGTCCATCTTTGGAAACCCAAAACAGGGCAAAAGGTTCAGAGACCTGATGCCATTAAAAAAAAACTTAGGACACTGTTGAAGAGCATATAAATTTAGCATAAAAGTTTCTTGCATTTCCACTTAATGGATGAGGCAAGATATCTTCCTAGTCTATGATGTTCTCTCTGAAGTTTCAGGGTACATCTCTTGGCTGTAGAATTATAAGACTGAAGGAAAACCCTATTCTCATTTTCTGACTTCTCTCATCTCTCCTTTGAGTCTTAATCTTTCAAAATGGAAAGGTCTTAATCTTCTGAATTGTCATATCTCCTTGATCATGCCAGCTGCTTTTCATAGGACCTTGCCCTACTCTCATATCTTTCTTAATAGGTGTACCATTGAGAATTATAGGCAGAATTCAAGATACAGACATCGAAGTTCCATATATGTACAGGATGACATTGTTACTTTTCANATACAGTGCTCAAATTAAAAAAAAAAAAAAAAGTATATTTATGCAGAATTTTTTATAATATCCCAAAAATGGAAATAATGAAATGTTCATAAACAGAGAATTAGTGAAACAAAGCATAAATAGACGCCACACGCTCTCTAAAAAGGGATAATCAACAGCTACTAAAAAGACTGAGGCAGCTGTGTATTAACATAGTAAAGATGTCCACAATAGATTCAGTGAGAAAAACTAGGTGCAAATAAAATATATAAACTTACTTTTATTTAAAACAAAAATGTGTCAGATACATTAGAATATGCAGAGAAAAAAAATGCAGGGGGCAGACAACAAAGCAGTTTTTCCTGGGGACTGATTACGTGGGACACAAGGATTTTGTTTAAAACTATGTGGGTTTTTTAATAATCAAAAAAATTAAAGAAAACAAAATAGCTATTTGTCCAATCAGGTAAAAAAGGAAACCCATGGTCCATAGTTTCCATAAAGAATACCCCCTTTAAAAATGTTTTCAGGCCCTGTACATTTTTAAAATGCGTGTGAACTTACCACTAACTGTGGAAAAAGTAAAGTTCTAAATGCACAAAATCCTGATGAGTCACAGAATTTCGTATGAAAACCAAGCCGAGAAACTTACGCTGTATATTCATAAGGAAGAACAGATTCCACTGAGTCAAGCCTGTTCACGAATAGTTCTATTTCAGCCTGAAAATGAGAAAATGCAGAATGAGAATATAAGCAACTGGAGACCAAAACTTAGGTCATGCCTAGAACTGAAAAGGAATTTGACTTTTGAAATGTGAAATTCTATGATATCCAACTTAAAGAGTTCTCTTATAAATCCATGCACTGAGTAGACTTATATGCATTTAAATTACAACAAAATAATTCTGGGCGCCAAAGAATTGATGCTTTTGTACTGTGGTGCTGGAGAAGACTTTTGAGAGTCCCTTGGACTGCAAGGGGGTCAAATCAGTCAATCCTAAAGAAAATCAGTCCTGAATATTCATTGGACAGACTGATGCTGAAGCTCCAATACTTTGGCCACCTGATGTGAAGGACTGCCTCATTGAAAAAGACCCTGATGCTGGGAAAGATTGAAGGCTGGAGGAGAAGGGGACAACAGAGGATGAGATGGTTGGATGGCATCACCAACTCAATGGACATGAGTTTAAGCAAGCTCTGGGAGTTGGTGATGGACAGGGAAGCCTGGCATGCTTCAGTCCATGGGGTCGCAAAGAGTTGGACATGACTGAGTGACTGAACTGACTGATTAGTTTTCAGCTGCAAATGTCTCCAATATTTTCTAAATGCTCTTTAAGTTCTAAAAATTTCTAACAAATGTATTAAGACATTTAAAATAAATCATTCACCACATCTGTATAGATTCTGGGTTTTTAAAAAAAAATCTGCTTTTCATGTTCAGTATTTTGTTCTGTAGCAAAGATCATTTTTAAACAATTAAAAAAAAACATTCTCACAGCATTCAAGCATTGAAAAAAATGTCAGCAAGAAGAAAAAGAGAAATGGATGCAGCCAAGAAATATTTTGAAAATAAATTTGACTTTGACTGTTGTGTGTTTGTGTGTGTGTGAGAGAGAGAATAAAGATAAGAGTTTAAAGATGTCTTAAGTTTAAACACCAGAGACGAATTAGTTGTCTAAGTTTCTTATTTGGACAAGTTAAAAAAAAAAGGACACCGGAAGAGGATTAGGTTTGAGGGGAGAGAGCATGAGTTTGCCTTTAGATATGTTTTGTTTGAAGTGCCTGTGAGATATCTAAGTATAGGAAGATAAACAGTCATGGCATTTATTTTTAAAAATCTGGAGATGTGAATTTGAGACACATTTGTAACTAAGCTGAGATACTACTAAACTTGGGCCAAAAAATAGCAAAAGCTATACATAATACCTGTGGTTCTTTGAAATGTGAAGTGGTTACAGCCTTTTGAAAAGCAAAATATTAATACATAAAATCTTCCACCCAGCAATCCTACTTATGAGAACTTACCCCCTAGAAATAAAATCACGCATGCACAAGAGACCATAAATAAGAATGTATATTGCAGATATACAATTATCCACTATAAACTAGTGGATAAACTTAGTTTAACTTATCCACTATAAACTTATCCACTAAAAAACTAGACACATACCACAGTATGCCTACTGATAGAAAATTAGCTATTAAACATCATCGGGCTATTAAAGAAATAAAAAGAAATCCCAGGTAGGTAAGACATTTCCAGATCAACTATCCTAGAAATACAATCTCATGCTCTTAAGCAGACAGCAGACAGACAATGACAACACGGTTTAGCTTTGGAGGACAGCTTTAAAGGACTAACTTGAGAATGCTAACTACAAAGGTAGTAACAGAGAAGAAATTCATGAAGACCAAATAAAGTTCAACAACAGAGCAGAGAGTAAAGCTGAATGAACTCCCTAGGAAACCTGGGCTAACTTAAAGCCATGCCTGCCTACTGAAGCTCTCTGAATTTCTCCAAGGCATAGCTGAAGTTCCACAGAACCCCACGTACCCCTCTCCCGATACTGGCTCACTGCTACTCAGGATGAATTCTTCAGCTGAAAATGTCAGTAAGTAATTTGTGCCCTGAAGTACTTTTGGTGCTAACCACAAATAAACAAATAGGAGCTTTTACCTGCATTTCATAGGGTCAGGTTACTATGGCTGCCTCTGGACTCTGACCATGAGGCTGCCTGCAAGTGCATAAAGCCATAGCTCCCATTTGATCTCATTTACTAGCGCTGTCAGCAGTCCTCTATACTTGTCAAAATCCCAAAAGTGAGACAAGATGTTCAATGTACAAAAACAATACACTCTCACTGGAAAAATACCCAAAGTATGGGCAAGAGCAGACCTCTGGGGCCTCTTTGCCTAGGTTCAAATTCCAGGCTCCACTAGTTATCCTTGGTTAGATTATTTAACATCTCAGTTTCCTCATGGGTGCTTCAGTTTCTTTATCTGCAAAATGGGGATAATAGTTATTTATCTCACAGAGGTATAAGGATTAAATGAGTTAACATTTATAAAGGACATCAAACAGCACCTAATACATGAAGTGCCATGAATCTGTTATATTTAAAAAAAAACAAATACAGGTAATGATGCTTAGCATACGGAGTGCCCAAACTACACTGCTCACCCACTAAAATGCTCTTCCAGTATTCATGATCAACAATTGAAGACATCAGCCTCTGTACACAGTACTGAATCAGTAGCACATAAACCCCCTAAAACTGTACTCAAATAAAATGACAACTCGATGGCAACACTGTCTCAAACACAAAGAAAGTTTAACTGTCTCCTTGTATAAAATATTCAAGAATGTATCATTGGTCATTTTGGCTAAGAAGACAATTAGGGCATGATATTTAACCTTAAAGATTGTTTGAGTAATTATCACAAGTATTTGTAACTGTTTTGAAGGCAAATTTTCCAGGTTACAGCTTACTCTGCCAAAATAAGTTTCACTAATTTTAAGGGGATCAACACTGCTATGAAGATACACCAGAATCCAATCCAAACACTCTACTTAATATTATCTTATGAAAAATAAAAGCTCCCAAAAAGTTAATCCAGTTCACATCTTTACATTTCTTTCCAGGAAGGAATGTAGCGACTATATTCTACACAACTTTTTATGTTTTGAGTCTCAAAATCCCCAGAGCCACATTTTCACCACAGAAGCTAACTTCCTTGTGCTACGATTAAGTACACTCCTTACTCTCTATCTTGTTCAGTACAAAGTGATTAAAAACACAGACTCTGAAGCCAGGCTGCCTGGGTTTGAATCCTGACTCTGACATTTACTAGCTATGGATCCTGGACAAGTTGTTTCACTTCCAGGGCCCTGATTTTTTTAATTTGTAGAATGGAGGTAATAATAATCTCTGCTCCAAGTGGTTTCTGAGAAGATCCAACAATAGAGCCTGTCACAGAGTACTATGTAAGTATTATCATGCAGCATGTCCAAGAGACTTTAAGCAATGATGAAAACAGCCTTATCTGCACTGTCAAATTCAGTAGCTATCAGTCACACGAGACTATCGGTCACTTGAAATGTGGTCAGTGCAGCTGAAGATCTGAATTTAAATTTTTATTTAATTTTACATTTAAGAGGTCACAGGAGACTAATGGCTTATATATAGGACAGCATGGTAATGGGAAAAAACAATAAAATGTTGCTTAGTACCCTTTATATAGCCTTTTCAAACACTTCATATTTTACTTTAGTCATGACAAACTTTTCTTTACCTGGAAAAATAACTCAAATGTTAAGTCTATCCCACAGGCTGGCAAATTTTTTCCCCCAAAGAGCCAGAGAGTAAATATTTTAGGCTTTTCTGGACAGTCTCTGTGATCGTAGTGCAAAAGCAGGCACAAACATTACAGAAATGAATTAGCCTGGCTGCAGTCCAGTAAAACTATTTACGGGCACTGATATGTGATTTTCATGTAATTTTCACTCATCTCTAAATATTACTCTTTTAAAAAATTTTTTGTAATCACTTAAAAATGTAAACACAATTCTCAGATTGGGACCATACAAAACAGAAAGCAAGCTGACTAGACTCGTAGAGTTCATCGCTGAGCTCTGTTTTCCAGGTAGTTTTCAATGTTCTTTCAATGTCCATCTTTGGAAACCCAAAACAGGGCAAAAGGTTCAGAGACCTGATGCCATTAAAAAAAAACTTAGGACACTGTTGAAGAGCATATAAATTTAGCATAAAAGTTTCTTGCATTTCCACTTAATGGATGAGGCAAGATATCTTCCTAGTCTATGATGTTCTCTCTGAAGTTTCAGGGTACATCTCTTGGCTGTAGAATTATAAGACTGAAGGAAAACCCTATTCTCATTTTCTGACTTCTCTCATCTCTCCTTTGAGTCTTAATCTTTCAAAATGGAAAGGTCTTAATCTTCTGAATTGTCATATCTCCTTGATCATGCCAGCTGCTTTTCATAGGACCTTGCCCTACTCTCATATCTTTCTTAATAGGTGTACCATTGAGAATTATAGGCAGAATTCAAGATACAGACATCGAAGTTCCATATATGTACAGGATGACATTGTTACTTTTCATTAGCCTTTCTGGCCAAAAGCATAAATTCTTCAATGACACTCTTCATCTCTTTTTTAAGTTTTATAACTGATAGTTTAGAGCTCATCACCTCAAAGAAATACTTTTTAACTCTTTTCCTTCAAATATACTTTCTTAACTTACCCATGACCAAATTTACTACTCTTTGTTTCATATAACGTTAAGAGAGCTTCTGGAAGTATATTCCCAGTGGCTTTTTATTACTAGTAAATTAAAACATTTCACATCTTTCTTTTTGCTAAATTTAAGATTCAAATTAGCCTCAGATACTTCTTCGAACTCTGTCTCCACTTTTACCATTCCCCATGGTTTATTCTCCAAGCCAGGCTTCAACAATACGTGAACTGTGAAATTCTAGATGTTCAAGCTGGATTTAGAAAAGGCAGAGGAACCAGAGATCAAATTGCCAACACCCGGTGGATCATGGAAAAAGCAAGAGTTCCAGAAAAACATCTATTTCTGCTTTATTGACTATGCCAAAGCCTTTGACTGTGTGGATCACATCAAACTGTGGAAAATTCTTAAAGAGATGGGAATACCAGATCACTTGACCTGCCTCTTGAGAAATCTGTATGTAGGTCAGGAAAGAACAGTTAGAACTGGACATGGAACAACAGACTGCTTTCCAAATAGGAGAAGGAGTATGTCAGGGCTGTATGTTGTCACCCTGCTTATTTAACTTCTATGCAGAGTACGTCATGAGAAACGCTGGGCTGGAAGAAACACAAGCTGGAATCAAGATTGCCAGGACAAATATCAATAACCTCGGATATGCAGATGACACCACTCTTATGCAGAAAGTGAAGAGGAAGTAAAAAGCCTCTTGATGAAAGTGAAAGAGAAGAGTGAAAAAGTTGGCATCCAGTCCCATCACTTCAGGGGAAATAGATGGGGAAACAGTGACAGACTTTATTTTCTTGGGCTCCAAAATCACTGCAGATGGTGACTGCAGCCATGAAATTAAAAAACGCTTACTCCTTGAAAGGAAAGTTATGACCAACCTAGACAGCATATTAAAAAGCAGAGACATTACTTTGCCAACAAAGGTTCGTCTAGTCAAGGCTGTGGTTTTTCCAGTAGTTATGTACAGATGTGAGAGTTGGACTAAAGAAAGCTGAGTCCCAAAGAATTGATGCTTTTGAACTGTGCTGTCAGAGAAGACTCTTGTGAGTCCCTTGGACTGCAAGGAGATCCAACCAGTCTATCCTAAAGGAAATCAGTCCTGAATATTCATTGGAAGGACTGATGCTGAAGCTGAAACTCCAGTACTTTGGCCACCTGATTCGAAGAACTGACTCATCTGAAAAGACTGATACTGGGAAAGATCGCAATGGCACCCCACTCCAGTACTCTTGCCTGGAAAATCCCATGGACAGAGGAGCCTGGTAGGCTGCAGTCCATGGGGTCGCTAACAGTCTGACAGGACTGAGCGACTTCACTTTCACTTTTCACTTTCATGCATTGGAGAAGGAAATGGCAACCCACTCCAGTGTCCTTGCGTGGAGAATCCCAGGGACGGAGGAGTCTGGTGGGCTGCTGTCTATGGGGTCGCACAGAGTGGGACACAACTGAAGGGACTTATTAGCAGCAGCAGTAGCAGCAGCAGCAGGGAAAGACAGAAGGGGATGACAGAGAATAAGATGGTTGGGTGGCATTACTGACTCAATGGACATGAGTTTGAGTTAGCTCCAGGAGTTGGTGACGGACAGGGAGGCCTGGCATGCTGCAGTCCATGGGGTTGCAAAGAATCGGACACAATTGAGTGAATGACCTGAACTGAACTGATGGTTTACTCCCTACTTAACTCACCTTTAGGAAACCCACAACACTTTAAATTCCAGTTTAATCTTTAAAAAAAACTATCTTGTCACAACTTTAGATATAAAATTCACTGGCTTCCTCTAAGTCTACTTTAACTCTCTGAATCAAACTCTAGAAGCCAGGAAAATTTCTCTTCTAGACATCCTGCCAGTCTTCTGTTCATAAAATTTACCATCATTTAAACTGATTATTACCACACTTACTCCATTTCAGGCTAGAGCCCAAAGACTCACACACTCTCCCTCACTATTTTCTTAGTTGTACATTACTAGTTTTTATCCATCTCACACTCGGCATTTTGTCTAGTATCAACATCCCATTAAATTTATCTATCAACTTTTCCTGATCTGGTAAAGTAGCTTCGAATTCTACTCCTAATAACAAAAATGTTAACATCACCTAAGAAACATACTTCATTCTTGGTTTGTCATTTATAAGGATGTCTACAGTTTGTGGAGGGCTGTCCACAAGATTTTCCAAAACAGGAAAAAAAAAAATCCTCCCCACAAATCTTTCATCTAAAAACAAAATCTAACACACAACATACAAATAGAGAACAAAACTTCAGTTTGGAGGGAGAACAGAGACTTCTGGATTCATTTCAAATTCTAGGTCTATTGTTAATACACATGTGCTCATGGGCAAGTAATTTTGAATGTGAAGAACGAATGATGTAATAATAAAAAAGAACACAATACAGGTTCATAGCTGTCACACAGTAACGAATAAGTTAAATGTCTAACTGGGGGCCCTGGGGGCCCAGCAGCAAAGAACTCGCCTGCCAATTCAGGAGACAGGGGTTCACCCAGGATAGGGGTTCAATCCCTGGGTGAGGAAGATTCCCTCGAGAAGGGAATGGCAACTCACCCCAATATTCTTGCCTGGGAAATCCCATGGACAGTAGGCTAGAGTCCGTGGGGTCACAAAAGAGTTGGACACGACTTAGTGACTAAACTATAACAGTAAATGCTTAACTATTAGCTAAAGATAGCTATTACTATCTATTGTTTAAGAGAAACTGGACCTTCTTCAATCTGAATACCTATCAGGATAACCTTGAGGGTTTCTGGGAGAGGCTGTCCCATCTCCCTCTCACTAAAGGATACTAAGGACAGTGGCTTCTCATTTACTGTTTATGCCTATTCATTACTCCCTTCTTGGCTGTTAGTCTAGGTAAGGGGAAGGTAATAATTATCAAGCACAACTTTCATAATAACCTTATGACCTAGGGATTACTTGCTCTACTTTAAGACAAAGAAAAAAGTTCAAAAACTGGACTGCTGGCTCAGAAAAGCAAATAAACTGAACTGCCGCTACCACTTTTAATTTCTGTTGCTCTCAGTCCTCCACTTCTCTCCTTCTGACACTTTTCCACAACCACTTTTATACGAAAGTTGGTCCATCACTGACATCACCATTAATTATGGACCTTTCCCTGTCATTTGGTGAACTAATCAAAACACATCTTGGATATTCAGTTCGCCCTGGCTATTTTTGTAGCACTTTCATTCATTCTACCTTTTTTACATTGTGAGATTTTGAAAATTTAAGACATCTCATTTAAAACATACTAAGGGAACTTCCCTTGTAGCCCAGTGGTTAAGACCACGGCAGGGGGTGAGAGTTCGATGCCTGGTGGAGGAATTAAGATCCCACATGCTCTGGGCATGACGAAAGAATATTTTTTAATTAAAAAAAAAAAGCACAATAAGAGTTGTAAATTAAAATTAATGATATCTTTTCACACAGAATATAGCAACTTACAATATATCTGTAAATATGCTACATTTATAACACTCTATTTTAATTATTGACTGTTACAATCAAACAAGAAATCTCAAAAGTATTACAAGTATCATAAAAATGGTATTACTAAATCTTCATAATACACAGTAGGATAAATGTTAAAAATCGCAAGAAAGGAGAAAGGAAGTAAGACTGCCAATGAGTGTATGTGGTTTCATGAAGGGCAAAAGTATGCTACAAACATGACATTTGTCTCTAAAAAATGTTAAGTGCACACACAGATAAAACAAACAGAAGAAAATTTAAACAAACGTTGGTTCTAGAGGGCTAAGCGGTGGATATACTGATCATTTTTCTTTCAGCTCTTTTGAATTTTGAAAATTGCTGCAGTTAAAAGTTGGAAAAAGAAAAGGCTTTAAAGATAAGAGTGGACTTCAGTCACATTATGAAGTAACAGAAGCCAAATGAAAGCAATAAGAAATAAAAGATGAAAGAGTAAAATTTAGCGTGGAAACATGTCAGAAGCAGGAAAGATGACTTCAAAAGAAGTAATAAATAGGGGGAAATACGAACATTGGCAATGTGCGTGGAAACCTAAGAACACTCGACAACGACAAAACCTGAAAACCATGAGCAATTCATTCAATCNTGCAGAGTACGTCATGAGAAACGCTGGGCTGGAAGAAACACAAGCTGGAATCAAGATTGCCAGGACAAATATCAATAACCTCGGATATGCAGATGACACCACTCTTATGCAGAAAGTGAAGAGGAAGTAAAAAGCCTCTTGATGAAAGTGAAAGAGAAGAGTGAAAAAGTTGGCATCCAGTCCCATCACTTCAGGGGAAATAGATGGGGAAACAGTGACAGACTTTATTTTCTTGGGCTCCAAAATCACTGCAGATGGTGACTGCAGCCATGAAATTAAAAAACGCTTACTCCTTGAAAGGAAAGTTATGACCAACCTAGACAGCATATTAAAAAGCAGAGACATTACTTTGCCAACAAAGGTTCGTCTAGTCAAGGCTGTGGTTTTTCCAGTAGTTATGTACAGATGTGAGAGTTGGACTAAAGAAAGCTGAGTCCCAAAGAATTGATGCTTTTGAACTGTGCTGTCAGAGAAGACTCTTGTGAGTCCCTTGGACTGCAAGGAGATCCAACCAGTCTATCCTAAAGGAAATCAGTCCTGAATATTCATTGGAAGGACTGATGCTGAAGCTGAAACTCCAGTACTTTGGCCACCTGATTCGAAGAACTGACTCATCTGAAAAGACTGATACTGGGAAAGATCGCAATGGCACCCCACTCCAGTACTCTTGCCTGGAAAATCCCATGGACAGAGGAGCCTGGTAGGCTGCAGTCCATGGGGTCGCTAACAGTCTGACAGGACTGAGCGACTTCACTTTCACTTTTCACTTTCATGCAATGGAGAAGGAAATGGCAACCCACTCCAGTGTCCTTGCGTGGAGAATCCCAGGGACGGAGGAGTCTGGTGGGCTGCTGTCTATGGGGTCGCACAGAGTGGGACACAACTGAAGGGACTTATTAGCAGCAGCAGTAGCAGCAGCAGCAGGGAAAGACAGAAGGGGATGACAGAGAATAAGATGGTTGGGTGGCATTACTGACTCAATGGACATGAGTTTGAGTTAGCTCCAGGAGTTGGTGACGGACAGGGAGGCCTGGCATGCTGCAGTCCATGGGGTTGCAAAGAATCGGACACAATTGAGTGAATGACCTGAACTGAACTGATGGTTTACTCCCTACTTAACTCACCTTTAGGAAACCCACAACACTTTAAATTCCAGTTTAATCTTTAAAAAAAACTATCTTGTCACAACTTTAGATATAAAATTCACTGGCTTCCTCTAAGTCTACTTTAACTCTCTGAATCAAACTCTAGAAGCCAGGAAAATTTCTCTTCTAGACATCCTGCCAGTCTTCTGTTCATAAAATTTACCATCATTTAAACTGATTATTACCACACTTACTCCATTTCAGGCTAGAGCCCAAAGACTCACACACTCTCCCTCACTATTTTCTTAGTTGTACATTACTAGTTTTTATCCATCTCACACTCGGCATTTTGTCTAGTATCAACATCCCATTAAATTTATCTATCAACTTTTCCTGATCTGGTAAAGTAGCTTCGAATTCTACTCCTAATAACAAAAATGTTAACATCACCTAAGAAACATACTTCATTCTTGGTTTGTCATTTATAAGGATGTCTACAGTTTGTGGAGGGCTGTCCACAAGATTTTCCAAAACAGGAAAAAAAAAAATCCTCCCCACAAATCTTTCATCTAAAAACAAAATCTAACACACAACATACAAATAGAGAACAAAACTTCAGTTTGGAGGGAGAACAGAGACTTCTGGATTCATTTCAAATTCTAGGTCTATTGTTAATACACATGTGCTCATGGGCAAGTAATTTTGAATGTGAAGAACGAATGATGTAATAATAAAAAAGAACACAATACAGGTTCATAGCTGTCACACAGTAACGAATAAGTTAAATGTCTAACTGGGGGCCCTGGGGGCCCAGCAGCAAAGAACTCGCCTGCCAATTCAGGAGACAGGGGTTCACCCAGGATAGGGGTTCAATCCCTGGGTGAGGAAGATTCCCTCGAGAAGGGAATGGCAACTCACCCCAATATTCTTGCCTGGGAAATCCCATGGACAGTAGGCTAGAGTCCGTGGGGTCACAAAAGAGTTGGACACGACTTAGTGACTAAACTATAACAGTAAATGCTTAACTATTAGCTAAAGATAGCTATTACTATCTATTGTTTAAGAGAAACTGGACCTTCTTCAATCTGAATACCTATCAGGATAACCTTGAGGGTTTCTGGGAGAGGCTGTCCCATCTCCCTCTCACTAAAGGATACTAAGGACAGTGGCTTCTCATTTACTGTTTATGCCTATTCATTACTCCCTTCTTGGCTGTTAGTCTAGGTAAGGGGAAGGTAATAATTATCAAGCACAACTTTCATAATAACCTTATGACCTAGGGATTACTTGCTCTACTTTAAGACAAAGAAAAAAGTTCAAAAACTGGACTGCTGGCTCAGAAAAGCAAATAAACTGAACTGCCGCTACCACTTTTAATTTCTGTTGCTCTCAGTCCTCCACTTCTCTCCTTCTGACACTTTTCCACAACCACTTTTATACGAAAGTTGGTCCATCACTGACATCACCATTAATTATGGACCTTTCCCTGTCATTTGGTGAACTAATCAAAACACATCTTGGATATTCAGTTCGCCCTGGCTATTTTTGTAGCACTTTCATTCATTCTACCTTTTTTACATTGTGAGATTTTGAAAATTTAAGACATCTCATTTAAAACATACTAAGGGAACTTCCCTTGTAGCCCAGTGGTTAAGACCACGGCAGGGGGTGAGAGTTCGATGCCTGGTGGAGGAATTAAGATCCCACATGCTCTGGGCATGACGAAAGAATATTTTTTAATTAAAAAAAAAAGCACAATAAGAGTTGTAAATTAAAATTAATGATATCTTTTCACACAGAATATAGCAACTTACAATATATTTGTAAATATGCTACATTTATAACACTCTATTTTAATTATTGACTGTTACAATCAAACAAGAAATCTCAAAAGTATTACAAGTATCATAAAAATGGTATTACTAAATCTTCATAATACACAGTAGGATAAATGTTAAAAATCGCAAGAAAGGAGAAAGGAAGTAAGACTGCCAATGAGTGTATGTGGTTTCATGAAGGGCAAAAGTATGCTACAAACATGACATTTGTCTCTAAAAAATGTTAAGTGCACACACAGATAAAACAAACAGAAGAAAATTTAAACAAACGTTGGTTCTAGAGGGCTAAGCGGTGGATATACTGATCATTTTTCTTTCAGCTCTTTTGAATTTTGAAAATTGCTGCAGTTAAAAGTTGGAAAAAGAAAAGGCTTTAAAGATAAGAGTGGACTTCAGTCACATTATGAAGTAACAGAAGCCAAATGAAAGCAATAAGAAATAAAAGATGAAAGAGTAAAATTTAGTGTGGAAACATGTCAGAAGCAGGAAAGATGACTTCAAAAGAAGTAATAAATAGGGGGAAATACGAACATTGGCAATGTGCGTGAAAACCTAAGAACACTCGACAACGACAAAACCTGAAAACCATGAGCAATTCATTCAATCAGCACATTTATTCAAAGCCCATAATGCCCTGTACTAGATACTGTGAATGCTATAATAATATAAAACGCATGAATGCTTTGCCTTTTAAAGAATTTATAACCCAGGGTGGGGAGAGAGGGCCTTCACTGAAGGAAGTAAAAGAAAAAAGTGACAAAGCTATTTATGTATTCTGGGGTAGCTATTGGGTAGATTTAGTTTTCTAAATCTATGGGATTTAGTTTGCTTTTTTATTAAAATGGCAATCACTATAAGACAGCAGTATTTGATTAACTTTAAGGTCATTTTTCATTCTAAACATCTTTATTTTGCATCCATACGTTAATTAAATGCACTTCCATTTGGAAATTTGCCTTAGAGACCACCAACTCCAAAATCTGACATGACACTGAAGAGTCTTAAGGTTACTTTCAACATCCCCACTTGCAGACTGTCCCAAGATGAGTTATTACAAGCATGAAAAGTTGTGACAACATAAGAAAGGTACACAGTAATCTTAAGAAAGACTGTAAATCCAAAGCAAGACACAGACAAGACAAGACTGATTACAACATCACCCTAAGAAATCTTTTATGAAAATATTTTTATAGAGAGTTCTATCATCTCCCTTCTAAATCCTCCTCTTCCCAAATNCAGTAATCTTAAGAAAGACTGTAAATCCAAAGCAAGACACAGACAAGACAAGACTGATTACAACATCACCCTAAGAAATCTTTTATGAAAATATTTTTATAGAGAGTTCTATCATCTCCCTTCTAAATCCTCCTCCTCCCAAATGTACGATTTTATTTCTAGTCCCCATCTGCCCATTCCACCTCTGACCCCAACTTTGGTCACAACTGCTGCTGCTAAGCCGCTTCAGTCGTGTCCGACTCTGTGCGACCCTATGGACAGCGGCCCACCTAGAGAACCCCGTGGCTCCTCTGTCCATGGGATTTCCCAGGCAAGAATACTAGAGTAGGTTGCCATTTCCTTTGCCAGGGGATCCTCCTGACCCAGGGACTGATCTCCTGTCTCTTGTATCTCCTGCATCGGCAGGTGGGTTCTTTACCAGCTGAGCCAGTGAGGAAAGCAAAAGTATAGCCAGAGGAAAGGAAAACTATGGAAGGCTTAACTATGTTAATACTGGAGAANGCAGCTCACCGTCCCCGGTTCACTCACACTCACACACATACACGCACACACACCTGCTCGCTCGACCTGGCCCCGCCGGACCTGAGGCGCGCCGAGGTCCACCGAGTCCTCCACAACCTAGCCCCGCCGCTCACCGAGGCCGTTCCGGAGCCGCCTCCGACCCACGGCCCCGCACTTCTGAGCGGGGGACCGCGACCGCAACCCCGGCCCCACGGCGGCTACGCCCCCTTCCCCTCGGACCCCGGCTCCCCCCAGGGCAGGGTGAGGCGGGTGCAGTCCGCCGGGCCGCGCCCACCTTGCACTCGTCGCTCTTCTTCTCTTCCTCGCAGAAGTTGACGGGCGCCAGGCCGGGCAGGTAGAAAGCGGCGCCCCGACGCGGGCCCGGGGCCGCCCCCAGCAGAAGCAGCGACAGCAGCAACCACCGCGGGGGACACGGCGCCGGCAGCCTGGCGCTCATGACGGCTGTCTCGGGGAAAGGGCGGCCGAGCCGCGGGGCGGAAGACAGGGAAGGAGGGACCGGGGGGAGGCCCGGAGACGACGAGCAGGCCGCCGGAGCTGAGGGAGGCCGGCCCCGCGACGGAGAGTTCCGGTGGCGCTAGGAGACGCCGCGGGTTCCGCAACAGAAACCCACCCGGACCTCTACGGCGCATGCGCGAGGCCGTCCGCACATGCTCCGTGCGAGCGGCCGCGAGCGCCCCGGGGAGGTTCCGGGAGGGAGCGGCGAGGAAATCCACTTTCCAGGTTTTCGGCGGGCCAGCTAGGGCTGTTGGCTGCGAGAGAGGTTCCAGCGCCCGCATTCCGATTCCAAATTCCGATCTGTAGCCCCCTTGGGGCGTCGGGGAGCGTGTCTCTCTCGCCCAGCGCCCCAGGCTTGCTGCCTTGCCTCATTTTCCCACTGTTTTCCTCGCCTCAGTGCCTGAGGCACACCGATCCTCATTACAGACTTGTAATATATTACACAAAGTACTTGCTGATGAAGGCTGAGTTGGCGGAGGGAAGAAGTTTGGGAGACGGTTAGGTGCAGGATAAGGAAGAAAAGAGGGGAGAAACCAGCACCCCCATCTTCAAGTAGCTACTCAGAGGTGTTTGNTGCTGATGAAGGCTGAGTTGGCGGAGGGAAGAAGTTTGGGAGACGGTTAGGTGCAGGATAAGGAAGAAAAGAGGGGAGAAACCAGCACCCCCATCTTCAAGTAGCTACTCAGAGGTGTTTGCAGAGTCCGGTTCCCGGCATTGGATGCAGTGGCTCCTTGCGTGGGACAGTTTGTTTTTTGCTTAGTGTTTGCATAGACTAGATAAGACTCCCTTTAAGGGTGAGTGGAAATAAGGTGGGGAGGAAAATGGGACTAGGCAAGTAGGGGAACATAAGGTTGACATTTCTTTACAAAGGAAGACATGGGCATACCTTTGAGCCCAGTGAGAAATGTAGTCCATGCAGAATAGAAATCTGGAATGATCACACTTGAGCAAACTTCTGTCACTTTTCCTATTGAAGCGATGCGCTGCCGGTGCTAGTGTGTGCAGGACGTACATGTGTGTTTGTGTGGTACATTGTTCCAGGAGAAACGTTTTTGGTGACATAGGAAAACACACAACATGGAAGTTTTAAGTTTTATTCAGGGACCTTACTGAGGAACATAGCATAGAAAACCCCCCTCTCAGATAGCTCTGAAGAACCGGTCTCAAGAGGTAAGGAAGGAGACAGGATGTATATGAGTTTTTGGCTGGAACAAAATAGCTAGGCCAATATCAAAAGGTTACTGCTAATCACAAAGAACAGACATCTCTATGTATGAGCGGATGCAAGCATCTGAGTTCAGTGAAATTATTCCTTAGGTATGCATCTTAATTATCCAGGGCCAGGCTCCAAAGCACAGAATATTGTTTTTTCTCCATCCTGAATTCCCCTCAGGGTACACTGTTGTTGGGTGACTGCAGTAGCGAATGGCTTGATCCTTGTAGAACTGGGGGCCACAGTTTTTGTTTGCGAAGTCCAGTCCTCTGATGTTTAACTTTCAATCAAATCTGCAGAAGAAGGCATCTGTTTAGACAACATAGCAAGGAATTATAACCCAGACGTACCCCCAGCTCAGAAATCAAGAATGAGCAAGTTTGCTAAGAGGGATAATTCAGAAAAGTGTGGAGCCCCATGCAACCCTATCTAACTAAACTCTTGTGAGTATCTGCACGTTTTCCCCCTGGAAATTTTATAACATTTATTAAATTTTCAAAGGAATCTATGACCCAGCAAAAGGCTAAGAAGCACTGATCTATATTCTGTGGGGATAACCAGAACAATAGAAGAATGAACTGAAGCTTTGGGACATTACTATCCAGTTACGTGCACCCTGAGCAAATTAATTTATCAAATTCCAGGTAATAGGGAGAACTGGGAAGTAGAGAGAAAAGGTTGTCCATCTTCTTTAGATGGTTGAGAAGATTAAAGGAGGATGGGAGAGAGGGTGGGAATATACCTTAAGCGCAGGGCAGAGGAAAGAGAAAAGGGAGCCATTTTTATAAGGAAAGCTGGGGTTGGGGGAGGAGGTGAGTAGGAGGCTGAGGGGGCTTGAGCTGTGGGATCCTGTCTAGGTAGCTTCTCCCTGGAGCAAATCAGTTAACGTAGTTGTTGAACTTATTTGGGTTGGTGAAAAGACTTCCATACTTGAAGTCATAGAGATTTACAATATACTAAGAGAAAGCAAATGTTCTCTACATTTAGAAAGGGGCAGAAAAATGAACATTTCTTGTCCACTATCTTCTGTTTATCCGGTGCCACCATTTCACTGGCCCCATCCCAACCTTTTCCTCCTGTTTTGCATATCACCTGCTTCTCAAGCTCCAAACCTAGAAGATAACCTAAATTTCTTCTTCCGTCATTCACCACATACATCCTTCAACAAGTTGTGTTCGCTGGGCCGCTGAAGTACACTAAATCCTTTCAATACTTTCCAAATCCACAGCTACACTCTAGACCAAGCCAAAATCTCAGTTCTCTCGGACTAGTACTTCCTGCAATAGCCTCTCAGAGTCCACTCTTGACAATAGCGACCTCATAAAATCTTTAAATTCACTCAGTTCCACTCTTCTGCTTAACCCTGACACTCCAAAACACTTATTGCTACCTGGCATTAACGTGGTTATTTGTGGACGGCCTCATCCCCTACCCTCACTCCCATTAGCTCTACACCCCGGGAGCCTACAGTAGCGTCTAGAACAAGAGGGAGGAGCTAGTAGCAGGAGAACACTACTGGGATTGCTACTGGCCAGACCAAGTCAATTCTAGATCTGAATTGACAGTCACAGACTTTCAACCACCTGATGCGATCAGCCAACTCACTGGAAAAGACCCTGCTGCTGGGAAAGATTAAGTTAGAAGGGGAAGACAGAGGATGAGATGGTTGGATGGCATGACCGATTCAATGGACATGAGTTTGAGCAAGCTCGGGGAGATGGTGAAGGACAGGGAACACTGGTGTGGGATAGCAAAATGTCGAACACGACTTTTTGAGCCACTCAAAAACAACAGACTTTCAGCGCTGACATAAACCTGACGTTTTCCACACGCGTTTATCCTCCTCCATTCACAGAGGAAAGAAAGGGGACAGGCTAACGGCTCGCTGTCAAATGGCTACTGGAGACCCAGCCTGCAGGAGTCGGGGTGTCTAAGGCGTGTCTTCTTGCTTCCCTACCCACATCACCATCTCTATCCTCCGAGCTCAGCATTAGCAAAAACCCGGAAAATGGAAGCCTGCCTCTGTAACAATGGTCTCGGGGCTCCGGACGCAATCTGGCCCGCCCACTGTGCGGATTGCGCGTGCGCAAACCCAGCAGCCATCCGCACCTCGCCAACTCCTACCCGAGCGACCTCGTCCCGCTTCCGCCTTCACAGTTCAGACACGTCACCCCGCGAGGCCTGGCCTGGTGGGCGCGGCCGGGGCGTTGCTCAGCCGCGGGGCGGGGCTTAGCCGCGGGGCGGAGCTCACTCCTCACTTCCGCTTCCGGTCTGGCCG
>SJYW01007743.1:79122-94016 GCA_006410735.1 Raphicerus campestris
AGACAGAGGATGAGATGGTTGGATGGCATGACCGATTCAATGGACATGAGTTTGAGCAAGCTCGGGGAGATGGTGAAGGACAGGGAACACTGGTGTGGGATAGCAAAATGTCGAACACGACTTTTTGAGCCACTCAAAAACAACAGACTTTCAGCGCTGACATAAACCTGACGTTTTCCACACGCGTTTATCCTCCTCCATTCACAGAGGAAAGAAAGGGGACAGGCTAACGGCTCGCTGTCAAATGGCTACTGGAGACCCAGCCTGCAGGAGTGGGGGTGTCTAAGGCGTGTCTTCTTGCTTCCCTACCCACATCACCACCTCTATCCTCCGAGCTCAGCATTAGCAAAAACCCGGAAAATGGAAGCCTGCCTCTGTAACAATGGTCTCGGGGCTCCGGACGCAATCTGGCCCGCCCACTGTGCGGATTGCGCGTGCGCAAACCCAGCAGCCATCCGCACCTTGCCAACTCCTACCCGAGCGACCTCGTCCCGCTTCCGCCTTCACAGTTCAGACACGTCACCCCGCGAGGCCTGGCCTGGTGGGCGCGGCCGGGGCGTTGCTCAGCCGCGGGGCGGGGCTTAGCCGCGGGGCGGAGCTCACTCCTCACTTCCGCTTCCGGTCTGGCCGTTGCTTCTCTCGTTTACCTAGCGCAGGTGCGCCTGCCAGGTACCTTGGGACTGGTGTGGGAAAATCGCCCCGTTCGTCATCCAGGCCGCAAAATGGTGTCCCTTCCTTGCAGGCGCTTGCTCTCTGGCCGCTGCCACGCAGAAAGGCTGAGTGGGGAATTCTTGATCAGAAATTATTGATAAGAAATGAAGTTTTCCGGGCTTCCCTGGTGGTCTGGTGGTTAGGACTCTGGGCTTGCAATGCAGGGGGCCCAGGTTCAATCCCCGATCAGGGAAGTAAGATCCCACATGCCACACAGCGTGGCCAATAAATAAATAAATTTAAAAAAAAAAAAAAAAAAAAGAAATGAAGTTTTCCTCCCATCCTTCCCTGGACTGTGACCCTCACCTTCCTCTCAAGACAACTAATATTTCTGACTCGGCTCTAACACTTAGGATTTTTCTCCTTTACTCTGCTACAGGTAGCTTTTGCCAACTCCGATGCAAGGCTGTTTGACAGCCTGGAGTTTGGTTCTTCCACTCTTTTTTGCCAAAGTTATTTGGACAGTATGTTTTTCTGCAGTTCTCAGGACTTCTGTGTCTACTCGCAAATGAAATATAGGATCTTAGGTTAAATTTTAGTTTCAGATGAACCATGAGTAATTTTTAAGTCTGTGTTCAGTTCAGTTCAGTCGCTCAGCCGTGTCCGACTCTGCGACCCCATGAATCGTAGCATGCCAGGCCTCCCTGTCCATCACCAACTCCCAGAGTTCACTCAGACTCGGGTCCATCGAGTCAGTGATGCCATCCAGCCATCTCATCCTCGGTCGTCCCCTTCTCCTCCTGCCCCCAATCCTTCCCAGAGTCTTTTCCATCAGAGTCTTTTCCAATGAGTGAACTCTTCTCATGAGGTGGCCAAAGTATTGGAGTTTCAGCTTTAGCATCATTCCTTCCAAAGAAATCCCAGGGCTGATCTCCTTCAGAATGGACTGGTTGGATCTCCTTGCAGTCCAAGGGACTCTCAAGAGTCTTCTCCAACACCTGCAAAAAGCATCAATTCTTCGGCACTCAGCTTTCTTCACAGTCCAACTCTCACATCCATACACAACCACAGGGAAAACTATAGCCTTGACTAGACAGACCTTAGTCAGCAAAATAATGTCTCTGCTTTTGAATATACTATCTAGGTTGGTCATAACTTTTCTTCCAAGTCTGTGTACATCCCAAATATTCTATGGGACTTGTGTATGTTTTACCTGGCAGCCTTACTTCGGTGTCATGTTGCAGGAGAGGCAGCTGTGCCCTGCTTGTTGTGTGCCTGTAGAAATTTTTTATAAGATAAAAATCGCCTCATTGCCATTCTGTTTCTGATATAAAATTGTGATAGGGACAAAAAGTCACCCATTGTCCTCTTCCATCCCAGTCTGAACACTGCAACTTGGAAATAAAATTGACCTTGAGGCTGTAAACACAACTCATGGTGGTTCAGAGCCAAGATATCTGAAGTTTTAAGATGAAAAGTGGTTCCCAGGACAACATAACTTGATCTGTAAGCAAAAAGTAGGCATTGTACCAGAAGAAGGATTATTTAGCCGGCGGAACCTGGAAGAATGAAAACTGCAGAGGCAAACACTAAAGTGTAAAGACTCCGTATCTGAAGTGGTTGCATGTCCGTGATGTAAATGGAGATATTCTAATCACATATAGCCAGTTCGACTTGCTCTGAATTTATGTCCCAACCAAATTTCTGCTTACAATGTAGCTTGTCGTGTAGTTTGCTTACAGAGAGAGAATGTTTGCTGGATTCAGGTAGCTGGTCTTCTCTGGAGTTACTGTTGTTAACTTTATTGAGGCATATTTTTTTACATGCAATTCACTCACTTTAAGTATACAAATTAATGAGTTTTAGCAAATTTATCAGCCATCATCACCATAATATAGGTTTAGAACATCATCCCAAACAAGAAGACCTTTAACATTTGATCCCTCTTTCCACATACAGCTTCAGGGACCACTAATTTACTTTTAGTCTATAATTGTGCCTTTTCTAACTCCTCTATTTTTTTTTAATTATTAATTAATCATTTCATTTCAGTGTCTATGGCCAATGTAATTTCACCCTAGAGATAAGTCTATTTTTAGTGTCCTGACAAGTAAATAGTCTCAGGCTGTTGGATTATTCCACTTGGGGAATCCAGTGCCAATGCCCTCCAACCAAAGACCACCAGGAGAAACACACTAGGACCTATGTCTGTCACTATTGAGTTTACTGCTTGATAAAATGAAGGATATACAACATGGGGTTTCTCAGTAAGAGGGTGTTAGAAAGGGACTAATTTTAGGATTCGGGGCTTGCGCTGGATGGTTTGGGGAAGTGTTTGAAGAAGTGGAGCTTTGCTCTGGGTTTGATGCTGCCAGGAAGCAGGAGAAATTCTTGACTGGTTATCTTAAGTCTTATCTAGAAGAAGGGCAGACTAGACTGAGGCTAAACCTATATAGTTGGTAAGGAAACAGCAAGCACTATTCTCAGCCTGAGCAGGGGGATGTCTGGTCATTTTGTGGTTTGGACAATGTTCGGGGTTTTACTGTTGTTTAAACATAATTACAGCAGGCCCCTGTTTTGTCTTGATCATGGTCAGAGTGGCCTAGCTGAGATCCATGTTCTCCGAAATCATTTATACTCAACAGAGCCTAGCTGTGATTACCAGCCCAATCTGTCAGGGGCTGTTTTTCACTTTTTCACCAAGATAATGCCATCTTGTCTGGATAAACTACTGCTCATTCACTCCTTTGTGTTGCTAAATATATTTGCCTTTTTCCTGAAACTTCTGCAAAAAAATATTGGGTCACTCAGGTATACTTCAACCCTCAAATTCAGACTGTGGTAATTTTTATGGATTTTTAAATAGTTCACCTTCGTCTCGTAAGTGAGCTAATAAACAGTGTTAGTATTCTATCTGTTTGTTTTATTTCCTGACCCTATATCTTTTATTTATTTATTTGGCTTTACCAAGTCTTAGTTGCAGCATGTGGGATCTTGTTCCCTAACCAGGGATCGAACCCAAGCCCCCTGCAGTGGGAGAGCAGAGCCTTAGCCACCAGACCACCAGGGAAGTCCCATCTGGACTGTTAAATGCAGTTTAGCAATATTTGCTGTGCATATAACCAACAGAATGTTCATATCCAGGATACAAGGACTTTTATTAACTGTTACAAAAAATAACTAAGTAGAAAAAGGGGCAAGAGATAGAACAGATACATCAGAAGACTAGCCAATGGTTAACAAAAATGAGAACATGTTCAACTTCATTCATCATCAGGAAATTGCATATTAAAACCTCAATGAGACACAGTTACAATCACAGCAGAAGAGCTAAAATTTAAAAACTGACAATACCAAGTATTGACAGGGCCGTGGAACAACTGAGAGGCCCATCCATTGCCAGTGGGTATGTAAATTGGTGAAAATTATTTTGCACACATATTTTTATGACCCAGAAATTTCACCCCTAGATCTAAATGCCTATTTACATTCACCAAAAGATATGTTCATCAAGATAGAATTCTAATGTCCATTTACAGCAGAATGGAATAATACCTTGTAGTATATCGTTCTACTTTTGAATACTATACAGCAACGAAGACAAATCACTGTCAAAGACAGCAATGTGTATTCTTCCCACAAACATATTAAGTGAAAGGAACACAATGAAAACACTTGTATGATTCCATTTATCTAAAGTTCAAAAACAGACAAAACTAATCTATGATGTTCAAAATCAGGGTAGTGAGTAACTTTAGGGAGCCATAAAAAGGTAGTGATTGGGACTTCCCTGGTGGTCCAGTGGTTAAGACTTGGCGCGGCTTCCACAGCAGGGGATGAAGGCTCAATCCCTGGTGGGGGAGCTAAGATCCAGCATACCATATGCAGGGCAAGTGGTGGGGCTGCTGGCAGTGCTGGTTAACATTCTATAGCCTAATCTGAGTGTTGGCTAGCTGGGTGCAGTCATTTTGTAATAGTTCATCAAGCTGTAACCTTATGATCCGTTCACTTTCCTATATGTAGGTATGTTATACAGTACTTGTATTCTTGTGACTAACATCACTGCTGTGAGTAATATTCTTGTGAAAAGTTGGTAATCATTGAAGTTGGGTGTCAGACACCGGAGATACCCAAGGGTACCTTTCTCTTGACTTTTATGCATTTTCCATAATAAAGTGATTGGGTTTGCCAAAAAGTTTGTTTGGGTTTTTTTGTAAGATTACAGAAAATATATATGTATACAAATGTTTGTGTATATGTGTGTACATATGTATGTATGTATCTGTATAAGAATCCCAGGGACGGCAGAGCCTGGTGGGCTGCCATCTAAGGGGTTGCACAGAGTCGGACACGACTGAAGCAACTTAGTAGTAGTAGTATATATGTATATATATTTATTTGTAAGTATTTGAGTCACTCCTTGATTGCTAATCTCTTCAAAAGTGAACAAGATTTTCCAGAAACCATAGCAATATGAAAAGAGCCAGTAATTCTTTTATACCATATTGGATTTAGAAATTGGCATTAAAGAAGGTCAGCATATCTAGACAGTATTAACCAATGAAAGTAATACATCTAATATATGAAACAATGTGAATGAACATTTTTATACATGTACTAATACAATCATGTTGAATATATATTATAGATAAACATGTATTGAAGAGAGAGGATGACAGTATGACAGTGTCATTCACTACAGGTCAAATTCTGTGACAATGAACTTTGGCATGGATTACAAATTTTTCATTTGATTGAAACGTTTTAAATATGCTAGAAATAAATGAAATTGGAATGTCATTCATGAATTATGTTTGCTGTTATGAACATCATTCTTTCTGTTCATTTTGCTTTGGACTCCTGACTAATGATTGAGTTGAAACTTCTGAGTATCACTAGGTATATTTCCCAATAAAATGTTGGGCAAAGTTGTTAGAAAAATGTCCAGAAAGAGAAATAAAGAGAAAGGGTGTGTGAAACAGGATGTGATTGCCCAAAAAGCCATAGGAAGCCTGTCACCATGATTATTCTTAAGTAGCTGCTGAATGATCCAAAATACACAAGTTCCCCCAGAAGAAAAATATTTGAGTAACTTGGGGTTAGAATGTTTATTGAAAATAAAATGTGGACCGAGGGAGTTGCAGAGCGTGAACTGAAGGGTAACTGTGTAAAAACAATTCCACGGAGTCACAGTGTGGTCATGTTTTTCTTGAGCACTAACTTTAGAGCTTAATAGCCATGTGGGATGAACGTCACCATTAAATCTTGTTAAACCACCACCACTACCAATAACCACTTGTTTAAACATTTTAAAGCCTGATACAAAACAGAAAAGCCTGTAGACAGACAGGAATCCTTGAAAATCCTCCTCTTTTTCCTCCCTGTACTTACTGACACAGGAGGAAAATGTTTTGAATGACCAGCCATCTGCCTAGGGACTTTTCTCCTATTCCTGAGAAGTTCTCAATGTCATGGTGCTTAAGAATTACCATATAAGGTAGAAGGCAGTACTCATGCATACTAACTTTGAAAGCTACTTAAAAGGACTTTTAAAGATACTTTCAGCCTTATACAATTTTTACCCATTGTGCTGACTTTAGAACCCAACACTCAATTGAGCTGTGATCTGACTCCTAGTTAGGGGTGAAGATCAGATATAGGATGGCCAGTTACCTTTATGCTGCAGATACTTTTTAGTATAAGAATATATGTGCCATGTCCACCTGGAGCATACTTATTGAAAAAGTATTTGTTGTTTGTTTTTATTTGTTAAATCCTGTGACCCTAACACTGATGGATCTTTGATTTGCAAAGATTTGAATAAGGACTCAAAAAGGGCCTGCACAACTAAGGTACACCAAAATAAAGCTGGGGGAAAACATTTGCAATAAAATATAGTTTTTATAGGACTTCCCAGGTGGCGCTAGTGGTAAAGACCCCACGTACCAATGCAGGAGACAATAAGAGATGCGGGTTCAATCCCTGGGTTGAGAAGATCCCCTGAAGGGAGGCATGGCAACCCGCTCCAGTATTCTTGCCTGGGAAATCCCATGGACAGAGGAGCCTGGCGGGCTACAGTCTATAGGGTCCCAAAGAGTCAAGATACTACTGAAGAGACTTAACACAGGGCAACACAGCATAGCTATTGTAAGGCTTCCTGGTGGCTCCACGGTAAAGAACACACCTGCAGTGCAGGAGACGGGGGTTCAATCTCTGGGCTGGGACTTGATTTCAGTATATAAAGAACTCTCCAAACTCAACAGGAAGAAAACAAATGCGTTAAAACATGATGAAAGACTTGAGTAGACATTTTGTCAAAGAGGACATGTAGCTTGCAAATCAGCACATGTGTTCAGCATCTACTAGCCAATAGGCAGATGAAAATTAAAACCATGATGAGTACCACTGTGCCCCTATTAGAATGGCTTAAAATGCAAAAGAGGAATGGAAGGACACATATGAAAATTCTTATACTGGTTTATTTCTATGCAGTCAAATGCAGACGAGTTCCTCCCTCTTGATTCTGTAGTTTTTACTCTTCTTTAATGAACATAAGTTTCATTTTTAAAGAGATTTTTGTATAGATAGTTTATCTATACTTAAACATATATATCTTATATATATTTACATACATATGTAGATAGATTTTTTTAATAGGAAAACTTGAATGATACCGTTACCAAGTCCAAGCTCGCTTTGCTTGCCACAAGATAAGCCAATGAATCTGAGAGACAAGGTGTTGAGGCAAGGGAGAGACTTTAATCTGGGAGCCGGCAGACCAAGGAGATGGCAGTCTAGTGCCTCAAAATAAACATCTTACTGGGGTCTGGCTGCCAGGTTCTTTTATAGATCAGAGAGAAAGAAGCAATGAGGAGCCAAAGTCAAAATGCAGAATAGGGATGGAGAGGCAGTGGGAAAGTAAAGCGAAAGGGTCTTCAGTCTTGCAAAACATCTCCAGGGAATGGCCAGCCTCTGGAAGAAGGGGTGTGTTAATCTCTTCTATTCACAGGTGGGCAGGGACAAACTATCTCTCCAGGACCTGAAGGAAAGCACTTTAGTTCACAGTCAAGCAGAGGGTCAGGGTCCTCCAGGCAACCCATTAAGTATAACAAGAGCTCCGGAAAGCAAGTCAAGAAAACAGTTTCCAACATGGCGTCAGAATTGGCCTCCTCCCTGCAACAATACCTGCCATGATTTCATATTGGTTCAGCCTTTTAGGGGCAAAGAAGCTTCACCATGCTATTGGAGAAATAGCTTTTAGATAAAATGTTTCTTTTAGTCAGGAACGAACTGGCAGTGCTATCATCTTCTCACAAATCTTGAGCTTTGCCCTGGGCCGTGCAGTGTCCTGGCCTTCCCTGCACCATTAGCATCCATTAGCCCACAATTTCTACTTTGTGGAATGCAGCCAGAATTCCTTCTGAAAGGGGAAAGTGTTGGCAGGATGGTGCAATCAGAAACCAAGTACTGTATTTGTTTTCCTTTCTCATCATCCTAGCGGCTTTCAAGTGGACCAGAACTCCCATCAAGCATTAAGCATCAGGAAGCTGCCAGGCATTTCAGTAGCACTTGGCTTATTTGATTTTGCTCTATAAAAGTAACCAAAGTTATGCTGGGTGGAGTTTTCAAATGGCTTTATCCAAAACTCTAGAGAGAAGAACTGAAATTGTTGCAGGAAGGTGGACCCTTTCTAGGGCCCAAAGCTGGGCTCTTGTCTAACACTTGGAAATGAATTGTCTGAGGAGACACAGGTGCTGACAAAGCAACAGATTTTACTGGGAAAGGACACCCGGGTGGAGAGCCGGAGAGTAAGGGAACCCAGGAGGACTGCTCTGCCACATGGCTTGCAGTGTCTGGTTTTATGGTGATAGGATCAGCTTCAACCAGTCATTCTGACTCAGAGTCCTTCCTGGTGGTGCACACCTTGTTCAGCCAAGATGGATGCCAAAGAGGATTCTGGGAGGTGGTCGGACATGGGGTGTCTCCATATGACCTTTCCCAAACTTCCGGTTGGTGGTGGTTGATTACTTCCCTGTTCCTTATCAGGACTTCCTGTCATAAAGCAGCTCATGCAAATGGCTCCTATGGTGTCTGGCCAGGGTGGGCAGCCTCCGGCAGTGTGCTTCCCCTAGCAAAACTAACAGGGAAGAACAAAATCGGACTCCGTGTTGGATCTGTTTCTTTTACTTTAACCTTTGCCTCCCATTGCTTTCATTACTATAATCACTAAAAAAATGCCGTCTGTAGCTTTTGTTAGGGCTCCCCAAGAGACACTAGTGGTAAAGAACTCACCTGCCAACGCATGAGATGCGAGAGACCTGGGTTCAATCGCTGAGTCAGGAAGATCCCCTGGAGAAGGAAATGGCAACCCGCTCCAGTATTCTTGCCTGGAGGATCCCACGGACAGAGGAGCCTGGTGGCTACAGTCCATGGGTTTGCAAACTGAAGCAACTTAGCACGCATGCATATTGCTGTTCGGTCGCTAAGTCGTGTCTGACTCTGCGACCCGATGAACTGCAGCACACCAGGCTATACCTATAGCTATAAGCATTCATAATAATGGCCTGCCTTGGGAAGCCTGCCCCTCTGCCTGAATATTAAACTGAAGTGTCTGCTCAGGGAGACACCATGACCCTGCCCCCCTGTGAATGGCTGCAGGAAAAGGAGAAATTAACTCACCCTCTGCCAGAGGTTGGCCAAACCAGGGGATATTTTGCAAGACTTAGGACCTTTTAACTTTACTTCCTCACCTCCTCTCCCTCTCTGTTCTATAAAAGAAACTAACATCCAGACCCCTTACTCCATGAGCAGATGAGCTTGGACTTGGTGACGATCCAAGTGCACGAGGCCTCCTAGGTCGTTATTTGCTGCGTCCAGGAGAGAAGGCAGATTCTGATGGCAGACTGAGAAGCAGATCCCTACTGGGCTGTGACAATCAACCCTCTAACCACCCCTTGAGGGATCTCAGCCTCCCTCAGCTATTCCTGCCCAGGTGCCAGCAGGAAGTGAGGCCCCAGGCACCACACAGACCAAGCTGTTTCTTAAAAATCCACAGCTGTTGTCAGGTATTAGGCCTCCGTTTGACAGTTTGACTGTGAGCTGCCTTGAGAGCTCTACCACACAAGACGAGGGTATTACAAAAGCCTAAGACAGGCAGGTTATTGTCATGGTCTGTGCGCGAGTTGGAAAAGAATTTCCAGACATGAGGCAGAATGAGAGGAGAATCGAGTTTATTAGAGTGAGAGATGCTGTGAGAACAGCAGGCCTACTCAAGGGAGAGTCAACTCCTTTCTCGGGCTAGTAGCCAATTTTTATAGCTACAAGACAGAGAAGGGCTTCCCTGGTGCCTCAGATGGGAAAGAATCTGCCCAAAACGTGGAAGACCCAGGTTTGATCCCTAGGTTGGGAAGATCCCCTGGAGAAGAGAATAATAACCCATCTCAGTATCTTGCCTGGAGATACTTGTCCATAGAATTATGGACAGAGGAGCCTGGCAGTGCCAATAGTAAAGATTGGGGCGCAGGGGGAGGACTTTAAATTTGTCTACAACTATAAAAGTTTTTGCAGCTCATATAATCTATGTAATTTAAAGTAACTTAAGTCCTAGAATCCTTTTGGGGGGAGTGGGATGGAGAAAGATGGATAAATTCCACCATTTTATCATTTTATAAGAGCAGGTAGTCTGAAGGAGTTAAGGACAGGAGAATTTGAAAGAAGTAAGAGTCTTTCATTTTCTCCTTAACTATGGAAGTCTGGAGGCAGACAAGACACCTGGAGAAGGCATTAGGACTGGGGCAGCTCTGAATGGGGAAGGTTTTTTCATAGCTGGAGGAAGAACCAGGGAGAAATGATACCATGTTGTCTGATGGTCTAGTGATCCAGCAGTTCTCAACTAGACCGTTTCTGTTCTAACCACTGAGAGAATGTGAAGTAGTTAGAAGAAGAAGGTCCAGGACAAAGAGTGACCACGTGACCGAAGGAAAGGGATGAGATCTGTAAGGCTGGACACACAGTGGACAGTTTGTGGAGGCAGGAAGAGCAGCTGAGGACAAGGGGTAGGAGACAGGTTCAGAACAGTGCTTGACCATATAGTCTTGCTAGCTGTACTGGCATTAATGTTGTTCATTTTGCAGATTCAAGATCTTGCAGGATGCAAGGAATGGGGGCACGTTCACAGTAGCTCCGGTCATAGGGAATGCACCACCTAGATTCCTGCAAAAACACGAGAGCCAGATGAGACCTCTGAGAAAGAACCTCACTGAATCTATGTGTTAGCCTGAGAAGAAGGTGACAAGATTTTACAGGTAGAAAAGGAGAACAGGCACCACTGGGCTTTCCCCGACTCCCCACCAAGGGGAGATTTCAAAGGTTCCTGTCGGAAGTCAGTGATGGTAATTCAGTGTGACAGATTCCAGAAAGAAGTGCTAAGTGAGGTAAGAACAGGGGGGAGGTTGCGACCAAATTATCCTGGCAAGATTTTTAGAGGACTTGCTAGCTGGGTTGATGTGTAAGGAGTAAGTGTGACCGTGGGCCACCAAGGATTCAGCCCGAGCAGGACAAGAATCAGAACCACCAGGATCAGAGATTCAGACCTGGTAACAGAGAGGGCGTTAGAGGTTCTGCATAACAAAGAATAGACTGAGGTCTGCTTAGAGGAACACGGTAAGAGGTATTGTGTGTGATGTTAATTCCTCCCCCGGAAAAGAACAGATTGAATTAGAGACTCAATCTCATGAAAAAGCTGAAGAGCTGAGTCACTGATGAGCATTTTGAGAAATTCTCTTTTGAACTCATCCAAAGATGCCAACAGAAGAAAAGCAGAAAGAGGCTTCTTTTTTTTCTCCTTCCTTCTCTCCCTTCCTCTACCTCTCTCTCCTTTCCTTTCTCTCTTTTTTTTGGCCTGCACGGCTTGAGGGACCTTAGTTCCCAGGGACTGAACCTGAGCCCCCTGCCTCGGAAGCATGGAGTCGTAACCACTAGACCATCGGGGAAGTCCCTCCTTCCCCTTTTCTTTCCCTCCTTCCTTCCATCATTAAGGAATTCTTTGTCAAGAGAATCAAGAAGGAGACTATTTCAAAGGGACCATGACAGATAACACAATGAACTTTTATTAGGAAATTACAGTCAGTGGTTCAGTGCAGGAGAATGAGGTACTATCTTAAGCTAATGGCAACAGTTACGTCTGCAACGTAACAGGAGCAGAGGTTCTACCAAAGACAGAACAAGTCACTAAAATAAGATACCATAGCTATTAGATACATCCCACTTATAATTAGTCAGAATTTCCAAGTAAGAAAATTGACTCCTTGATGATTACTTTAAATTCTATTATTTTTATTCTGAGTACAATCTGACATGTTTAACCAGAAAAAAAGTACTAGAATGGTTAATGTGATCCTATTTTTATACACATTGTATTTTTCCATTTATTACATTTTCAGATGCTATTGTTAAAGACATTACTAAAGTTACATATATATGCTCGGTGTCTTTCAGAAGATAGGATTCCAAGAATAGTGGTGGGTCACTCTATAGTTGAAGAAAAACACCTATCTTTAGAGCAGACTTTCTTCTTTAATGCATTAATTCATTTAGCTCATTTGTTTTTTCAAGTTCTTTACATGGTTCTCTTTAGTATAAGGTAAGGAAATTTACCCAACGATGAATATTTTCTTGCTAGTTGCACTGCATAAATGTGGTTCATTTTGCAGATTCAAGGTTTTTCAGGTTATAAGGAACAGGGGCACCTTCTGAGTGGCTCAGATACTGCTGCTGCTGCTGAGTCGCTTCAGTCGTGTCCGATTCTGTGCGACTCTTTAGATGGCAGCCCACCAGTCTCCTCTGTCCCTGGGATTCTCCAGGCTAGAAAACTGGAGTGGATTTCTATTTCCTTCTCCAGTGCAGCAAAGTGAAAAGTCGCTCAGTCCTGTCCAACTCTTCACGATCCCATGGACTGTAGCCCACCAGGCTCCTCCATTCATGGGATTTCCCAGGCAAGAGTACTGGAGTGACTTGCCATTGCCTTCTCTGGCTCAGATACTAGGGAATGCATAATTAGGATGAGGAAAATGTCTCAATATCGAGGCCAATAGGCTTCAAAAGAAATTAAAACAGCATGAAAATCAACTGATGGGAACTCAGAAGACACGGAAGTTGAGTCTGCTGTCCCCGAGGTTAGGGCGCTGACCCTGTGGACACTCAACCATCGGTGTGTCCTCCTCACCCAGCGTTCCTGCCGCTGTTGATCAGTCAGCTCCTTGAGTGCCTGCTCAGGCGCCACAGTCGTGTCTGACTCTTTGTGACCCCATGGACTGCAGCCCACTAGGCTCCTCTCTCCATGGGATTCTCCAGGAAGAATACTGGAGTTGCTTTGCCCTCCTCCAGGGGATCTTCCTGACCCAGGGATCGAACCTGCATCTCCTCCATTGCAGGTGGATTCTTTCCCGCTGAGCCGTAGGGGACGCCCCAGTCAACTTCTTGAGGACAACCTTCTAACTCCGAGAAGACTGGACTGATGTAGCGGTCACTGTCCAGGAGAGGGCGCCTGTGGTAGTCAGAGTTCTTGGTTTTATGTAACAAGCCGTGTCTTTTTCTAGGGCTGCAATTCTAACTAGGACATTGTGGAAAAGGCCAAACCGTGGAGGTGGTAAGATCAGTGATGGGAAAGGTGGGCTTCTTCATTGGCTCAGCAGTAAAGAATCCTCCTTCAATGCAGGAGACTAGGGTTCAGTCGTTGGGTGGAGAATATCCCGTGGAGGAGGGCATGGTAACCCACTCCAGTATTCTTGCCTAGAGAATCCCATGGACAGAGGAGCCTGACCAGCTACAGTCCAGAGCATTTCAAAGAGTCATTTATGACTGAATGACCGAACGTGATGTGAAAGGTAGATGAAACGAGATGCTAGTTCAAGTGAAAAGGACAGATTTGGGTCAGTTGCCATCAGGAAAAGAATCCGTTGTGGACTGAATTCAATCTTGATAGGTGTAGAGGTGATGACAGATGGGGGTGGGGTGGGGTGGGCAAAACAGTGGCTTGAGAAGAGTATGGGAAGTGAAAAATTATAAAAAGTGGGTCCATGGGAAATCATCTGGGTTTGCTAAGCTGGCCTCGTCCTTTCTCACAGAGGCTGGGAGCAGGGCCCTTATCTTCAGATGTGGCTGGAACAGGCAATTTTGGGGAAGGCACTTTATGGGGAGGTACAGTCACCCTAGGGACAGGACCTGGGGAGGCTAGATACTATGCTAATATTTATTCAAGTTTTTATGGGCCAAAGTTGAGGCCTGGTGAAGCCTTGGCTCTGAGGAGCCTGGGTAGACTTTGGGGAGAATTACTGTCTGTGATTACTAGAACGATGGTGGATCCCAGGGGGCTTTCAGGGCTGTGAAATTCTTCTGTGTAATACTGTCATGGTGGATACATGTCATTACTCTGTCAAAATCCATGGAATGTACAACAGCAAGAGAGAACTTGAATGCAAACTATAGGTTTTAGTTAATGTCTCTGCATTGGCTCATACATTGTAACAAGTGTACCACGCGAATAATGTGGGAAAATATTAATAACATTTTGTTAATAGTATTAGCATTAACAATAATGTGAATAGTAGGGAAAAGATGCACAGTGAAGAGGGTGGGAATAGGGAGTCTCTTTATTTTCTGAAATGGCAACCCACTCCAGTACTCTTGCCTAGAAAATTCCATGGAGGAGCCTGGTGGGCTACAGTCCATGGGGTGGCAAAGAGTCGGACACGGCTGAGAGACTTTACTAACCTAAAATTGCTCTAGAATAGTCTATTTATTTTAAAATTGAATTTTCAGATTCTTCTTTCCATTTTTTCATTATGTTTGAACAGAATCATTACATTTGAAGTGTATACTACTAAGGTTATATTTAATATAACATGTTACAAACATGAAGATACCTTTAGCAGGCTATGTAAGGAAAAGTTACAATTAAAAAGTTAATAGCTTCAAAGGTATTGCATAACGTTAAATAGGTCTAAAATAAAAGGTGGCTCCCTGCCCCACACAGGTGACTTCTCTTAGGAGTTTGAAATCCTCCCCACCCCCCAGCTACCCTCATTTATCTGGTCCTCACAAAAATTTTTTGTTTGATACAAGCAAGGAAGCTGTTATAGATCCTGCTCAGTGTCAGTGAGACAGTTTTCAGACTATAGTTTCCATAAGAAAACATCAAAAGGCACCTACTCAGTGCCTGGCGCAGAGGTCCTAAAGAAATTATG
>SJYW01007743.1:106521-146303 GCA_006410735.1 Raphicerus campestris
TGGGTTGGGAAGATCCCCTGGAGTAGGAAGTGGCAACCCACTCCAGTATTTTTGCCTGGAGAATCCTATGGGCAGAGAAGCCTATTAGGTTACAGTCCACGGCGTTGCAAAGAGTCGGACACAACTGAGCAACTTCACCACCACCATCACCAAGGAACTTACTCGACTGTTCTAAACACTTGCTAAGTTCAGATGACTCCCTGCTATGGAATAGGCATACTTTGATTCCCTCTGTCTCTCCTAAACTTTTTCTTATGGAAAAATTCAAATTACACATAAATTGGGAGAAAGTAGAAGAAACCTCCAGGTACCCAGCACCCAGGGACAACAGTTAACCACTGATAACATTGCTTGTTCCAACAACTATGATTCTTTCTAACACTTGTAGGAACTTGAGGAAATTTCTGCACAATGGTAAGTAGTGACCAGACAGATGGGTGTTTATTATGCCTTTTGTTTTCTATCTCAAACAGTTTGCTCAACAGTAATATATAAATATGTAATATTTATATAATTCTCCAGCCCCTTGTCATGAGATGAATTTTTCAAATGTCTAAGCACTGAGAATTCTCTGGCAGTCTAGTGGTTAGGACTCCTTGCTTCCATTGCAGAGGGTGTAGTTCCATCCCTGGTCAGGGAATGATGCTTTGTAGCGCTGCCAAAAAAGAAAGTCTGAGCACTCCAGGGACTCTGCTTGCTTGGTTGATCTTAGGGGCAGACACAGAAATGCTGCTTGTGACCCACAGCCAAGTTCTGCAGGGAGGGCAAGGTGCCAACTTCAAAAAGGGGCAGAACTCAGTTCCCCCTGGTGACCTCTCTCACGACCATGCCATCACATGGCAGTAATCATGGGCCATGTGACAGCCAGTTGTAATTCTCAATGAGTTTTTCAAGCACTTTGGGTGGACCCTTCCTTATTTATTCTTTAACAGAACCACCAAATGGTAAGAAAGTAATTTTTAAGCATAACTTGGCATAGGAATTTGGTGAGTATTATCCAATCTCTTTTCTTACTGGAATATGTATAATTTATCTTCTGAAAAAGATGTATTACTGTGACTTAATACCAGCACGCAACAATTTGTTCATCCTATTTGTTCTTCACAAGAAGGAAAAAAATCATTAGCTATATTTAATTTATAAAGGAGCCTATAAAGGAGCATTTGACCCAAGGTCTTCTAGAACATAAGCTTCACTCAGCAAGTAAGTGGCAGAGAGAGACACAGTTGGAAATGAAGGCCCATCTCTCTCCGTATCGTTCAGCTCCTACAGAGGAAGAAAAGCTTGGATTTTTCTACCCTCTTAAGTTCTGTCTCTGTGGCATGTGAATTAAACTATCAAAAAATAGATTCGTAGGAGGGAAAACATAGTTCACTTACATATGTCATGTACGTGCACATGGGAGAACATAGTGATGAGTAACACAAAGGGCTGGTCAGAATTCGGGGCTTATGTACCGTCTGAATAGGGGAAAGAGAGGGGAAGCAACGTACTTATGGGAAAACTGATGGCTTTTTAAAGATAAAGGGTCTTCAGGAGAACACATGGGGGATAAATTATTTGTGATAATGTTCCTCTATACGGGTATGAGTGACCTTTCCATCTCCTTCAGGGCCATAGAACTCCCTTGGTAAAGGGATCTGGGAACTTTTGTTTTGGTTTCATTCACTAATTTTATTGGCGTATCGGTGCTTTGCAGTGGTATACTGGTTTCTGCTGTACAGCAAAGTGAATCAGCTCTGTGCGTGCATATTCTTTTTCAGACTTCCTCCCCATTTGGGTCAGCACAGAGCGCGAGGAGAGTTCCCTGTGCTCTTCAGGAGGTTTTCGGCAGTTATTGTTTGTTAGTTTTGACATTGAAGTGTAATTGACCTCTAACACTATGTTAGTTCCAAGGGCACCACACAGTGATCAGAAATTTCTATACATTACAAAATGGTCACCATCGTAAGTCTAGTTACCACCATGAGGAGTCCTTTCTAATAAGTCCTTTGATAGCTAAGGATTTTATATGGGGACAGATACATATGTTATAACAACATTAAAGTGAGCGAAGTCGCTCAGTCGTGTCCGACTCTTTGCGACCCCATGAAGTACTGTAGCCTATCAGGCTCCTCTGTCCATGGGATTTTCCAGGCAGTAGTACTGGAGTGGGTTGCCATTTCCTTCTCCAGGGGATCTTCCCGACCCAGGGACTGAACCCAGGTCCCCTGCATTGTAGACAGACGCTTAACCGTCTGAGCCACCATAACAACATTATTGACTATATTTCCCACACTATACATTTTGCCCCTGTGACTCATTTATTGTATTTGGGGAAGGTTTCATTCATGTTCTTGCTTCTAGGAGTAGATCTACCCTAAAGAGGAAATAAAGCAGCCTTATTTCCCAGAAGTTGCTGCCTTTAGTCAGAGAAGAGGCTTTTTCCTTTCTCCCTCATCTGATGACTTTCAAATTTCTTCAGCTTAAAACAACCTTTATACCAACCCAGGGGTTCTGAGTTGGTTTCCACAGATCCAAATCTTGGTAGCCTATAACAACCAAGATGCACTGGGTTAGCCAAAAAGTTCATCCAGGTGTTTCCATAAGATGTAACGGAAAGACCTGAATGAACTTCTTAGCCAACCCAATACCTCTCAGTCACTTTACCTGACAGCTCTCCTCCCCAGGAGGAAAATGGGAACATGTTGTTCTGTTACGGCAGAAGGAAAACAGAAGTGGCTGAAGCTTGCAATGCCTCTGAGAGCTTCATTTGGATGTGACATTTGTCACTACGACTCACGCTCCATGGGCTAAAGCCAGCCATGCAGCCAAGATGGCCTACAGGGAGCCAGGAAGAGCAGCTCCTCCTAAGGGAGGGCCCCACAAGGTGCGGGGCCCCCGGAGAGGGACACTTCCTGGTAAGGGGAGCAAATCAGGGGGAGCAATACTATTCATGCGCTTTATCAGAGTGTCCAATGATACACTTTTCCCACCCCATTCTGCTTCGAAAAGTTTCAAAGAGGAAGTAAGACTTGAGCTGGCTTTTCAAGGATAGTTCTAGGCAGGGATGTAGGAGACATCAGGTCCGGTATATCTGGAAACAATTAATGTATGAAAAAATGCCTAACCCCAACGTCACTGTCTCTCCGGAAAGAAGATACTTTTTGCCTGTCAGATTGGCAAAAAATTTTTAAGTTAATTCGGAAAAGTGCTATTCACTCCTAAACTGCTGGTGGGGGTATATACACTTGAACTTGTGTGAGCAGCAATATCGCAGTATCTACTGAAACTAAGCATGCAAATACTTTTTGACCCATTCATTCCACGCCTAAGAATCTCTCCTACAAAGATGTTTGTTCGTGTGCACAAACATGAGTATTTGAAAGATGCCCGATGAGCTGGAAAGCCAAATGGATGTCCATCAAGGTGAAACTGTAAAATAAGTTATAGCTCTGGAATGCTACATATATAGGTGAATGCACGCATAGACGTGTGTGTTAGTTGCTTAGTCACGTCTGACCCTGTGACCCCATGGACCGTAGCCCTTCAGACTCCTCTGTCCATGGGATTTCCTAGGCAAGAAAACTAGAATGGGTTGTCATTTCCTTCTCCAGGGGATCTTCCTGACTCAGGGATTGAACCCGGGTCTCTTGCTTGGCAGGTAGATTCTTTTCCACTGAGCCACTTGGGAGGCCCATGTCTACATGGATATCCACACACATATATATACATATACACATTTAGAGATCACCCAGACCTATTTTAAGCACAAAAGGCAAGTTACAACATATATGATCATAATGCGTAAAACCATGAAAGCTACATCTAAGTGTAAATAAAGTATTAGCAGGATGCATGTTACTTTGTCACAGTTGTTTTAATTGTAGCAAAATTAGTTGAGATTAATGATGACGGTAGCAGTATTTAAGCACTTCTGGGTTGTTTGAATCTTTTACAAATAGAATATATTCCTGTATTGTTTAGCATAATTAAACAAATTAAAGTGCCTAAAATTAAAATAAAATAGTGCCATTTTGTTTTATAATATTCATAAAGTTCAGAAAAACATTACAAAGATAATAAAAATCACCCCTAGAGTCATTTGAAAATGACTCTAAAAGCAAACTCATTTGAAAGTTTGATCACATACAGAATTCTCGTTTGGATAGGCCTTGTTCTGAAAATCAGACGCCCGTAAGATAATAGTTCATGAGACCTACCTCCGAATAGATTTAATCAGTTGACTTTTGTTAGCAGCTAACAAAGTCCCATCTCAAAACATTTCTAGTAACCACAGCTGACTGCAAAAGTATCGAGGGAACACTGTGATAGAAAACTGAGTTAAGAGGTGCCTAATGCAGGAGAAATTTCTCGACTGGTGTTTAAAAGAGAGTTTGACTAAAACTGACGACCGTACGGCCTGATTCAGCCAATGATATCCAGCATTCCAGCCAAGTTTATTACCTGCTCAAGTCAAATCAATAATCTTGGTCAGATAAAGCATGGTCCAGTGGTTTCAATTTTCTTCTGTCATCAGAAGGACTGAATAGGAGCTGGAGTAACTAATGGAAATTTCTTTCATTCTTTGTCGAGCTGAGTTAGAGGTTTCCTGAAGCCAGATTTTCTACCAACTGTATAAATTGTTAAAAGCCTCGCCCCCAGAAGGCTATTCACTGACACTTTTCTTCCCTGATGCGTTTTCCTTAGCCCTACCCTGGGTTGCTCTTTGTTACTACTGTTACATTATTCATGTTAAAAGTCCCATTCATTTTGTATGTGTCCTGGAGCTAGGATGTTTCTCCAAATCACTTTTGTTTGGACAGCTATCCCATTACCGTATTTATGCCTTATAATGTCAAGAAGTCGTCCCTAATGGCCCCAGGTAACACATCCAATATTATCAGCTTTTAAGGTGCTAAGTTTTCCTGTGATCTTTAGAAAACACCCAGCCCAGTCTACATGATGAAGAAGAAACCCAGGGAGACTGCGTAACTTGCTCAACTCACAGTAGCCAATGTCTGATGGATCTCCAACTTCAAAGTCATTTTGGCCCAGCACTTCCTGGCTCCTGGTTCACAGCAGCATGGTGTCTGCTATATACTGACAAAGGATGGAGGCTGGCCCTGAGTCCCGGTGCCTACAGGCAGTTTTAAATCTCTTTGCACCACTTACTAAAGACAGCTTCTGTTAAGATATAATTTATGCACCATGCGNCTTCACCACCACCATCACCAAGGAACTTACTCGACTGTTCTAAACACTTGCTAAGTTCAGATGACTCCCTGCTATGGAATAGGCATACTTTGATTCCCTCTGTCTCTCCTAAACTTTTTCTTATGGAAAAATTCAAATTACACATAAATTGGGAGAAAGTAGAAGAAACCTCCAGGTACCCAGCACCCAGGGACAACAGTTAACCACTGATAACATTGCTTGTTCCAACAACTATGATTCTTTCTAACACTTGTAGGAACTTGAGGAAATTTCTGCACAATGGTAAGTAGTGACCAGACAGATGGGTGTTTATTATGCCTTTTGTTTTCTATCTCAAACAGTTTGCTCAACAGTAATATATAAATATGTAATATTTATATAATTCTCCAGCCCCTTGTCATGAGATGAATTTTTCAAATGTCTAAGCACTGAGAATTCTCTGGCAGTCTAGTGGTTAGGACTCCTTGCTTCCATTGCAGAGGGTGTGGTTCCATCCCTGGTCAGGGAATGATGCTTTGTAGCGCTGCCAAAAAAGAAAGTCTGAGCACTCCAGGGACTCTGCTTGCTTGGTTGATCTTAGGGGCAGACACAGAAATGCTGCTTGTGACCCACAGCCAAGTTCTGCAGGGAGGGCAAGGTGCCAACTTCAAAAAGGGGCAGAACTCAGTTCCCCCTGGTGACCTCTCTCACGACCATGCCATCACATGGCAGTAATCATGGGCCATGTGACAGCCAGTCGTAATTCTCAATGAGTTTTTCAAGCACTTTGGGTGGACCCTTCCTTATTTATTCTTTAACAGAACCACCAAATGGTAAGAAAGTAATTTTTAAGCATAACTTGGCATAGGAATTTGGTGAGTATTATCCAATCTCTTTTCTTACTGGAATATGTATAATTTATCTTCTGAAAAAGATGTATTACTGTGACTTAATACCAGCACGCAACAATTTGTTCATCCTATTTGTTCTTCACAAGAAGGAAAAAAATCATTAGCTATATTTAATTTATAAAGGAGCCTATAAAGGAGCATTTGACCCAAGGTCTTCTAGAACATAAGCTTCACTCAGCAAGTAAGTGGCAGAGAGAGACACAGTTGGAAATGAAGGCCCATCTCTCTCCGTATCGTTCAGCTCCTACAGAGGAAGAAAAGCTTGGATTTTTCTACCCTCTTAAGTTCTGTCTCTGTGGCATGTGAATTAAACTATCAAAAAATAGATTCGTAGGAGGGAAAACATAGTTCACTTACATATGTCATGTACGTGCACATGGGAGAACATAGTGATGAGTAACACAAAGGGCTGGTCAGAATTCGGGGCTTATGTGCCGTCTGAATAGGGGAAAGAGAGGGGAAGCAACCTACTTATGGGGAAACTGATGGCTTTTTAAAGATAAAGGGTCTTCAGGAGAACACATGGGGGATAAAGTATTTGTGATAATGTTCCTCTATACGGGTATGAGTGACTTTCCATCTCCTTCAGGGCCATAGAACTCCCTTGGTAAAGGGATCTGGGAACTTTTGTTTTGGTTTCATTCACTAATTTTATTGGCGTATCGGTGCTTTGCAGTGGTATACTGGTTTCTGCTGTACAGCAAAGTGAATCAGCTCTGTGCGTGCATATTCTTTTTCAGACTTCCTCCCCATTTGGGTCAGCACAGAGCGCGAGGAGAGTTCCCTGTGCTCTTCAGGAGGTTTTCGGCAGTTATTGTTTGTTAGTTTTGACATTGAAGTGTAATTGACCTCTAACACTATGTTAGTTCCAAGGGCACCACACAGTGATCAGAAATTTCTATACATTACAAAATGGTCACCATCGTAAGTCTAGTTACCACCATGAGGAGTCCTTTCTAATAAGTCCTTTGATAGCTAAGGATTTTATATGGGGACAGATACATATGTTATAACAACATTAAAGTGAGCGAAGTCGCTCAGTCGTGTCCGACTCTTTGCGACCCCATGAAGTACTGTAGCCTATCAGGCTCCTCTGTCCATGGGATTTTCCAGGCAGTAGTACTGGAGTGGGTTGCCATTTCCTTCTCCAGGGGATCTTCCCGACCCAGGGACTGAACCCAGGTCCCCTGCATTGTAGACAGACGCTTAACCGTCTGAGCCACCATAACAACATTATTGACTATATTTCCCACACTATACATTTTGCCCCTGTGACTCATTTATTGTATTTGGGGAAGGTTTCATTCATGTTCTTGCTTCTAGGAGTAGATCTACCCTAAAGAGGAAATAAAGCAGCCTTATTTCCCAGAAGTTGCTGCCTTTAGTCAGAGAAGAGGCTTTTTCCTTTCTCCCTCATCTGATGACTTTCAAATTTCTTCAGCTTAAAACAACCTTTATACCAACCCAGGGGTTCTGAGTTGGTTTCCACAGATCCAAATCTTGGTAGCCTATAACAACCAAGATGCACTGGGTTAGCCAAAAAGTTCATCCAGGTGTTTCCATAAGATGTAACGGAAAGACCTGAATGAACTTCTTAGCCAACCCAATACCTCTCAGTCACTTTACCTGACAGCTCTCCTCCCCAGGAGGAAAATGGGAACATGTTGTTCTGTTACGGCAGAAGGAAAACAGAAGTGGCTGAAGCTTGCAATGCCTCTGAGAGCTTCATTTGGATGTGACATTTGTCACTACGACTCACGCTCCATGGGCTAAAGCCAGCCATGCAGCCAAGATGGCCTACAGGGAGCCAGGAAGAGCAGCTCCTCCTAAGGGAGGGCCCCACAAGGTGCGGGGCCCCCGGAGAGGGACACTTCCTGGTAAGGGGAGCAAATCAGGGGGAGCAATACTATTCATGCGCTTTATCAGAGTGTCCAATGATACACTTTTCCCACCCCATTCTGCTTCGAAAAGTTTCAAAGAGGAAGTAAGACTTGAGCTGGCTTTTCAAGGATAGTTCTAGGCAGGGATGTAGGAGACATCAGGTCCGGTATATCTGGAAACAATTAATGTATGAAAAAATGCCTAACCCCAACGTCACTGTCTCTCCGGAAAGAAGATACTTTTTGCCTGTCAGATTGGCAAAAAATTTTTAAGTTAATTCGGAAAAGTGCTATTCACTCCTAAACTGCTGGTGGGGGTATATACACTTGAACTTGTGTGAGCAGCAATATCGCAGTATCTACTGAAACTAAGCATGCAAATACTTTTTGACCCATTCATTCCACGCCTAAGAATCTCTCCTACAAAGATGTTTGTTCGTGTGCACAAACATGAGTATTTGAAAGATGCCCGATGAGCTGGAAAGCCAAATGGATGTCCATCAAGGTGAAACTGTAAAATAAGTTATAGCTCTGGAATGCTACATATATAGGTGAATGCACGCATAGACGTGTGTGTTAGTTGCTTAGTCACGTCTGACCCTGTGACCCCATGGACCGTAGCCCTTCAGACTCCTCTGTCCATGGGATTTCCTAGGCAAGAAAACTAGAATGGGTTGTCATTTCCTTCTCCAGGGGATCTTCCTGACTCAGGGATTGAACCCGGGTCTCTTGCTTGGCAGGTAGATTCTTTTCCACCGAGCCACCTGGGAGGCCCATGTCTACATGGATATCCACACACATATATATACATATACACATTTAGAGATCACCCAGACCTATTTTAAGCACAAAAGGCAAGTTACAACATATATGATCATAATGCGTAAAACCATGAAAGCTACATCTAAGTGTAAATAAAGTATTAGCAGGATGCACGTTACTTTGTCACAGTTGTTTTAGTTGTAGCAAAATTAGTTGAGATTAATGATGACGGTAGCAGTATTTAAGCACTTCTGGGTTGTTTGAATCTTTTACAAATAGAATATATTCCTGTATTGTTTAGCATAATTAAACAAATTAAAGTGCCTAAAATTAAAATAAAATAGTGCCATTTTGTTTTATAATATTCATAAAGTTCAGAAAAACATTACAAAGATAATAAAAATCACCCCTAGAGTCATTTGAAAATGACTCTAAAAGCAAACTCATTTGAAAGTTTGATCACATACAGAATTCTCGTTTGGATAGGCCTTGTTCTGAAAATCAGACGCCCGTAAGATAATAGTTCATGAGACCTACCTCCGAATAGATTTAATCAGTTGACTTTTGTTAGCAGCTAACAAAGTCCCATCTCAAAACATTTCTAGTAACCACAGCTGACTGCAAAAGTATCGAGGGAACACTGTGATAGAAAACTGAGTTAAGAGGTGCCTAATGCAGGAGAAATTTCTCGACTGGTGTTTAAAAGAGAGTTTGACTAAAACTGACGACCGTACGGCCTGATTCAGCCAATGATATCCAGCATTCCAGCCAAGTTTATTACCTGCTCAAGTCAAATCAATAATCTTGGTCAGATAAAGCATGGTCCAGTGGTTTCAATTTTCTTCTGTCATCAGAAGGACTGAATAGGAGCTGGAGTAACTAATGGAAATTTCTTTCATTCTTTGTCGAGCTGAGTTAGAGGTTTCCTGAAGCCAGATTTTCTACCAACTGTATAAATTGTTAAAAGCCTCGCCCCCAGAAGGCTATTCACTGACACTTTTCTTCCCTGATGCGTTTTCCTTAGCCCTACCCTGGGTTGCTCTTTGTTACTACTGTTACATTATTCATGTTAAAAGTCCCATTCATTTTGTATGTGTCCTGGAGCTAGGATGTTTCTCCAAATCACTTTTGTTTGGACAGCTATCCCATTACCGTATTTATGCCTTATAATGTCAAGAAGTCGTCCCTAATGGCCCCAGGTAACACATCCAATATTATCAGCTTTTAAGGTGCTAAGTTTTCCTGTGATCTTTAGAAAACACCCAGCCCAGTCTACATGATGAAGAAGAAACCCAGGGAGACTGCGTAACTTGCTCAACTCACAGTAGCCAATGTCTGATGGATCTCCAACTTCAAAGTCATTTTGGCCCAGTACTTCCTGGCTCCTGGTTCACAGCAGCATGGTGTCTGCTATATACTGACAAAGGATGGAGGCTGGCCCTGAGTCCCGGTGCCTACAGGCAGTTTTAAATCTCTTTGCACCACTTACTAAAGACAGCTTCTGTTAAGATATAATTTATGCACCATGCGTGATAAACTTATGCACCAGCTTCTGTTGTGTCTGACTCTTTGCGACCCTATGAACCATAGCTCGCCAGGCTCCTCTGTCCATGGGATTCTCCAGGCAAGAATACTGGCGTGGGTTGCCCTTCCCTGCTCCAGGGGAACCTTCCCATCCCAGGGATCACACCCGTCTCTTATGTCTAGCCTGCACTGGCAGGCAGGTTCTTTACCACTAGCGCTACCCGGGGAGCCTGGGTCTCATGCGTTGCAGGTGAAGTCTTTACAGGCTGAGCCACCAGGAAAGCCCTTGTACACCATAAAGGTCATTGATTTCTAGTGTAGGGATCCAGTGATTTTTAAAACATTTACAGAGCTGTATAGACGTCACCATAATCCAATCCATCAACAAAAAAAAGCCCTCTGGCTTATTTATAATCAATCCCTGCTTTCCCCACCCCAACCCTCTCCTGCCCGCCAATACCAGCTCCATGTAACCACAAATTTGCCTTTCCTGGACATCTCATGTAAATAGATTCTTAAAAATATGTGGTCATCACTTTTGTCTTTCTGACTGCACAATGTTCAAATCATCATTTTGACATGGCAGTGTATCCGCTGACTGCTCTCTTTCTGCCATATGGTCATATCTTGCCACCTTGAGACTCAAGCTCCCTGTGGGTAGGTAGGTACAATTTCATACCCCTGCAGTGTACTCTCTCAATGGCCTGCCTCTTTCTCCTTGTCCAAACCACCTCACTGCCTGCCGGACCAACTTCAAACTGCCAGAAAGTTCCTTTTTATCCTTTCTAGGGGGAGGGCTATCTCTGGCTATGCTCATGGCAGGAGCAGGGAATTAATTTCCCCGGAAGCAGCCACAACCAATGGTTGTGTTATACAACCAATCTATAAATACACCAACTCTCTCACCTCTCAGGAGCCCTCGGAGGTGTGGGCACCACACTGAGCCTCAAAGGGTTTCCCAAGAGACACCAAGCTCTCCTTGTCCACAGTCGCTGCCGGCTGGACTGCAGACCCCACATTGGCTGCCCTGCTTCCCAGTCTCACTCTCCTACTCCTCTCGCGGTGGTTTCTTTTCCTCCAAAACAAACTTCTTGCACCAGGCTCTGTGTCTCCATGTCTGATTCTGAGGGAACCCAAATTCAGACACTCCCTGCCATGTGCTCAATACACATTGAGCCCAGCGTGGATGGCTGTTCCACTCCGAGCTTCTTATTTTGCTACTTTCATCAATTCATNCCAGGCTCTGTGTCTCCATGTCTGATTCTGAGGGAACCCAAATTCAGACACTCCCTGCCATGTGCTCAATACACATTGAGCCCAGCGTGGATGGCTGTTCCACTCCGAGCTTCTTATTTTGCTACTTTCATCAATTCATCGGTGCTACATAATAGGCAGCTTCTATGGTCCTAGTGTCTTACCAGGCCTTCCTGGCAGCTCAGACGGTAAAGAATCTGCCTGCACTACAGGAGACCTGGGTTCCATCCCTGGGTCAGGAAGATCCCCTGGAGAAGGGCATGGCAACCCACTCCAGTATTCTTGCCTGGAGAATCCCAGGGACAGAGGGGCCTGGCGGGTACAGTTCATGGGGTTGCAAAGAGTTGGACACGACTGAGCAACCAACATTTTCACTTTCACGTGCTAGCACAGGACCTGNGGCCCTGCAAAACTGATGTTGGACTTCTGACCTCCAGAGGTGGGAGGAGAAAAAAGGTGTCTGTGGTTTCAAGGCACCTTGTTTGTGGTATTTTTGCTATAGCAACTTCAGGAAATGAATGAACCAACCCCTGGGGGCGCCTCTGGAGCTTGGCGCTCATTAGACAGCCTAGAAGAGCAGAGGTTACTGCCCTCGGGGGAGCCCTTGATCGACTGTGCTGGTTCAGTTGCTAAGCCTTGTCCAACTTTTGCAACCCCACGGACTGTAGCCCCGCTGGGCTCCTCTGTCCATGAGATTCTCCAGGCAAAAATNGGGCCCTGCAAAACTGATGTTGGACTTCTGACCTCCAGAGGTGGGAGGAGAAAAAAGGTGTCTGTGGTTTCAAGGCACCTCGTTTGTGGTATTTTTGCTATAGCAACTTCAGGAAATGAATGAACCAACCCCTGGGGGCACCTCTGGAGCTTGGCGCTCATTAAACAGCCTAGAAGAGCGCAGGTTCTGCCCTTGGGGGAGCCCTTGATCGTGCTGGTTCAGTTGCTAAGCCGTGTCCAACTTTTGCAACCCCACGGACTGTAGCCCCGCTGGGCTCCTCTGTCCATGAGATTCTCCAGGCAAAAGTACTGGAGTGGGTTGCCATGTCCTCCTCCAGGGGATCTTCCTGACCCAGGGATCAAACCTGGGTCTCCGGTATTGCAGGCAGACTCTTTACCAACTGAGCCAGCAGGGAAGCCCAGGCTGGGGGGACAGATAATGAGCCAGGCGAGGGCAGCTGCTCTTCCTCTCCTTCCTGGGCAGGTGGGCAGCTCTGAGATCGGTCCACACGCTCTGCAGAGGATTCTGGTGGGCACCTCGCAAGCACATTTTACATGGTTTTCCCTTTTCTTATTTCCCTTCCCCCATCCGACAGAACATACCTGCGCACACACACATCCATCACTCCTGCCTCCTGAGGCTGTGTGCCGTCAACCAAATTAACTGCTGCTCACAGCTTGTGTCTCAGCTCTGGCACTGGGGGCTCTCTGCCCCAGGCGAGACTCACCTCCAAGACTCGGATTCAAATGACNGCTCTGCAGAGGATTCTGGTGGGCACCTCGCAAGCACATTCTACATGGTTTTCCCTTTTCTTATTTCCCTTCCCCCATCCGACAGAGCATACCTGCGCACACGCATCCTTCACTCCTGCCTCCTGGGGCCGTGTGCTGTCAACCAAATTAACTGCTGCTCACAGCTTGTGTCTCAGCTCTGGCACTGGGGGCTCTCTGCCCCAGGCAAGACTCACCTTCAAGACTTGGATTCAAATGACATCCAAGAAAAGCCTTCAGTTCAGTTCAGTTGCTCAGCCGTGTCCGACTCTTTGCAACCCCATGAATCGCAGATTGCCAGGCCTCCCTGTCCATCACCATCTCCCAGAATTCACTCAGACTCACGTTCATCGAAAAGCCTGATGGGATTGTTAAAAGTATGAGATTAAAGGGCCAGCCCATCAGGAACAGTCTTCTGAGCACTATGAAAAGAGCGGTGTGACGCCAACCGCTTTCTTCTGTACCCACATTATAAATGGGTGTTTCTCAGACTGGGGTTTATTAAAAATAGTTGGCAGGGTTGAGGCAGGGGGGCAGTGCCTTGCCCACATGCCCCCGTAAGAATAAAACAGCTTTGTTTTCATTTCAATTGATCATCTAAAAAAAAAAAAAGGATAGGATCAACTGAATGAGGCCAAGCAGGGAAGCCCCACGCCGGGGACTCTTTAGGCGCTTGTGACTCTTGGATGGCTGTGAAGGTGCCCAGGATCGCCTGTGGTTACAGGGTTTTAACTCAGTCTCTCAGAGGAGTCTGTTTTCTTTCATTCATAAGAAAGTCTTTTCATTTAAAGGGGTCCACATGTAACTCAGGTTTGAGAAACACCACTCTAACTGGCTATGGTGTGACAGTGGGTAAGTGGTTAAGCGCAGGGGTTAGGCCTTGGGTTAAGTTCTAGACCCATTTCCTATGAGTTGTGTGACTCTGTACAAGTTACTCAAACCCTCTGAGCTGTAGCTTCCTGCTCTATAAATGGCAGTGCTAACAATAGTTACAACGTTGATTCTTTAGTCCGTCTGCTCCGTGGTGTCTGACACGTTTGTGACTGCACGGACTGGGACTGTAGCCCTCCAGGCTCCTCTGTCCACGGGATTCTCCAGGCAAGAAAACTGGAGTGGGTTGCAATTTTCTTCTCCAGGGGATCTTCCTGACCCAGGGATCAAATCCAGGTCTCCTGCCTGCATTGGCAGGCGGATTCCCTGTGGTTGAGCCACCTGGGAAGGCCCTAGTTACAGCATAGGGTGGTTATAAATCTGACATGAAATAAAGTACATGAAGTGCTTACTTAGCACAATGCCAGGTTCAGTAGTGTCCTTATGAATAATAACAATCAACCTGTAGGAAGTGTAGTGGTCAGAGCAACAATCATAGTGACATAGTAGGAGTGACTGACATTCACGCAAAGGAAACGTTTTTTGCGCTAGGGACCAATCCCTCGGTCTTACTCCTTTTTCACCACAAGGGGGAGTAGTCAAGAGCTCAAACTGTTCCGTGCGAAAGGCAACCCTGCTTTACCTCAGCTAACAATTTTGTTAGAAAGGAATGCACTGATCTCCCAGGCGTCCTTGGTCTGTACTCCTGGGGTCTCCGGTTTATTCACAAGATTCTAAAGGTCAGACTAAAAACAAACAAACAAAAAACAANAGGGACCAATCCCTCGGTCTTACTCCTTTTTCACCACAAGGGGGAGTAGTCAAGAGCTCAAACTGTTCCGTGCGAAAGGCGACCCTACTTTCCCTCAGGTAACAATTTTGTTAGAAAGGAATGCACTGATCTCCCAGGTGTCCTTGGTCTGTACTCCTGGGGTCTCCGGTTTATTCACAAGATTCTAAAGGTCAGACTAAAAACAAACAAAAAAAACCCAATAATAACAGCTAAGGTATGTAACTTATTGCATGCCTGCAGGACCCTGAGTGAAGCCCTGTGTGTATGTCTGTGTGCTTGTGTGTGTATGTACACACAGGTACATGCACACATGTAAAAAAATTACAGGAATTTAGTATGATTTCAGGGTGAAGGGTAGGGTTTAAATACTATGAGGAAAAATTGTATGGAGAAGCAGATATTTTTGTGATTGAAATATTTTTAAAAATTAGATAGCCAAGAAGAAACTGTGCAAGGCTGACCNTATAAACCCCAACCTACTACAAGAACCATTTTATTGTCACAGCTTGAAATTTGTTCTGAATTACCTTGATAATAATATAGACATCCATTCAGCAAGGCGTACCACACTGCTAATGGATCTCGGAGGCCTAATTTCTAAAATCCAGTGTTGCATAGTTATCGTATAACTAGAATTAGTGATGCTCCACCAGAACAAAATGGCCCGAGTTTGTCTTTGCATGATTAAAACGCAGGTAGTTACACATTAATGTTGTTAACAAGACTTTTTGGATTCCAGCAGGGCCATCCATCCGAGAAGTTCACAAACAATACTTGAGCTCTCTGGGGTTGCCCCCACCCTGGAAATTTAAGTGCATTCAAATAGAGCAGCGATTCCGTTAGAACAAAGGCTCAATTCAGAATAGGACTGTAGATGAGGGGCAATTTTGCTCACAAATTTTATCTCCCTTTTTCCCTCTAAGCTATCAGATAACAGCCATCACATTAAGAAACTCAATTAATATATAAGCAGAATCTATCGTACATAGATCCAGGTCTCGATGTACATAAAATTTACTTCCACTCGAAGGCAACCTTGGAATTGAATTGCTTTTGCACAACCATTGTTGTCTTGGTCAAGTTACGTGGAATGAGAGGTCTCTTGGGCCAAAAGTCAATAATTATGGCCCGCCGCCATAGTTAAATGGGATCTGCCACCGGGTTCTGTAAGCGGCTCTGTGGGAAGGTGGCCACTCCATGTGTATATTTACTGTCTGTGGCTGCTTTGGGTCTCAAAGTGGGGTTGACATGATAGAAGCTCCATGGCTGCAAAGCCTATAATATTTGCCATGTTGGCCCTTTTGTGGAAAACATATGTCGACTGCTGCTTAGACCACAGAAACTTCTAAACCAGAGTGAGCTGCCTGGAGACAGAGGAGCCAGGGAAACGAGGGTGCCTTTGCCAATCCAATTCTCTGTCCTCTGTCCCCACCAGGCCAGTTCTGACCTTTGTAGTGATCAGCTCACGGCTCGTAGGGTACCTGCTCACCCATGAATGCAATACCCAGAAACACCCAACAGCAAGGATAAAACTTAATAAAATTTTCACTAACTCATCAAAGCTGACCTTACATTTGGAAAGACCCAGAAATAAAATTTTCTTTTGATTAAATGGAAAATCAATTTCCAGTGACATTTCTATTCATCAGGACCCAAATCGAGGCAGGAACCAGTGCCCCAGGAGGAGAACGAGGTGCCCTGTGCCGTGCCTCTTTTCTTTGACACCCTGAGCAGAACCGAGCCCCTGCGCACCTGTTCAGGGCAGACATCAGGGTTGTGTGACCTGAGGCTTTGGGATTTCAAGGATCTACGCATGTGACCTCTGGGAACAGAGATGCTTGGTGAGCAAGCTGCAGACTTCGTGTGTTCAGAAGGCATGCTACCCGAAGTGGGAATCTGAATTCACAGCAGTTCCCTGTGATGGCTAAGGGGAGGGGTCCTTGGGTCCATTTGTTCTCACCATGGCTCAGTTAAGAAATATTCCAGTTCACATGTGGACTCTGGCCATTTCACCTGAAGGACTCTTTGCATTTAACACAAGAGAGAAGAATACCCAGGGGTCCTGGCTGTTCTGAGAACACAGTCTCTGCACAGAGGACAGATGGCACCTACCCCAACCCCAGAGCCTCTCGCTCTGCGATTTCTTTCTTCTCAATCACAAAGAGGTCTGAGTGGCTACCCACTCCTTTCTGAATCCTAAGGGCACACACACTGTGAGAGAACCAAGCCCGTGTCTGCCCACATCATCCTGGGTTTATTTTCTAGCAGAGAGCCAAGCTTTGAGGACTCGGTGACGCCCTCATGCACACTCTCATCACCAGAGCACATGCTGGGGTTATGAGAGCTCTTCTGAGAGAGGCAGAGGGATATGTGTGCTTTCCCAGGAGGCAGCGGTGCCGTGGGCCATCCCACCACTTGTTGGGAGGGTGTCCGAGCAAGAAGGGTGTGGGCCTCGCTTGGAGCTGCAGGCAGGAGCAGACACAGGCTGTCTCTTTAACACCATTTTTGATGTGTCATCAATCTCTATGGGCTGTCCCCATGGAGAAGGCATCACAGAACCGAGCTGTCACACATGCCAACCATGTGCCTCCTGCTAAAAACAGGACTTCGTCTACCTCCTGTAGCAGTGCTGAAGACTCCTTGAGGTAGGCGGGAATTGTTTCTAAAAATGAACACTCTGTGTGATTTAGGTAAACTTAATATGATAAAGGAAGGCACTCTGCCAGTCTAATGAGCCCGTAACTCATCATGTGGGTCCAATTCATCCCAAACGGAATTGCTGTTTATGTGGAGTTTTTGAGTAAAGGGTGCGATTTTGTGATTCATCACATCAAATCCGTTTCAGTCTCTGCACAAATGGCTCCAGAGGCGAATATAATCAGAAAGATGGAAAGCAGCTTGTCCCTGAGTGTGGGGCCTGGTGCTCCAGGCAGAGGAGGATCTGGGTGGGGCAGGCAGGGCTGTCGGAGTGTCCACAACAGGGCACGGTGCTGCAAGGAGGGTAGACAGGCTACCCCTCTCAGCAGGCTGGGTGAGCCTCACAAACGTCAAGGTGAATGAAGGAAGTGGCCTTGACATGGACCGTGCTGGGTGCTCCCCACACACAAGACTTGCCAACAACATGGGTCACTTGTGCTGAGAGGGGTTAGGGCAGTGGCTGCCTCCTGGGCCGGGACTCACTGAACCAGAGGGGCTTTCAGGGATGCAGGAAAGGTCCTGCCTGCCCCTTGATCCACTTGCTGGTCATATGTGCAAACTCACTTTGTGGCAATCCTGTGATCTGTGCACTGTTCTGAACTATTCTGTACCCTATGGAATTTGCCAGATAAAATAAAGGACCGAGTTGATGTGACGAAGGCTCAGACAACACAAGGAGGAGAGGTACTCCCTCCTCCAGCAAACTGACTAAGCACCTAGTGTATGCCGTGCCCTGAAATACACAAAGTAATTATCATGTTTATCAGCTAAGAGCCCTCCAGTGCCACCATGTTGACACACCTCCATTCATTATGTCTTTACAAACCCTTGGTGGAAGAGCCATTCCTAAAGGCCACCTGATGCGAAGAGCCAACTCGTTAGAAAAGACCCTGACACTGGGAAAGATGGAAGGAAGGAAGAGAAGAGGGGGACAGAGGATGAGATGGTTGGATGGCATCACCGACTCAATGGACATGAGTTTGAACAAACTCCAGGAGATGGTGAAGGACAGGGAAGCCTGACATGCTGCAGTCCATGGGTTGCAGGGTCAGGTACGACTTAGCGGCTGAACAACAACAAGGAGGAGGGAACTACTGTTACCTGCATTTGTAACTGAGGAATCCAATTTATTATGTTAATTTGTTTTATTGGAGTGTAATTGTTTAACAGTGTTGTGTTAATTTCTGCTGTACCACAAAGCGAATCAGCTGTATGTATATATATATATATCCCCTCCCTCTTGAACCCTCTCCTATCTCCCCCACCCCACCCCTCTAGGTCATTACAGAGCACTGAGTTGAACTTTCTGTGTTTTATAGTAGGCTCCCACTAGCTATCTATTTTGCACACAGTAGCATATACACGTGGGCTTCCCAGGTGGCTCAGTGATAAAGAATCCACCTACCAATGCCGGAGACATGAGAGACCAGGGTTTGATCCCTGGGTCAGGAAGATCGCTTAGAGGAGGAAATGGCAACCCACTCCAATATTCTTGCCTGGAGAACCCCATGGGCAGAAGAGCCTGGTGAACTACACTCCATGAGGCTGCAAAGAGTCAGACAGAACTGGGCGACTGAGCAAACATTCTACATACATACATACATACAGTGTATATATGTAAGTGAGGAATCTGATCTGAAGTGAAGCCATCAACCCCACGTCACATGGGTGGGCAGCAGAGCCTGGATTCCAATGTTCTGTCTGACCATGGAGTCCACTCCCCTCCTCACTTTCCTTTCTCCCCTCGAGGCAGGAGGCAGCTTGGCACTTGATGCCTGGAAGCTGAGCTGCGTAGCTGGTTGGCCCTTTGCATCCTGGAAGCTTGGCTATTTGTCTCTCAGCATTGAGAAAATGCTCAGGACGAATGCGGATGATGCCTTTGCAATGAACAGGATGAGGGGATGAATGGAGAAGGCTGCACACCCTTAAAGCACATGAGGAAAGCCCTGAATTTATGAGTCTGTCAACAAAGAAGCAACTGTGGACAAGCCTCTGCCTCAGAGCTCACCCTGCCCCCTCCCCTTCCTTCAAAGCACCGAACTATTCTTTAAAAGCGACACTGAGCCTCGCTGAGCTGAGTCTGCTTCTTGGATAGATACCAGGATGGTGTCTGTAGTTTCTAGGAGCCTTCCACATGCTCCTTTCTGGCATTGGCGTGCTCTGTTCCTGTCTCTTATACACATCTTCTTTCCCTTTCATCAAGAGGCTTTTTAGTTCCTCTTCACTTTCTGCCATAAGGGTGGTGTCATCTGCATATCTGAGGTTATTGATATTTCTCCCGGCAATCTTGATTCCAGCTTGTGTTTCTTCCAGTCCAGCGTTTCTCATGATGTACTCTGCATAGAAGTTAAATAAGCAGGGTGACAATACACAGCCTTGATGTACTCCTTTTCCTATTTGGAACCAGTCTCGTTCCATGTCCAGTTCTAACTGTTGCTTCCTGACCTGCATACAGATTTCTCAAGAGGCAGGTTAGGTGGTCTGGTATTCCCATCTCTTTCAGAATTTCCCACAGTTTCTTGTGATCCACACAGTCAAAAGCTTTGGCATAGTCAATAAAGCAGAAATAGATGTTTTTCTGCAAAGGGTAGACTCATTGAAAAAGACCTTGATGCTGGGAAAGATTGAAGGCAGGAGGAGAAAGGGACGAAGAGAATGAGATGGTTGGATAGCATCACCAACTCAATGGACATGAGTTTGAGTAGGCTCCGGGAGTTGGTAATGGACAGAGAGGCCTGGCGTGCTGCAGTCCACGGGGTCACAATGAGTCGGACACGACTGAATGAACTGAACAAGAGCTGTCATATGAGCCTGCAGTTCCAGTCCTAGGTGTATATCCAGAAAAAAACAAAAGCTCTAATATGAAAAGACACTTGCGACCCAATGTTCACAGCAGCACTATTTACAATAGCCAAGACACGGAAGCAACCCCGGTGCGCAAAAACAGGCCATTGGCATAAGAAGACGCAGTATGTATATATATATATATATATACACACACACACACACATATGTACAATGGAATATTAGCTATAAAAAGAATGAAATACTGCCATTTGCAGCAACACGGATGGGCCTAGAGAACGTCATATTTAGTGAGGTTAAGTCAGGCCGAGACAAATATTATATCACTTATATGTGGAATCTTAACAAAAATAATACAAATGTATTATTTGTATACAAAATAGAAATACAAATGTAATACAAATAGAAATACAAAATGTATTATCTGTATACAAAATAGAAATACACTCTCAGATGTACAAAACAAGCTTCTGGTTACCAAAGAGGAGAGGGAGGGGCTGAGAGGCAAATTAGGAATATGGGTTTAACAGGTATAAACCACCATATATAAAACAGATAAGCAACCAGGATTTACTGCATAGCACAGGGAATTATATTCAATACCTTGTAATAATGTATAATGGAAAATAACCTGAAAATATGTGTATAAATAATGAATCACATTGCTGTACATCTAAAACTAACACCGTATTATAAATCACCTATATTTCCTTTGAAGAAAAAAGTCACCCACCAAGCTCAGCTTTGATTATGCAAGAATCACAGCTGTTTCTACGTCTGGTGTCAAAAATGTAGACCCTACACCAAATCATCAGGGGTGCATGAGAAGCCTCCTGGACTCCATAAATGGTCTTACACCTGAGCAAAACACTTTTTGCCTTGTTATTTCCTTATTTATCAAATTTATTTATTTATTTGGCCGCACCGGGCTTAGTTGCGCATGTGGGATCTAGTTCCCTGACCAGGATTCCCCAGGTCCCCTGCACTGGGGCCGAGGAATCTTAGCCACTGGACCCCAGGGGAGATCCCACTGTTATTTCCTAAAAATGCTTGGATCAGATGAGTTTGCCCAGCCTTGCAGACCCACGTCCCCTCCCGGCTGGGTGCCCAGGTTGACCTGCCCAATGAGTGGCGCAGGGCTGCCCAGCACAACAGCCTGCCCTCTGGTTTCCTTTGTGAAACCTTGATCTGGGGAAAGGACCCAACATGAGGGCCCCGCAGCTAGTTCTTCCATAACCAGAAATAAACCTGAGATGATTGTATTTCTTCTTCTAAATAACAAACACGGAGCAAGATGTCCAGAAACCTAGAGACATTCTTTTCTCTAAATTATTTGCCTAACTTAAAAAGTTCTCATCACCACAAGCTGCCAGCCTGGAAATATCCCGGCAGCTTTCTCGGTCGTGTTTTTGATACAAGAGTGATCTTACTTCCGCAAGAAGTGTGAGAGAAGCCCTGGAGTGTGCAGGGACTTCAACTACTGAGAGAGACAGGGCTGTCAGACGTAGCTCTGTGGTAAGGAAGCTCTCGTCTTTGAGGCTTTAGATAATGACAGGTTTCTCTAAGATGTTCAGGGCAAATGTCCAGGCAGTGGAGTAAAAGGGACTTGGGTACACATATGCATAGAAGAAAAGGCTGGAAGGAAAGACTCCAAAACATTGTTCAGTTGCTAAGTCACACCCAGCACTTTGGTGACCCCGTGGACTGCAGCACGCCAGGCTCCCCTTGTTCTCCAGTATCTCGCAGAGTTTGCTCAAATTCTCGTCCATTAGGTCAGTAATGCTACCTAACCATCTCATCCTCCACCTTCCCCTTCTCTTGCCTTTAATCTTTCCCAGCATCAGGGTCTTTCCCAATGAGTCGGCTCTTCGCATCTGGTGGCCAACGTNCTCCCGGCTGGGTGCCCAGGTTGACCTGCCCAATGAGTGGCGCAGGGCTGCCCAGCACAACAGCCTGCCCTCTGGTTTCCTTTGTGAAACCTTGATCTGGGGAAAGGACCCAACATGAGGGCCCCGCAGCTAGTTCTTCCATAACCAGAAATAAACCTGAGATGATTGTATTTCTTCTTCTAAATAACAAACACGGAGCAAGATGTCCAGAAACCTAGAGACATTCTTTTCTCTAAATTATTTGCCTAACTTAAAAAGTTCTCATCACCACAAGCTGCCAGCCTGGAAATATCCCGGCAGCTTTCTCGGTCGTGTTTTTGATACAAGAGTGATCTTACTTCCGCAAGAAGTGTGAGAGAAGCCCTGGAGTGTGCAGGGACTTCAACTACTGAGAGAGACAGGGCTGTCAGACGTAGCTCTATGGTAAGGAAGCTCTCGTCTTTGAGGCTTTAGATAATGACAGGTTTCTCTAAGATGTTCAGGGCAAATGTCCAGGCAGTGGAGTAAAAGGGACTTGGGTACACATATGCATAGAAGAAAAGGCTGGAAGGAAAGACTCCAAAACATTGTTCAGTTGCTAAGTCACACCCAGCACTTTGGTGACCCCGTGGACTGCAGCACGCCAGGCTCCCCTTGTTCTCCAGTATCTCGCAGAGTTTTCTCAAATTCTCGTCCATTAGGTCAGTAATGCTACCTAACCATCTCATCCTCCGCCTTCCCCTTCTCTTGCCTTTAATCTTTCCCAGCATCAGGGTCTTTCCCAATGAGTTGGCTCTTCGCATCTGGTGGCCAACATACTGAAACTTCAGCATCCAGGGTTAGCTATATTTATTTTCTTCTTTGTGCTCAAGTACATATTCCAAACTGAATGCCAGGAACATCAGTTATTTTTATCAGAAAGACAGTTTTAAAGTTCACCTTCTTCAAATATAGTCCCAGCTGAGGCATACAACGTTGAGTGAAACGTGCAAAGGATTTGAGACCGGGACATCAATTCATCAACACTCTCTGTCCCAATCTCAGCATGTGCCCAGCGCGGTGCTGGGCAAGGTGGGGGTTGCCCAGGAGAAGCCATAGTTCTGCCTTCAAGGGGCAAGACAGGGATGAAAGGGAACAGACACGTATTACTAGAACCCAGAGTCCATTCACAGGTGACTCCCTTCAGCCTGCAAAGGTCCTCTGGGTGGGCTGTTATTATTTTTCTCATTTTACAATGAGGAAACGGAAGCTCAGAAAGTGAAGGCACTGGGCCAGGTAGCAGCAAACCCTGCCTCTCCCGTCCTGGGACCTCCAGCCCTGAGAGCTTACTCACCTCGGGGAGAGGGGACAGTGGGAGACGGTTTAACCCATCATAGCTTTCCTGCAAGCACGTGCCCGTCAGTCACCTATCAACCCAAACCAACAAAACCACCTGGACTTTCTCCAGAGGCAGAGGGAGTTTCCATCTTACTAAAGCAGAGCCCAGCTGGAAGCTGTTACCTGCCTGGCAATTGAAGGCACAGCGAGCTGGAGATGGGGGTGGAGCAGCACCCATGTGTCCCCAAAGCCCTCAGAGGCATTGCCAGGTAATCAGTGAAATGCATGAAAACTGAGAGACTGGCTAAATATAATACCTTAGGACACTTCCAAGCTGGATTTAACTCTTGTCGTCTTTGAGCCGGCAAGTCAGGCACGTGACTAATAAACCCTGTAAAAGGCTAGGGCATGCATCAGATTTCTCTTTTTTTTTAAGACTAAAACCCACTAACCTCCCTGCAGACATCAGCTGTTGTAGNTATATTTATTTTCTTCTTTGTGCTCAAGTACATATTCCAAACTGAATGCCAGGAACATCAGTTATTTTTATCAGAAAGACAGTTTTAAAGTTCACCTTCTTCAAATATAGTCCCAGCTGAGGCATACAACGTTGAGTGAAACGTGCAAAGGATTTGAGACCGGGACATCAATTCATCAACACTCTCTGTCCCAATCTCAGCATGTGCCCAGCGCGGTGCTGGGCAAGGTGGGGGTTGCCCAGGAGAAGCCATAGTTCTGCCTTCAAGGGGCAAGACAGGGACGAAAGGGAACAGACACGTATTACTAGAACCCAGAGTCCATTCACAGGTGACTCCCTTCAGCCTGCAAAGGTCCTCTGGGTGGGCTGTTATTATTTTTCTCATTTTACAATGAGGAAACGGAAGCTCAGAAAGTGAAGGCACTGGGCCAGGTAGCAGCAAACCCTGCCTCTCCCGTCCTGGGACCTCCAGCCCTGAGAGCTTACTCACCTCGGGGAGAGGGGACAGTGGGAGACGGTTTAACCCATCATAGCTTTCCTGCAAGCACGTGCCCGTCAGTCACCTATCAACCCAAACCAACAAAACCACCTGGACTTTCTCCAGAGGCAGAGGGAGTTTCCATCTTACTAAAGCAGAGCCCAGCTGGAAGCTGTTACCTGCCTGGCAATTGAAGGCACAGCGAGCTGGAGATGGGGGTGGAGCAGCACCCATGTGTCCCCAAAGCCCTCAGAGGCATTGCCAGGTAATCAGTGAAATGCATGAAAACTGAGAGACTGGCTAAATATAATACCTTAGGACACTTCCAAGCTGGATTTAACTCTTGTCGTCTTTGAGCCGGCAAGTCAGGCACGTGACTAATAAACCCTGTAAAAGGCTAGGGCATGCATCAGATTTCTCTTTTTTTTTAAGACTAAAACCCACTAACCTCCCTGCAGACATCAGCTGTTGTAGTGGGATTCAGGGTTCTGTGGTTCTCCGTCTCTGCGTATAAAATCTATGTGAGGCAACATCAGCTTACTGCCGAGCGTGGATTCTCTGACATCAGCAAGAAGCAGCTGGTGCTTCTGGGAAATTCAAGCTCCGAAACCCTGTTTTGCTTGCAGAGATGCAATAAGGTCAGCGAATAACCAAATAACCCACCCCTGGGTCTCGAGGTCTTTCTGACCTATGAGTCTCTGAAGGCACTTCTGTTTATTTCTCCTTTGTGGTGACAGAAGCATGTGGGTGTTATCTCTGGGAGCCCATTGAAAAACTTCACGGAGTAAGGTCAGTTGTAGGAGTCAGCCAGGGTTGTCGTAACAAAGTACCACAGTCTGGGGAGTTTAAGCAACAGAAAATTATTTCCTCATAAATCTGGAGGCTGGAGGTCTGAGATTAAGGCGTCAGTGGGGTTGGTTTTGAGTCACTTCCTAGGCAGGTTGGTAAGAAGTCCGGCGTCCCCAAGGAGGAAAAAGAGGTCTGGGGCTCTCGAAGCGGAGATAGGGGTCTTGAATTCTCAAGGAGGAAAGGACAAACATTCTTTTTCCTCTATACATTCCTTAGTCTTGGTCACATAAAAAGTTTTTTTCTTTGATGATTACACAACAACTCAGTTGACACTCTGTACTAAGCATTATATAACAACAATGTATCCTTCTTGAGGACAGTTTCTCCTTCCTGAAGACCTTCTGACTAACCCTGATATCTTAGAATGTATATTTTAGGAGTGGGTCTGGTAGGATCTTTCTATCCTTAAATTCTAATCCTGTTATTCTAAAATGTAAATTGTGGGAGAGGGTCTAGTAAGATCTTTACAACACTGAGACATTCTTTTGATTTATTGTAATAACCAATTTAAAAGTATATAACTCTCTTGCTAACACTAGCGAGGGGGGCACTCTCATCCCCCTCCTGATGTCTATGTCAGAAGCGTTCTCTGTTCCGTTTTATACTTTAATAAAACTCTGTTGTACAAAACCTCTTGAGTGATCAAGCCTCGTCCCTGGTCCCGCAGTTAAATCTTTGGAAATCACAAAGCTGACGCTGGTCACCGTAAGCTATCAGTTTCCTCTGAGGCCTCTCTCCTCGGCTTGTAGACAGGACGTCCTCTGTGTCATCACATGGTCAAATCTCTGTGTGAGTCTGAGTCCTAATCTCCTCTTCTAATAAAGACACTAGTCAGATTAGATTGGGTTTCCCTGGTGGCTCAGCGGTAAAGAATCTACCTGCCATGCAGGGGAAAAAGAAAGAAAGTGAAGTCACTCAGTCACATCCAGCTCTTTGTGACCCCGTGGACTGTAGCCTACCAGGCTCCTCCGTCCATGGGATTCTCCAGGCAAGAATTCTGGAGTGGGTTGCCATTTCCTTCTCCTGGGGATTTTCCCGATCCAGGGATTGAACCCAGGTCTACCTACATTAGAGGCAGATGCTTTAACCTCTGAGCCACCAGGGAAGCAGAGACAATTCACACCTGAGCAGCACAGGGGGTGGCGCTTCAACCTGCTCACTGCCCTGAAGCCATTCTGTATCCCTGGGAGTTTGGGGGTGGTGGTCTTCCCAGGTCATCCAGAGGGGCAGGGCACCTTTGTGATCTGGGGACAGGAATGGCACTCAGAGGGGTGGAGGCAGGGCCGCCCTATGTGGCCGCCCCCTTCAGCTCTAGAAGGCTGCGGCTGGATTTATTTGCTCATTCAACAGGGATCTGCAGGGGCCAGGCCTGCATCAGGCACAGGTGCCTGTGATTCATTAACAGGCGAGACAGATGGCAGCCCGTGAGCTCATGGAGGCTTCATGCCAAGGCAGAGGGGTGGCCACAGACGCTCGCTGCACCCAGCAGTGCTTCCTGTGAAATGTCCATTTGGGCCCAGGGAACTGGGGACTCCCAGCCTCCACTGGCTGAGGGTTTCTGGGTGGTTTCCTGTTTCAGCCCCACGGCCAGGGGAAATTTCTGCTTTTTGCTCTTCTGAACTCTAAGTGGAGACACGCATGCGCTTGATGAGGGATTTTTCTGGTTAGAGGAAAGTTTTTATGTCCTGTGTGCACTTCTTAATATATCCTGAAAAACTCAGTTCAAATGTCACTTCCCGTGAGAAACCTCATCTGACCCCCACCAATCCCTTTTCTGTGCTCCCACAGCGTGAATCATCGGCACAGAGCCGTGTCCCTCCCCCAGCCCCTGGCTTCCTCCAGCCTGCCTCCAGGCAGGCTCTCTGCCTTGTATCTATGTATCTGCCCTCGGGCCACCAGTATCCAGCACAGGGAAAGTGCTGGGTGAAATGATAAAACAGAGAGCCAGGTGGAGCTCCCTCCAGCCTGCCTCTGGTGTGGTCCTTACTGTCCACCCCATCACCCTCTTTCGGATCCCTAGAGGGTTGGTTCAAGACCATGTGATTTCAAAGCGGCAACAGGTATGGACAATATTTTGAGATACTGGCAACCCCTAAAGTGTGGAACGAGAATCTGTCTTGTTATTTCTCTTGGCATGGCTAAAACTTAGGATTTGTTACCTGTGTTCAAGACAGAAGGGAATGCTCCATTTCAGTTAGAGGTTAGGGAAAATAAAGATGTAAATTTTTCCTGTTTAAGTTCATGGCTCCTCTGGGTTCTCTTCACAGGCCCTTTGAAGGATCCACATCCATGCGATTAAGATCCTCCAGACTAGAACTTTCATCTCCCAAGTCGTACTTTGCCCTTTCCCCTGATAAACCCCACCCCAGCCAGTGCAGCTGCCTCCCAAACCTCGGGCTCGGAGAAGGCAATGGCACCCCACTCCAGTACTCTTGCCTGGAAACTCCCATGGACAGAGGAGCCTGGTAGGCTGCAGTCCATGAGGGGCTGAGTCAGACATGATGGCGACTTCACTTTCACTTTTCACTTCCATGCATTGGAGAAGGAAATGGCAACCCACTCCAGTGTTCTTGTCTGGAGAATCCCAGGGACAGGGGGGGAGCCTGGTGGGCTGCCGTCTATGGGGTCGCACAGAGTCGGACATGACTGACATGACTTAGCAAACCACGGGGTGACCTTGAAGTCAGGCACCCTCGGCTCCTTCGCTCCACCTGCGTGGTGTCTCCAGCTGCCAACAGAACTTGGCCCTTTGCTTGCTCCCCCACTGGACCTCAGATGTGTAAAAGCATCAGCCTATAGTTCGGGAGACCTGGGTTCAATCCCTGGGTTGGGAAGATCCCCTGGAGAAGGGAATGGCTACCCACTCCAGTATTCTGGCCTGGAGAATTCCACGGACTGTATAGCCCATGGTGTTGCAAAAGAGTCAGACACGGTTGAGCAAATTTCACTTTCACTTTTTCACAAGAAATGAGAGCAAACAGCCTGCCGCCTGGGAGACAGTCCCTTCTCCCCAGGCGCCTCCCTTGGCTGCCCCATGGCAGGGTTTTCTTCCTTTTCTTTTGCTCCTTTCTCCCCAGTCTCTCTAGCTTTCCACTTCCAGGTTTTCTTCCTGTCCTTTTCAAGCCCCAGGCAAGTCAGCTCTGCTCCAGCTCTGCCTACCCCAGCAGCTCAGATTCTCAGCACAACATGAGGCTCTTCTTGGGTGGACATTTCACCAATCAAAATCTATTTATCACAGTGTCTCTTCTAAGGGCACCCAGAACTCTCCTCGATAGTAACTTGGATAAATGTGGGGTTTTTTTCCATCTTATTACAACAGGGTCAGAAGTTCTTTGAAGACTCTTGCTCCTTGGGGATTTTCCTCCACTGATGTGCGCTTCTGGGAGCAAGGACATGATCCTTATCCATCATTATCTCTTGTGTTTCCTTAGCCTTTGGACACCTGTTCATCTGTGATGATCAAGTATAGCCCAGACTTTACATTAAACACAGATACTTCATGACAAGTAGGTTCACCCAACGAACGCAGGAGTGGGTTATTATTAGGGAACGTATCAGTGTATTTCACTGCATTGAGCCATAATAATTTCAATAGACACCCCAAAAACATTTGAAAAGCTGGATACTATTGATAAACTCTTAGCAATCCAGGAACACGCTGAGCCCTAACCAGGGTTCACCAGAAGCTTACACAAATCATGATGTAAGAGAAGACTCTTGAGAGTCCCTTAGCAAGGAGATCAATCCAAAAGGAAATCAACCCTAAATGTTCATTGGAAGGACTGATGCTGAAGCTGAAGCTCCAACACTTTGGCCGCCTGATGCGACAAGCCAACTCAGGGGAAAAGACTCTGATGCTGGGAAAGATTGAGGGCAGGAAGAGAAAGAGGTGACAGAGGATGAGATGGTTGGATGGCATCACCAACTCAATGGACGTGAGTTTGAGTAAACCCCGGGAGGTGGTGGACAGGGAAGCCCAATGTGCTGCAGTCCATGGGGTTGCAAAGAGTCGGACACGACTGAGCAACTCAACAGCAACAAGGGTGAAGCCCTGGAAAGAAGGGGTGGCTGCCGTCCAACACGGCTTCTCTTCAACCTTGTAAAGCGGGTCCTTGACAGCACAGAAGAGTAAGACTAAGGGGCCTGCGTCTAAAATGAGAAGGAGAGACATTGTCACTTTTGCAGGTGATGTGATGAACCACCTAGGAAATCCAAGACACTAAATGGAAACTAATGTGAGAGTTTGGGGAGGTGGTTGGACGTAAGATCAACATACACAAATCAATGGCTATAATTTCCATGCGTGTGGATATTTTTAATTGAAGAGTTCATTATTTTACTTTTTTGGGGGGAGGGGCATGCTAGACAGCCTGCAGAATCCTAGTTCCCCAACCAGAGATTGAACCTGTGCCCTCGGCAATGGAAGCTCAGAGTTCTAACCTGTGGACTGCCAAGGAATTTCCTAGTGTGAGTTTTTTTTTAAAAAGCAATAGAATATAACAACTGTTGGTGAGAACTGAAGAAACTGGATCTCTGTCTGTTGCTGGTGGGATTGTAAAGTGGTGCAGACACTGTGGAAAACGGTGTGATGATTCCTCAAAAAAATTAAAGAATTATCATATGATCCAGAAATTCCAATGCTGGATATGTATGCAAAGAAGTGGAAGAAGAGACTCAGACAGATGTTTTTATAGCGGGTGTTCCTAGTCGTCACAGCAGTACTCACAATAGCCGAAAGGGTGAAGCCACCCGAGTGTCCATTGACAGATGAATGGATAAAAAAATGTGACATACATGCAATGGATTATCATTCAGCCCTAAAAAGCAGTGAAGAGCTGATACAGGCTACAAAGTACATGAATCTTGGACACATTACGTGAAGTGAAAGAATCCAGACACAGAAGGACAAATATCGTATGGGCTTCCCAGAGCAGTCAAGTCCATAAAGACAAAAGGAAGAACAGTGGTGGCTGAGGGATGGAAGTAGGGGGCACTGGGGGTTAGTGTCTAATGATTACAGGGTTTCTGTTTGGGAAGGTGAGAAAGTTCTGGAACTGGATGGTGAGGATGGACGCACGATGGTGTGAATGTACTCAGTGCCACAGAACTGTTCACTCAAAACTGATTAAAGTGGGCTTCCCTGGTGGCTCAGTTGGTAAAGAATCCACTGCAGTGCAGGAGATAGCCTGCAATGCCGGAGACCTGGGTTCAATCCCTGGGTTGGGAAGATCCCCCGGAGAAGGAAATGGCAACCCACTTCAGTATTCTTGCCTGGAGCATCCCATGAACAGAGGGGCCTGGCAGGTGACAGTCCATAGGGTCGCAAAGAGTTGGATATGATTTAGCGACTAAACCACCACCACCACTACCACAATAAAATATTAATGGTTTTGTAACCGCTAACTGTATCTAATTAGAAAAGGTAAGGAGAAAGAGGGGCTTCCCTGGTGGCTGAGCAGTAAAGAATCCGTTTGCAATGCAGGAGACACAGGAGACCTGGGTTCAATCCCTGGGTCGGGAAGATCCCCTACAGTTCATAGAGTTGCAAAGAGTCAGACTTGACTGAAGTGACTTAGCAGAGGCACACAAACACACAAAAGGGGAAAGGGAACCTACTTGAAAACTGACAGAGTCCACAGGACAACCAAGAATGAAACCACCAACTCTCCTGCTATAGTCGTTGTAACACTAAAGGCAAATAAAGCTGAATGCAGAGCCCAGAACTCCCTGACACCTGACCGCTTGGAATCTACCCTAATAACAAAACAGTGGACGTGTGCATGGGTCCAAGAAGGCTCACCGAAATGATGTTGGTAGAAGTGAGCAACGTTGAGAGCAATGTACACTTTCAACTATGTAGTTGTATATGTACCTAGAGAGCTAAAATGCATGGGAAAGTGTCTAGGTCCTGAAACCCACACAGCCGACTGCTGTCCTAGGGGAGCTTTCCTTCAGGGATTTTCTAGGAGGATGTATTCAGAGAGTACTGGTGAATTTTTTTTTTCTTTACTAAAGTAGGAAGAATCAGCCATCTCCACCATGATAAGCCGGCCTTGTCTATGTGCCTGTCAGGGCCTCTCCGTGGAGTCAGCACTGGGGCATCGGTGGGCGTGAGGGCAATAGCTCCACCTCCGGATGCCCTTCCAGAGGAGGGCGGTCTGTGCGGGGCTGTTACGGGAAGATAAGGATTAAACCTGAGATCCTCCCTTCTGATACAGCAGTCGGTTATTCTGGGTGTCCCGTAACCTTCAGCACAGTCATCCTTGACTTTGGCTTTGGCTGTATGTTGGAATCACGTAGGAGGGCTTCTGATCCTAATCTTTGCCAGGGGATTCCCATTTCTCGGGTCTGGGGGTGGCCCTGAACTTGGGTCCTGTTGATGCAGAGTGCATCTCTCCAAACTCAGGGCTCTTCTGTTTTTCTCAAGGTGTTAGCTATTCTGGCACTTCCCACTTACGAAAGTGATATGTGAAACCAAAGGAAAGGGTTTTTTTTTTTTTTGACATTTGACCTCACTGGTTCCTGCTTGTCACTCTATCCCACTGAGATGTCTTCTAAGTTTTTCCATCTTAGTGAATCTTTCCAGTCTCCATAACCATCATGGGCTGTTCTGTTTCCCAGGCATAGGAGACTCACCTGGGCGTACCTCCCTTTCAGTAGAGTCCTTGGAAGAAGGCACGGTTTCTCTATGACTGCCCTGCAGATATCTTTCTCCCTCACTAATAGGGCTTCCCTGGTGGCTCAGATGGTAATGAATCCACCTGCAATGTGGGAGACTTGGGTTCGACCCCTGGGTTGGGAAGACCCCCTGGAGGAGGGTATGGCAGCCCACTCCTGTATTCTTGCCTGGGAAATCCCACAGACAGAGGAGACTGGCGGACTACAGTCCATGGGGTCGAAAAGACTTGGACATGACAGTGACTAAGCACAGCACAGCTTCACTAATGAGAAACCAAGGCTCAGGGCTACTGTTCAGCAACAACAAGAAACAAACTGCTGATAAGCACGCAGGCCACAACATGAACCCCAAAATCATTAAGCCCAGTGAAAGAAACCAGATGCCAAAGGTTATATACTGGATGTTTCCATTTACACGAAACATCCAGAAAAGGCAAAGCTATATGCAGAGAGCGAGCGAGCAGATGAGAGGTTGGCTGGGTCTGGGGTGAACTGGGAGGTGGTGGTTGTTGCTCAGACCCTCAGTCACATCTGACTCTTTGCAGACCCATGGACTGGGCATGCCTGGGAAGCCTGTCCTTCACCATCTCCTGTAGTTTCCTCAGACTCATGTCCATTGAGTCGATGATGCCATCCAACCATCTCATCCTCTGTTGCCCCCTTCTCCTCCTGCTTTCAATCTTTCCCAGTGACCTTAAATAGACACAGGGATCTTCTGGGAATGTGATTTGAAACAAATAACCACCAGATGTTTCTCCAGCATCTCAGGATGGGTTTATTCGGGATGGGCAGAGAATTAGCATTCAGCACCTGCCACTATAGAGTGCCACGTGCAAGTCCCCACACAGAAAGGGAAGGAGAACTCTTTTCTAGAGTGGAAAGGAAGTTGAGAGGGCTGTTGTAGTAAGTAGAGTCCCTGGCTTCTCACTGGCTGAGTCCTTGCCAGGAAAGGAGTCTGTCTTCTTCCTGAGGGGCCCAGTCATGGTCACAAGACCTCTTCTTGTCTCCTGACTATTTAATTGAGACCACGAGTGCATTCCTGCCAAGTCGTTTCAGTCTTGTCCCACTCTCTAGGACCCCATGGACTGTAGCCTGCCGGGCTCCTCTGTCAATGGGAATTTCCAGGCAAGAGTCCTGGAGTGGGTTGCATGCCCTCCTCCAGGGGATCTTCCAGATGGAGGGATCCAGTATACATCTGCTATATTTAACCTGGATTGGCAGGTGGATTCTTTACCACTAGCACCACCTGGGAAGCCCTAGACTGGTTAGAACAGTGGAACCGAGGCGCATTTTCAGGGAGTGTTGGGGAGAGTCCACATTGTTCTTGGTGATAACTGGTCCCGTCCCCTCCCCTCTCCTGTTCACTACCCTCCCCTATTCCCTGAAGGACCCCTTCTCTCCTCTCCTTCCTCCTCCCTCCTCTCCTTCCTCCCCCCACTTATAATGTATCTGGTACCCTTTTCCCTGCAGACCCTGAGCCGGAAGGTGGGCACACAGTGGTCAGCAAAACCAACTTGCGCTTGTCTTCAGAACTCACAGTTTGTTGGGGGAGAGGAACATCTACTTGATGGCCGTGCCAATCAAACGCTGGCTCCACACATAGGTGTTGGGAGGAAAGGCCCACGGCGCCAAAAAGAGGTTCTAATTTTAGAGTGTCCTTGAAGAGCCCTTGGCCAAGCAAGGCGAGGCTGAGCTGGAGGCTTGATGGCCAAGGGAAGGTCCAGGTGAGGAGCAAAGAGAGGGTCCTGGGAGAGGGAGGTGCAGCTGGGAGGAGGGAAAGGTGATCAGTGAGTGAGGGCAGGGGGAAAGCCGGGGGAGTCTGGCCCCTCCCCCAACTCTCTCCACAGCCTTCCGGCTTCTTCCCACCAAAGCCCACCCCACCCCAAGGAAACATACACTCCCAGGAAAAGCCAGGGATGCGGTACAAATACAGCCTCGCACCACCTGCCTCCAATCCACTTCCCTCTTGTTGCATCTACCTGGTCGAAAATGATGGATCTGCTGTCGGTGGGCTGCAGGCNGCACAGGCTCTTGGGCTCAGTAGTTTGGGCTCCTGGGCGCTAGATCACAGGCTCAGTAGGTGTGCCACACGGGCTTAGTTGCCCCGAGGCATGTGTGATCTTCCCAGACTAGGGCTCAAACCCGCCCTGCACTGGTGCGGGCGGACTCTTCACCCCATTCAGGACCCCAGGGACGTCCTGAATGTCTTTCATTTAAGGGTAACTTCCACTTGGCTTTCAGCACTTCTTCTGTGTCTGTGGTTTCTTAAAAATAAGCAGGTTAATAGGATCCTTCAGCCAGAGAGGTATGTTTCGGGGGCAATTTCTGCTCCCCTGTGAGACCAAGGGCGGGTTGTTTTCTATGAGCAGGTGGGATGGGGCGGGGCGATGGACGGCTCTGCGTGTGTGTAGGGGAGAACCTGGGCCGGGGCAGGGATGCTGGTGCTGAAAGAGGCCGAGGAGCACACCTTGGGCAGGTGTGGGCCAGAACCCAAGGCAACGGGCAGTTGGTTGGTGCCCCTGGGGGGCAGGAAGGGACATTTCCGCCGAGGTCTGCAGTTAGGAAGGGGGTGGACTAGAGCAGAGGGAGGAAAGGTCAGTGGGTCTGAGGCATTAGGGCCCCCCTCTCAGGCGGGGAGGAGCTCCTCGTGTGGGTCAGATCTCCCTGAACTCACAGCTGTGACAGTACCCATCCTCCCACTGTGGGAGGTGGGTGTGGCATCTNAGAGCAGAGGGAGGAAAGGTCAGTGGGTCTGAGGCATTAGGGCCCCCCTCTCAGGCGGGGAGGAGCTCCTCGTGTGGGTCAGATCTCCCTGAACTCACAGCTGTGACAGTACCCATCCTCCCACTGTGGGAGGTGGGTGTGGCATCTCTGCGGGTGCACCTCCCCGCAGGTTTCAGGGAGGAGGTGGTGCTTGGCGGGGCCCCAGGGTTGTGCCATGTGCCCGGCACCCTAGGCTGTGGGCTGGTGTGTGGGGAAGAGGCCCAGGAAAGTTAGGAAGTGGGTTGCTTGCCCAGGGTGGGGTCTTTTTAAGTGCTGGTCCATCCCTGAGCCCAATGAGGCCTGAACAGACAAGGCAAGGGTCACACAAGTTTCCCATGGACCCCCCGCCCCGGTTGCAGCTCTGGGGCTGAGTGCTAGTGATTCCAGCAGCAGAGTCGACCTGGGGCTGGGACCCTCCTGAGCTAAACTGACCCCTTGAGATGCCCTCCTCGCCGCACAGAGCCTCTCCGCCCAGCCCCCACCTCTGTGCCACCTGAGGGTCAGACTGTTCAGGAAAGGAAGGAATGAGGAGGAACAGCCTTCCCTCTGGATTTGGAGCTGGTGGGACCCCTGGGAGCATATACCCACCTACCTACTTATCTCTGTCTAGCTGTCTATTTGCAGATCTATCTATTCACCATCTCCATACCTCTGTCTTCTATCTACCATCTATTATCTACCTACCCATCTAACTGTGTATCTATCTATCCAGTCATCATCACTGTATCATCTCCATCCATCCATCCATCATCCTGAGGTTCAAAGGACTTTTCAGAGCTCCTCTCTCTCCTGTTCTGATGGACTTACTTTCCATTTGAATGGAAGCACCTTCTCCATCTGCAGAGACTAGACAGAGCCCTCTGCCTAGGTTGCAACGAGGCACAACCTAGAGCAGGCTCCCTAACTTGTTGTTCAGTCACTCAGTCGTGTCTGCCTCTTTGTGACCCCATGGACTACAATCTACCAGGCTCCTCTGTCCATGGGATTCTCCAGGCAAGAATACTGGAGTGGGTTGCCATGCCCTCCTGCAGGGGCTCTGGCCTGCCCAGAGATCAAACCCAGGTCTCCTGCATTTGGCAAGTGGATTCTTTACCACTGAGCCCCCAGGGAAGCCCCAGGCTCCCTACTAGCCAGCCCCAAGTTAGTAAAGGGGGAGACAACTGTATCGTGACTCAAATAAGATGTGGGGCTCATGGAGCTGGTGCCCTTCAGCCAGCCCATGACCGAGTTCAGCATCTCCGCCTGGGTCTCTGGTTCTGTGAGCTACTTTTATTGTGACCCTTGGGCAAACCGCACACTCTCTGCACACCTGAGTGCTCACCTGTGGCCCCACGTGGACAGTCACCCCGGCTCACCGGCTGCATGGAGAGCGCTGCTCCCCTTGTCTCAGTGCAGAAATTAACCATTAAAAGATGATCAGAATGCAGATGACAGAAATGGAGGTGTGAAGAGCAAAGGCAGGTGGGGGAAATGGATTGGGAAAAAAAGAGGAAAGCAAACATTTTTGGACAGACATCCCAACAGAAAAAGGGATGAAATATACAGGTACCTCATAAAGAAAATATATAAATGGCCAATAAACCAGAGAGAAGGTGCTTGCTGTCAATGGTTACTAGGCAAATGCCAGCTGAAACCATAAGAAGATACCCCTGCATACCCATCAGAATGGCTCCCTTGAAAAAGACTGACCCTGCCTGGTACTGGCGGGGTTGAGGTACTGTGGGAATCTCAAACACGGTTAGACTATGAAGGGCGGCTCTTTGTAAACTGTTTGCCAGGACCCACTGCAACCAACTGTGCAAACCTGTGACTCATCAGCCCCACTCCCAGCTCTGTAACAGTGCTGTGCTTAGTCGCTCAGTCATGTCTGACTCTCTGCAACCCCATGGACTGCAGCACACAAGGCCTCCTTGTCCATCACCAACTCCAGGAGTTTATTCAAATTCCAGTGATGCCATCCAAGCATCTCATCCTCTGTCGTCCCCTTCTCCTCCTGCCTTCAATCTTTCCCAGCAGCAGGGTCTTTTCCAATGAGTCATTTCTTCACATCAGGTGGCCAAAATATTGGCGCTTCCGCTTCAGCATCAGTCCTTTCAATGAATATTCAGGATCAATTTCCTTTAGGATGAACTGGTTGGATCTCCTTGCAGTCCAAGGGACTCTCAAGAGTCTTCTCCAACACTGCAGTTCAAAAGCATCAATTCTTTGGCACTCAGCTTTCTTTATAGTCTAATTCTCACATCCATACCTGACTACTGGAAAAACCATAGCTTTGACTAGATTGACATTTGTCAGCAAAGTAATGTCTCTGCTTTTTAATATGCTGTCTAGGTTGGTCATAACTTTCCTTCCAAGGAGCAAGCGTCTTTTAATTTCATGGCTGCAATTACCATTTGCAGTGATTTTGGAGCCCAGAAAAATAAAGTCAGCCACTGTTTCCACTGTTTCGCCATCTATTTCCCATGAAGTGATGGGACTGGATGCCACGATCTTAGTTTTCTGAATGTTGAGCTTTAAGCCAACTTTTTCACTCTCCTCTTTCATTTTCATCAAGAGGCTCTTCAGTTCCTCTTCACTTTCTGCCAGGTGATGTCATCTGCATATATGAGGTTATTGACATTTCTCCCGGCAATCTTGATTCCAGCTTGTGCTTCATCCAGCCCAGTGTTCCGCATGATGTACTCTGCATAGAAGTTAAATAAGCAGGGTGACAATATACAGCCTTGAAGTACTCCTTTCCCAATTTGAAACCAGTCTCTTGTTCCATGTCCTATTCTAACTGTTGCTTCTTGACCTGCATATAGATTTCTCAGGAGGTAGGTAAGGTGGTTTGGTAGTCCATAGTATACATAGTGAAGTGAAGTGAAGTTGCTCAGTCCTGTCTGACTCTTTGCGACCCTGTGGACTGTAGCCCACCAGGCTCCTCTGTCCATGGGATTCTCCAGGCAAGAATACTGGAGTGGGTTGCTATTTCCTTCTCCAGGGGATCTTCCCAACCCAGGGATTGAACCCAGGTCTCCTGCATTGCAGGCAGACGCTTTATCCTCTGAGCTACCAGGGAAGCGTGTATATGATCTCATTAAAGTTCAGAAGCAGGCGTGCTGAGTTGTAACTTTTTAAAAGAATGTATTATTGGAGGACAATTGTTTTACAATGCTGTGTTAGTTTCTGCTGCACAACAAAGTGAGTCAGCTGTGCATGTACGTATGTCCCCTCCCTCCTGAGCCACCCTCCTTGGTGCCCCATCCTACCCTTCCAGATCTGAGCTATGATTTTATGTTTTTAAAGATTTGTGATTTTATTTATTATGATTTTATGTTTTTTTTTTAATGTGGGCCATTTAAAAAGTCTTTATTGAATCGGCTATAATATTGCTTCTGTTTTCTTATATTTTGGTTTCTTGGCTCCGGTTCACTTCAGTTCAGTTGCTCAGTCGTGTCCAACTCTTTGTGACCCCATGAACTGCAGCATGCCAGGGCCTCCCTGTCCCTCACCAACTCCCGGATTTTACTCAGACTCATGTCCCTTGAGTCGGTGATGCCATCCAACCATCTCATCCCCTGTCGTCCCCTTTTCCTCCTGCCTTCAATGCTTCCCAGCATCAGGATCTTTTCCAATGAGTCAGCTCTTCGTGTCAGATGGCCAAAGTATTGAAATTTCACCTTCAACATTAGTCCTTCCAATGAATATTCAGGATTGATTTCCTTTAGGATGGACTGGTTGTATCTCCTTGCAGTCCAAGGGACTCTTAAGAGTCTTCTTCAACATCACAGTTCAAAAGCATCAATTATTTGGTATTCAGCTTTCTTTATAGTCCAACTCTCACATCCATACATGACTACTGGAAAAACCATAGCTTTGACTAGATGGACCTTTGTTGACGAAGTATTGGCCCAAGTCATGCAGAATCCTAGCTCCCCAAGGAGGGAATCGAACCTGCACCCTCTGCATTAGAAGGCAGAGTGTTAACCACTGGACCACCAGGGAGGTCCCTGAGTTGTGATTTTAGAAGTTAGGGTATTGATTAACCTTGAGTGGAGGTAGAGGTTGGGGTGGGCAAAGGTGAGCTTCTGGGGGTGCTGGTGAGGTGCTTTCCTAAACTGAGTGCTGATCACACAGATGTGTTCATTTTGTGAAATTTTTAATTAAAAAAAAGAGAGAGATACTGTTGATGGGCATGTGGTTTCAGCAAATTATGAAGTGTAACTGTATTAGGGGTGAGGGCTTCCCTGGGGGCTCAGTGGCAAAGACTCTGCCTGCAATGCAGGAGACACGGGTTTGATCCCTGAGGTGGGAGGGTCCCCTGGAGGAGGAAATAGCAACCCCACTGCAGTGTTCTTGCCTAGAAAATCCCATGACAGAGTAACCTGGTGGGCTACAGCCCATGGGGTCACAAGAGTCGGCCACGACTAACAACAGCAACATATTAGCAGTGCAACCCTGAGCTACAGTACTACATTTAATTTTCTTGTCTTCCCAAGGACCTCTATGACATGGCTTCAAGCACGGCGGACCCAGGCAGCCTCGTCCACCACACCAACTCCTGCCTTCCCCACCACCCGCCCCGGGTGGCCAGTGTGATGCTGTCTTTGTTCTACACGGCCCTTTTGATCTTTGCCGTCCTGGGAAATGTCCTGGCCCTTCGCCTGGCCTATCAAAAGGACAAGAAGATCAACTCAACCGATGTTTTCCTGGTCCACCTGGCAGTGTCTGACCTCCTGTTCACCCTAACCTTGCCCGGGAAGATCACCTACTTCTTGCTGGACTTCAGCTGGCCTTTCGGGGAGGGGCTCTGCAGGCTGACGGCCTTCATCTTCTTTGTGAACACCTACTCGGGCATCTACCTGATGGCATGCGTGAGCGTGGACCGCTACTTGGCCGTGGTCCGTGCCCACCAGTGTCCCCGGCTGCGTGAGCCCAGGCGGGCCCAGCTCATCTGTGCGGCTGTGTGGGTCCTGGCGACGCTGCAGACGGCGCCCCTGCTCGGGTTCACCATGACCACGCGCCTGGCTGGCAGGCTGACCTGCATGGAGTACGACAGTGTCCAGCAGGTGTTCACGCTGCCCGTCATGGTCCTGGTGACCTCCACTCTGAGCTTCTGCGGGCCGGTGGCCGTCATCCTCTTCTGCTACGTGAAGATCACCGTCAAGCTGTGCAGGACGGCCCGGGACAACCCCCTGACGAGCCGGAGGGGCCAC
>SJYW01007743.1:149892-163999 GCA_006410735.1 Raphicerus campestris
GCTCTGTAGGGCTTGCCTTGCAGTACTGAATTCAGGGCTGGCCCCACATGTGGCTTCCAGAGCATGACTTTTTCCCCATCCTCTCTCACTGTTCTTCCTCCAATTCCTTTGCTGACTCCCCTTCTCTGACCCAGCTGTGAAATGCAGGGATTCTCCAAAGTTGCACCTCCATCCTTTTCTCATCTTGCATCCCTCTGTGCTGGAGCAGTCTTTATCACTCTAGAGGTTCCAATTATATTTTCAAATATCAATCAGGAATCTGTGTCTGGGCACCCCCTAGGTATCTCACACACAACACCTCCCCAATTTAGCAGGTCTTCCAGCCTTCTATTAAAGTGTCTTCCTTCCCAAACTCCTGTTGATAAAGTGTTATCTTTTCACAGTCTATGAAACTGGAAATGCTTTCACGCCCTTTGACTCCTACCTCCAATCAATACCCTGCTTCTGTTAAGGCTCTCTCAGATGACTTCTCCTTCATTTCTGATACATAGCCATACTCCATCTATATTACCTACAATGTTGCTAATTCCTATCTCCCTTCTCCATCCTAGCTTCCATTGCCCTTATTCTGACCTCATCATCTAGTGTATAAACCAACTAACAGGCCTCCCTGCCTCCTTTGTTCTTCATTCCATCCTTCACATGGCTGCCAGAGTTGTTTCCTAAAACATAAACCTAATAATAATGATCCTCTGGGAAAAAGCATTGGCTGCTGCACCATAGTCTGGCTTTAGCCTCATTTTCTGGCTTCACTGCTTCTCCCATCTACATACTATAATTCATGCGTGCTGTTTCTGCTAATCAAGCCACCATAAACTTCCACAGTCCCATGTCTGTTTGTCCTCCTGAAATGTTCTGTCTGCCTTGTCCACCTAGTCAAATTATACTGGCCTTTCAAGGTCCAGCTCCATTAGAAAGACAATAAAATATGTTCACAACACAGTAGGATCAAATATAAAAATGTTTGATATTCGGCCCTGAGGGGTTGAATTACGTGAAAAAGACGATATCAAAATGTCACAGAACGAACAGAGGATGAGGGTTTATTTCATTAGCTGAAAAATATAACTGAACTTCAATGTGAGTTGAACATATTGTCTATGAACCCTCTGTTCCTCCTAGACTCCTGTCATTGGTGTGACTTGCCTTGAATGATCTTTCCTTACATTCCTACTTAAAGAGAATTTCCATATTTTCTTATTAAAAACATTGCAATGAACATATTTCATGGACTACTTCTTCAAGGGCATCTGTAAATTCCTAAGAATAAAATTGCTGAATAGAAGGGACATGATATAAAACACTTGATATATGTTGCCATAGGGCACTTTTATACAAAAGTGTATGAAGATGCCTAGTTTCTATGCCCTCATCAGCAGTATTATCACACTTAGATTTTTGCCAGGTTTAAATATTAAAACTGTTATTTTTGTTTATGCTTCCCTTAACTAACAAGGTTTAACATCTTTTCATATGTGTATTGGTCATTTGAATCTCTTTTCTTGCTTTCCCTGTTTTTCTCTTTTGTTCAATATTCTATTTGGTTGGTCATCTTTTTCTTTATTGATTATACTTGCTCCTTGTAAATCTTTACAGTATGGGTTATAGATAGTATTCCAAATTAACCAATTGCTTTTTTGATTTTGTTCATTATTATTTTTAAATTATACATAAGTTAAAAAATTTTGTAGTTAAATTTAGCAATCTGCTTTATTCTTCAGAGTTTTATATTATTCTTAGGAAAGTCTTCTCCATTCTAAGATTGTAAATAAAACCAGTCTTCTTCAAGTGTTATGGTTTCTTTTTTAGACCTTAAATATTTGATCTGTATGAAATTTACTTTCATATAAGAAGTAGAATAAGGATTTGTCTTAATTTTCCCAAGTGGTTCCTAGTTATGCCAATTTCACTTATTGAATAAACTTTTCCTCAATGGTCTGAAATGTAGCTTTTATATTAAGTTCTGGCATACAGCTAGGGTATAACTCAACTCTATAAAGTTTAATTAAAGAAAATTTATGGTGCCCTAAACCACTAGTTTAGGGGCTCCAGTATTAAACCAGCGTTATTCTGGATCTAGATCTGCTAATGGGTATAAATTTCACCATTGCAAAACTCACATGTTAAAGATGTATTTTTTTTCTCTATGACTGAACCTAATTGAGCCCTTGAGCCCCCACGTCCATTCTGTGGCAGAACACTTAATTCAGCCAATACAAGGTATCTGTCTTCCACAGATGATCTGAACTCTGGGGATTGGGGATGATGACAGCTTCACTCTTATCCAGGCTTTTGTGAAGGGGATGAATATTTAATAGGCACCCTCTTATCTTTTTCTGGCATCTACAAGATGTAATAAGAACCTGCCTGGTTCACATTACTATGCACTGGCATCTGCTCATGTCCCAGCCACGGGCCTCAATTTGCTAGTTCCAGGGCTGTGTCCTCCTTCCCCATTCTGGGACCTCTCTTAGCTCATCTGAGCGCTTTTCAGGGCTGGAGGTCTGGGAACCCCGACTGCTTTTCCTGCATCACCTCGGGGTGCTGAGTCTCTATGAAACTGTGCTCATGCCCATCCATATGGACATCTCTTAGCCTTTGCCACATCGCATTTCTATCCTCCTGTAGGACATGGGCTTCTCCAAGGGGCTTTCGGCGTCTCTGGGTTGTACCCTGAGATGAGAGGTAGAAGTTGCTTGTGCTCTCAGGTTTCTCTAAAAACCCATATGGGATTTTTCTTAGAGGTTCTCACTCTAGCACCACAGGTGTGAAGCTGGGACATGCAGCATATGGAGGTACCTTTCTCAGGTATTCATATCAATTACTGTCCTACTCTCCTTTTCTAACTATCTTCTTTCCTTCAATCTCTGAGATTTTCCTCTGGTTTAGGGGAGGGGCAGTGGCTCTGTGGGGGTGGCGAGAGGGAAAAAACAGCTTAATCATCACCCTGCACTTTTCCAACTCCCTTGTTTATAATACAAACTTTGACTATACTATAAACTTTTTGTTCAGTTCATTGGATTCTGATACTCAAAGCCAAACTTTTGGAACCAAAACAATGTTTTGTCTCTCAAAAGCCCAATTCATACAAATCAAAATACTTTGGCTTTTAATAAGCTCACTTCTGTTATGAATTTTAAGAGCCTGCTTTGGAGCTAGTGGCTAAGAATATGATTCTTTGTTCTTGCTGAATTGGGAAGATTACTGGGCACAAAGCCTGAGGGAAGGATGCACGGGAAGAGTCTTTGTTAATATCTCAGAAAATTATCTGCAATACCAAGTCCTTGATCTGGTCTGTGGACTCCTGTCTCCATCCCTGTGATCACTCCTTTGGTTATCAGACCTATTTTGACTAACAGCTCCATGGTCCTCCCAGTTCCTTTCCTCTGCTCCTTCTTAGATCTCACTGCCTTTTGAACTAGAGTCTTGCCTTGCTTCCCTCACTGCCAGTCCCCCTAGGGACTGGAGACTCAGAATCTACCTTCTTTGCTTGGGCCATTATTTTAATTATAGAGCTGTCTACCTTCCAGACTTTCACCTACTCTGTGCTCAGGAACCTCCTGATGTAATTTTCCATCTGCCTCCTGTTACAACTGCTGGATCTTCCCAGATCACCTCGTTGCATCACCTAGACCCTCAGCTTGACAGGATGGTGGTAGAGCACCTAATGTGGGAGTCAGGGGTGGGGGCTGTGAGATGGGCTCAGGAGGCACTGTGTGGGGAGAGCACCAAGGAGAATTACTGCAAAAAGGTTGCATGGACAGAAGGTGGATCGTCAAGAACAAAGCATCATAATGTTACTCACAGGGTCTGGTCTGTGAGTCCTCACGGACTGGTGCTTTGGTGTATTTCTGTAGTTAACGACTTTCTTTCATGCCATGACCCTCTTCCCTCCCATTTCATCTCCTATCCCTGAATATTATTCAGGTCTAACTCTAAATAGTCATCACAGGGATTTTACTTCCTTCATATCAGGAGGTAGCCACTGTCACAGGTTTTTTGTTTGTATTGTGCCATCAGTAGCTTGATCTTATTCTTTGGGACTCTAAATGACTGGGGCTTTAAGAAATCATTCATCTCTAAAGGGAACCCTTGTACACCATTGGTGAAATGTAAATTGGTGCGGCTGCTATGGAAAACAGTGTGGAGGTGCCTCAGAAAACTAAAAATGGAACTGCCATATGATCCAGAAATTCCACTCCTGGGTATATCTGAGAAGAAAACATTAACTCAAAAAGACTTGCACCACAATGTTCATAGCAGCATTATTTATAATAGTCAAGATATGGAAGCAACTGAAGTGTCCATCAACAGATGAATGTATAAAGAAGATGTACATGTATACAATGGAATAATACTCAGCCATGAAAAGAATGCGCATTTTGCTATTTGCAGCAACTTGGAGGGACCTAGAGGGAATTATGCTTAGTAAAAGAAGTCAGAGAAAGTGTTTGTCATCACTTAAATGTGAAATATAAAAAATAAGTGAACAAATATTTAAAGAGAAAACAGAAATAGTCTCAAAGAGAACAAATCTGTGGTGACAACAAGCAGGGAGAGGGAAGGAAGGAGGGGAAAGATAGGGGCAGGAGATTGAGAGGTACAAACTACTGTGTATAAAATAAATAAGCTATAAGGATGTATTGTACATCACAAGGAATATGCCAATATCTTATAATATCTTATAATAACTTTAAGTGGAGTATTGTCTAAAATAATTTTGAATCACTATGTTGTATACCTAAAACTAATATTGTAAATCACAACTTATCATTCCTCTATGACCACTGACTTATGTTATTCTCTTATTTGCCTTTCAGCAAAAGGCCTTTAACACAGAAGTTCTGATTTTGAAACAGTAATTAGGAAAGAAAACACTCCATGTGGGGGCTGGAGATTGCAGGGAAATGGCAGTCTTCCTCAGACCTAAAGTGCAGTTGCTAAACAAGCAAGTTCAACAAGCTGCAATTCCTCTAAATTAGTAATACTCTTTCCCAAATCCTGCCTCATGAGATTCACTGGGAAAATTTTGTCTTTTTTGATAAGTTTATGTTTTTAATTATTTTTGGCTCAGCTGCTTCTTTGATTGAAAACAAAGCAAAAGAAAACAAACATGGAGTAGAGTTTCTAGGTGAATGTGTTCTTACACTAAGAACATGGAGCTTGCTTGAGAGCCCTGGATCACTTTATATTTCCTGTTCCCAATTAAATTTCCTGGAATGTTCCTACAGGAAGCTCTTCATACTCATCAACTTTTTGAGTAATCCAGGAACTCTTAGAGCCTAAAAAAGGTATTAGATAGGAACTTTAGATGGAAGGAAGACATTTCTGCCTGTCTGTTAACGGGATAATATCCATTTTCTAAGCATTAAGCAGTTGACCCCTGACTTGGAGAAAAATAGAATACTGGCTGTTACTGATGACTTTGGTGGGAGGAAAACAACAGCCTGTGGACTTTTGTGTCTGTCATCTTAACAGATTAGACCCCCTGAAAGTCTCAGTACAAAACACCTAGAAATGAGGGATTGACTATAACAGGTAGTCTTTAGGATATTTGAAATCTTGAGAACCCAGGAGAAACTTCCAGACACCAACAGTGGGGAGGTAGTGCTGTTACCAGGCCCAACCCTGCTCTGGAACATTTGGTGAGCTTGGTAGTCAGGAGGTTTGGGTTTCTGACACATGGAGACAGAGGTAAGTCCTTGAACTATGCACGGTGGGGATCTAGAACTGAGGCTCTGCATAACTGCTAGGACTCTCAAAAGGCTAGCCACTAGAAAAAAGATGTTCAGGCAAAGAGAAATGACAAGAGATATTGTCTGCTTCTGGACTCTGAGCAGAAAAAAAGAATTCAGGGCGGTCCTAAGATGGCGGAGGAATAGGATGGGGAGACCATTTTCTCCCCCACAAATTCATCAAAAGAACATTTAAACGCTGAGTAAATTCCACAAAACAACTTCTGAATGCTGGCAGAGGACATCAGGCATCCAGAAAAGCAGCCCATTGTCTTCAAAAGGAGGTAGGAAAAAATATAAAAGACAAAAAGACAAAAAAAGTAGGGACAGAGTTCCATCCCAGGAAGGGAGTCTTAAAAAGAGAGAAGTTTCCAAACACCAGGAAATACTCTCACTGCTGAGTCTGTGGCAAGCCTTGGAACCACAGAGGGAAACATAACTGGGAGGAAAAAGAAGTAAATAATGAAAACCCACAGATTACGTTCCCAACGGTAACTCCCCCAGTGGAGAAGCAGCACAGACACCTGCATCCGCCACTAGCAAGCGCAGGCTGGGCAGGGAGGTGCAGGCTGCATTGCTTAGAGTAAGGACCAGCCCTGAATGCCCTGAGGGCAATCTGAGGAAACTAACCTGGGATAGCAAACCAGACTGTGGGATAGCTACCACACGAAAAGCCCTAACCTAAGACACCATTAGGCCCACTCACAGAACAAAGGACTGAGCAGAGCTAGCCGGCTGCAGACCATCCCCCTCCGGTGACAGGCAGCCAGAGCCAGAAGAGGGCAATTGCAGCCCCAGAGAGGCATTGTCTACCAAACTGCAAGCAGGCTTCTTTGCTAACTAAAACTTCTTGGGGTTCTGGACGGTCAACATCTTCCTGAGAAAGTGTACCGGTTGTACACACCCAGAAAACCGAGAGGCAGGGATGGGGGAGGTGATAAGTCGCAGCGACTGTGCTCGCCAAACATCTCATCACCTGAGCTGCTTGGACCTGGGAAGGGCACAAAACGTAGGCCCAACTGAGTCTGCACCTCTGAGGACTTCCTGAGTGCCTGAACCTGAGTGGCTTAGACCTGGGAGGTGCATGCAGCCCAGGCTGGACTCAGATGGTTCCCGGCAGAGCAACCTAGAGTCTGAGGAGTGTGGGCAGGGAGGGCACTCGCGCCGTGAGTGGGGGCAGGCCCAGAGTGGCTGAGACACTGCGAGCACACACCAGTGTTATTTGTTTGCAGCGTCCCTCCCTCCCCAGAGCGCGACCTAACAAGTGAGCCTAAAAATGTGCCCACCACAGCCCCCTTGTGTCAGGGTGGAAATCAGACACTGAAGAGACCAGCAAACAGAAGAAGCTAGAACAGGGAACTGCCCTGGAAGTGACAGGTGCAATAGATTAAAACCCTGTAGTTAGTACCGACTACATAGGAAGGGGCCTATAGATCTTGAGAAATATAAGCCAGACCAAGGAACTATCCGAAAATGAACTGACCCTACACTGCCCACAACAACACCAGAGAAATTTCTAGATATATTTTTACTATCATTAAAAAATATTAAAAAAAAATTTTTAAAGTCCTCTGCTGCTACTGCTGCTAAGTCGCTTCAGTCGTGTCTGACTCTGTGTGACCCCATAGACAGCAGCCCACCAGGCTCCCTTGTCCCTGGGATTCTCCAGGTAAGAACACTGGAGTGGGTTGCCATTGCCTTCTCCATTTTAAGTCCTCTGTTACTCCTTTAATTTTCATTTTTATAACCTACTATTACTGTGCAAAAAAAAAAGAGACACTATTTTTAAAAGCAAACTTCATATATATATATATTATAATTTCGGTGACTTTTTCTTTTCTTTAATATTGTATTTTTGAAAATCCAACCTCTACTCTAGATTTTTAATCTTTGCTTTTTAGTATTTATTATCAATTTTGTACCTTTAAGAACCCAATCTTTAGTACCNATTGTATTTTTGAAAATCCAACATTTACTCTACATTTTTAATCTTTGCTTTTTGGTATTTATTATCAATTTTGTACCTTTAAGAACCCAATCTTTAGTACCCATTTTTACTTGGGAGCAAGATTACTGGCTTGACTGCTCTCTTCCTCTTTGGACTCTCCTTTTTCTCCACCAGGTTGCCTCTATCTCCTCCCTCCCCCTTCTTTTCTATACCCAACTCTGTGAATCTCTTTGTGTGTTCTGGATGGTGGAGAACACTTAGGGAACTGATTACTGGCTGGATCTGTCTCTCTCCTTTTGATTGCCCCTTTTATCCTCCTGGTCACCTCTGTCTCCCTCCTCCCTCTTCTCTTCTCTGTGTAACTCCATGAGCATCTCTGAGCAGTCAAGACTGTGGAACACACATAAGGAAATGATTCCTGACTAGCTTGCTCTCTCCTCTTTTGATTCTACCTCATCTCATCCTGGTCACCTCATTCTCCCTCCTCCCTCTTCTCTTCTCCATGTAATTCTGTGGACCTCTCTGGGTGTCCCTCACTATGGAGAAACTCTTCATCTTTAACCTAGATGTTTTATCAATGGTGCTGTATAGACAGAGAAGTCTTGAGACTACTGTAAAAATAAGACTGAAAACCAGAAGCAGGAGGTTTAAGTCCAAATCCTGAAAACACCAGAGAACTCCTGACTCCAGGGAGTATTAATTGCCAGGAGCTCATCAAATGTCTCCATACCTACACTGAAACCACCCAAGCGCCACCCAAGGGCCAACAAGTTTCAGAGCAAGACATACCATGCAAATTCTCCAGCAACACAGGAACATAGCCCTGAGCTTCAATATACAGGCTGCCTAAAGTCACTCCAAACCCATTGACATCTCATAACTCATTACTGGACACTTTATTGCACTTCAGAGAGAAGAAATCCAACTTCACCCACCAGAATATCGAAACAAGCTTCCCTAACCAGGAAACCTTGACTAGCCACTGTACAACTCCACCCACAGCGAGGAAACTCCACAATAAAGAGAACTCCACAAACTGCCAGAATACAGAAAGGCCACCCCAAACACAGCAATATAAACAAGATGGAGAGACAGAGGAATACTCAGTAGGTAAAGGAACAGGATAAATGCCCAGTAAACCAAACAAAAGAGGAAGAGATAAGGAATCTACCTGATAGAGAAATTAGAATAATGTCAGTGAAAATGATCCAAAATCTTGAAATAAAAATGGAATCACAGATAAATAGCCTGGAGACAAGGACTGAGAAGATTCAAGAAAGGTTTATCAAGGACCTAGAAGAAATAAAAAAGAGTCAATACATAATGAATAATGCAATAAGTGTTATCAAAAACACTCTGGAAGGAACAAATGGTAGAATAATGGAGGCAGAAGATAGGATTAGTGAGGTAGAAGATAGAATGGTAGAAATAAATGAATCAGAGAGGAGAAAAGATAAACGAATTAAAAGAAATGAGGACAATCTCAGAGATCTCTGGGACAATGTTAAATGCCCCAACATTCAAATCATAGGAGTCCCAGAAGACAAAAATAAAGACCATGAGAACATACTTGAGGAGATAAAAGTTAAAAACTTCCCTCAAATGGGAAAGGAAATAATCACCCAAGTTCAAGAAACCCAGAGAGTCCCAAATAAGATAAACCCAAGGTGAAACACCACAAAACACATATTAAACAAATTAACAAATATCAAACACAAAGAACAAATATTAAAAGCAGCAAGGGAAAAACAATAAATAACACACAAGAGGATTCCCATAACGTTAATAGCTAATCTTTCAATACAAACTCTTCAGGCCAGGAGGGAATAGCAGGACATATTTTAAAGTGATGAAAGAAAATAAACTACAGCATAGATTACTGTACCCAGCAAATCTCATTCAAATATGAAGGAGAAATCAAAAGCTTTACAGACAAGCAAAAGCTGAGATAATTCAGCACCACCAAACCAGCTCTCCAGCAAATGCTAAAAAATCTTCTCTAGAAAGGAAACACAAAAAGGGTGTATAAACTCAAACTCAAAACAATAAAGTAAATGGCAAAGGGATCATACTTATCAATAATTACCTTAAATGTAAATGGGTTGAATGCCCCAACCAAAAGACAAACATTGGCTGAATGGATACAAAAACAAGACCTCTATATATGTTGTCTACAAGAGACCCACCTCAAAACAAGGGTCACATACAGACTGAAAGTGAAGGGCTGGAAAAAGATATTCCATGCAAATGGAGACCAAAAGAAAGCAGGAGTAGCAATTTTCATATCAGATAAAATAGACTTTGAAACAAAGGCTGTGAAAGAGACAAAGAAGGGCACTACATAATGATCAAAGAATCAATCCAAGAAGATATGACAATTATAAATATATATATGCACCCAACATAGGAGCACTGCAATATGTAAGACAAATGCTAACATGTATGAAAGGAGAAATTAACAATAACACAATAATAGTGGGAGACTTTAATATCCAAATCACAACTATGGATAGATCAACTAAACAGAAAATTAACAAGGAAACACAAACTTTAAATGATACAATAGACCAGTTAGACTTAATTGATATCTATAGGACATTTCACCCCAAAACAATGAATTTCACCTTTTTCTCAAGCACACATGGAACCTTCTCCAGGATAGATCACATCCTGGGACATAAATCTAGCCTTGGTAAATTAAAAAAAAAAAAAATTGAAATCATTCCGAGCATCTTTTCTGACCACAGTGCAGTAAGATTAGATCTCAATTACAGGAGAAAAACTATTAAAAATTCCAACATATGGAGGCTGAACAACACACTACTGAGTAAGCAACAAGTCACAGAAGAAGTCAAAAAAGAAATCAAACTATGCGTAGAAATGAATGAAAATGAAAACACAACAACCCAAAACCTGTGGGATACTGTAAAAGTAGTGCTAAGGGGAAGGTTCATAGCAATATAGGCATATCTTAAGAAACAAGAAAAAAGTCAAATAAATAACCTAACTGTACACCTAAAGCAACAAGAAAAGAAAGAAGTGAAGAACCCCAGGGTTAGTAGAAGGAAAGAAATCTTAAAAATTAGGGGAGAAATAAATGCAAAAGAAACAAAAGAGACCATAGCAAAAATCAACAAAGCCAAAAGCTGGTTCTTTGAAAGGACAAATAAAATTGACAAACCATTAGCTAGACTCATCAAGAAACAAAGGGAGAAAAATCAAATCAATAAAATTAGAAATGAAAATGGAGAGATCACAACAGACAACACAGAAATACAAAGGATCATAAGAGATTACTATCAGCAATTATATGCCAATAAAATGGACAACGTGGAAGAAATGGACAAATTCTTAGAAAAGTACAACTTTCCAAAACTGAATCAGGAAGAAATAGAAAATCTTAACAGACACATTACAACCACGGAAATTGAAAGAGTAATCAGAAATCCTCCAGCAAACAAAAGCCCAGGTCCAGATGGCTTCACAGCTGAATTCTATCAAAAATTTAGAGAAGTGCTAACACCTATCGTACTCAAACTCTTCCAGTAAATTGCAGAGCAAGGTAAACTTCCAAACTCATTCTGAGGTCACCATCACCCTAATACAAAAACTGGACAAAGATGCCACACAAAAAAAGAAAACTACAGGTCAATATCACTGATGAACATAGATGCAAAAATCTTTCACAAAATTCTAGCAAGCAGATTCCAACAACACATTAAAAAGGTCATACATCATGACCAAGTGTACTTTATCTAAAGGATGCAAGGATTCTTCAATATCTGTAAATCAATCAATGTAATACATGACATTAACAAATTAAAAAATAAAAGCCATATGATTATCTCAATAGATGCAGAGAAAGCCTTTGACAAAATTCAACATCCATTTATGATAAAAACTCTCCAGAAAGCAGGAATAGAAGGAATATACTCCAACATAATAAAAGCTATATATAATAGAATTTTGCCAAGACATCTTGGAATGTGAAGTCAAGTGGACCTTAGAAAGCATCACTACGAACAAAGCTAGTGGAGTTGATGGAATTCCAGTTGAGCTGTTTTAAATCCTGAAAGATGATGCTGTGAAAGTGCTGCACTCAATATGCCTGCAAATTCGGAAAAGTCAGCAGTGGGCACAGGACTGGAAAAGGTCAGTTTTCATTCCAATCCCAAAGAAAGGCAATGCCAAAGAATACTCAAGCTACCGCACAAATGCACTCATCTCACATGCTAGTAAAGTAATGCTCAAAATTCTCCAAGCCAGGCTTCAGCACTATGTGAACCGTGAACTCCCTGATATTCAAGCTGGTTTTAGAAAAGGCAGAAGAACCAGAGATCAAATTGCCAACATCCACTGGATCATGGAAAAAGCAAGAGAGTTACANCTCAGCTGGTAAAGAATCTGCCTGCACTGTCGGAGACCTGCGTTCAGTCCCTGGGCTGCGGAGATCCCTTGGAGAAGGGGAAGGCTACCCACTCCAGTATCGTTGCCTGGAGAATTCCATGGACAGAGGAGCCTGGTGGGCTACAGTCCATGGGATTGCAAGTGACTGAAGCAACTTGGCACCCAGCGCGCACCTCTCATGTATTCTAATAAACACTGCTTGGTCCTTGGCCTCTTAAGGGTGTGCAGTTTTTTTCTGGGAAAAGAGTATTTTCACATCAAACGCACTCATGACCAGAAGTATCATTGGCTGAACACTAGAGTGACAGTTTGGACAGGGTTTCTGATTTGGGGAGGCAAATTGTTGTAAAGAGCAAAAAATTACCCCTCCTCCCAAAACCCAAAATCTCTAGAAGTTTAGAGTTAACGTTTGCAAAAATGCCAAGGTTTTCCTGACAAAGTAAGAAAACGAGAGGAAAACACCCTTCAAGTTATTGGCCTGGCAGCCTCTAGGGTGGGGGAATGGGGGTGAGGGACTGGGTGATCACTTTTGTAGGAAAAGTCTGATCTGGCGCAGAGGGTACACATTCCCGTATCACATGTGTGAGCAGGGCAGTCTGGGGGAAGGAAGAAAGACAAGAACGTGGGCATGAGTGTTCATTTTTCAGTTGTGCGTGTCAGAAAGTGCGTATGCACGCTGAGTGTTGTTTGCATTCCGTCAAAACAAACATTTCATGGCACTTCCTTGAGTTTAAAACACAACACAGATCATTTCCACTTGGGCGATTTTGAATTTTTTGTGAAATAAAACATGTATTTGCCTACCAAAGTGTGGGGGGCACTGGGGTCAGCGTGAGATTTGTCTCAGCCATGCGGGTCCAGCTCAACCTGCTCACGGCCTCTGTGTTCCCTCCACCTCACGGGTACCCCCAGCCCCCCCCCCCCCCCCACACCACCTCACACCCCCCCCACCACACCACACCACTCACACCACCCATACCAAATGACACCACCCACACCATCCATACCACACTACTCACACCACACCACTCACACACCACCCATACCACACCACACCACTTACACCATACCACACCACACCATACCAGACTACTCACACCACACCACAGCACACCACACCACACCTTACCACCCAAGACACCACACCACATGATACCACCCACACCACACCACACGACATCACACCACACCACTCACACCACACCACCCACACCACACCACACCACTCACACCATACCACACCACACCACACCAGAGCACAACACATGACAACAATAGCTGTTGCCTGGTGTGATAGGTACTAAGAAAACTTGCAGCTCCATCCACCTGTGGCTCACACCAAAAACTTGGCATCTTCCTGGCTTTGTCATCCCAACACGGGTTCTATTGGTGAAATCCGGTGGTTCTGTCTTCCACCAACTGTCTTCTGAGTATGTCCACAATCACATCACTTCTCCCCATCTTCATTGCTCCTGCTAGAATCCAGGCTACCACCATCTCCTTCTGGGTTATTTCCACGCCCTCCTCCCTGGCCGCCTGACTTTTGCTCTTACCCACAGCTGTCAGGAGGAAACAGACATATATTGAATCATGAATTCTGTTATTCAGAGTCCCCCAGTAGCTTTCCAAGCCCTCCAGAGTGAAATCAGAACCCCACCCATGCAGCATGTGGGATCTTAGTTATTTGACCAGGAATCGAACCTGTGGCCTTGACAGTGGAAGGCTAAGTCTTAACCACTGAACTGGCAGAGAAGTCCCGGAAATCAGAACTCTTAAATGTCTTCATCCCATGTTCCTCATGACCTTTCTGACCTCCTGTGCTACAGTTTCCCCCTTTAACCAAGACTCTTTAGGCATGCTGGCTCCTGTTAACTCTATGGTGCCTGGGGAGTTGCTGCCTGCAGTCTCTGTGGAAGTTCTGCTTTCTGCTGGAACATGTGTCTCCCAGAGAGCCTCAGGGTCGGGATTCTCCAGGCAAGAGGACTGGAGTGGGTTGCCATTTCTTTCTCCAGGGGAT
>SJYW01007743.1:183586-206980 GCA_006410735.1 Raphicerus campestris
AAATTTATTTCTTCCACAGAACTATAACCAAATATTCCTGGACAGTATACATATATGGTTGAGCTAATGTCAATACACATCACCATTTTACAAATTACATAAAGAAACAAATTGTCAAGTATCCAAATATTAAGTTGCACAGCTCAAAGGCTTCAGTTCAGTTCAGTTCAGTCATTCAGTTATGTCTGACTCTTTGCGACCCCATGGACTGCAGCATGCCAGGCCTCCCTGTCCATCACCAACTCCTGGAGTTTGCTCAGACTCTCAGTGATGCCATTCAACCATCTCATCCTCTGTCGTCCCCTTCTCCTCTTGCCTTCAGTCTTTCCCAGCAGCAGGTTATTTTCCAGTGAGTCAGTTCTTTGCATCAGGTGGCCAACCGGTTGGAGTTTCAGCTTCAGCATCAGTCCTTCCAATGAATATTCAGGACTAATTTCCTTTAGGATGGATTGATTGGATCCCCTTGCAGTCCAAGGGACTCTCAAGAGTCTTCTCCAATACCACAGTTCAAAAGCATCAATTCTTTGGCACTTAGCTTTCTTTAACTCTGGAAAAACCATAGCTTTGACTAGATGGACCTTTGTCGGCAAAGTAATATCTCTGCTTTTCAATATGCTGTCTAGGTTGGTCATAGATTTTCTTCCAAGGAGCAAGGATCTTTTAATTTCATGGCTACAGTCACCATCTGCAGTGATTTTGGAGCCCAAGAAAAAAAAGTCTCTCACTGTTTCCATTGTTTCCCCATCTATTTGCCAAAAAGTGATGGGACTGGATGCCATGATCTTAGTTTTCTGAATGTTGAGTTTTAAGCCAGCTTTTTCACTCTCCTCTCTCACTTTCATCAAGAGGCTTTTTAGTTCTTCACTTTCTGCCATAAGCGTGGTGTCACCTGTATATCTGAGGTTATTGATATTTCTCCTGGCAGTCTTGATTCCAACTTATGTTTCATCCAGCCCAGCGTTTTTCATGATGTACTCTGCATATAAGTTAAGTAAGCAGGGTGACAATATACAGCCTTGACGTACTCCTTTCCTGATTTGGAACCAGTCTGTTGTTCCATGTCCAGTTCTAACTGTTGCTTCTTGACCTTCATACAGATTTCTCAGGAGATTTGATTCTTGACCTGCATATCAGATCTCTCGTATGCCCATGTCAAAATGTTAAATGTCTGCTTGATTCATTAGCAGAAATCTACTTTTTTATTTTTACAAGAGAGGTTGGGAATCATACTTCAAACAAAAATGAGTTGTAGTTTACCCAACTTTTTAATGTTAATTGACTAACCACCACTTCTCAGTCTCGGACAAGAAGGCTTCTGGCAGGTGGTGTTTGTACTAAAAATTGTGATGCAGTATTGTGACCCATTTGTTGTTGTTCAGTCACTAAGTTGTGCCTGACTCTTTGCGACGCCTTGGACTGCAGCATACCATGTCTCCTTGTCTTTCACTATCCCCTGGAGTTTGTTTAAACTCATATCCATTGAGTCAGTGATTCCATCCAATCATCTCATCCTGTCATCCCCTTCTCCTCCCTTCAATCTTTCCCAGCATCAGGGTCTTTTCCAGCAAGTGGGCTCTTTGCATCAGGTGGCCAAACTTTGGAGCTTCAGCATCAGACCTTCCAATGAATATTCAGGACTTATTTCCTTTAGGATTGACTGGTTTTTATCTCCTTGAAGTCCAAGGGGCTCTCAAGAGTCTTCTCCAGCACCATGGTTCAAAAGCTTTCATAGTATATATTTGGTCACTCAGATGACCAGAATTCTTTCTCATATATATTTGGTCTTCATCCCCAGTTCCTGGCTCCCAGCTCCTAAACCTTGTAATTCCCTAAGTGCAGAGAATCATGTAGGTGTGTTTTATTATGTGAACAAGGTGATTTTTGGAAGCACCTAAGGGTGGGGGCTGATCGCTGGGAGAACTAACCATCTGATAGAAGAGCTTTCTGTCCCACCCCTCTGTCCTCCAGGGAGGGAAGCAGGGCTAGAGATCAAGCATGCTTCCCCCTTTAAACCGGTCCTTAAGTCATCAGCAGGTGTTGATGTCATATTTATCTCTGTGAAGATTTGAACTAGACAGAACCCAGCCACTGAGGGGTTTGAAAAGACCTCTGACCCTGGTGGCCTGATGCATAGGAAAGGCTGGGGTCAAGTACAGACTACTGAAATAAGGGTTTTACAAAACCTGCATAGAAGTACTAGGCTGAGCAATGCTCAGATACAGCGCAGCACTTCTGAGGAAGCGCAGCACCTAGAGTTCTACTAAAAACTCCACTCACACAACTCTCAGCATAGCAAACTGGCTGAGTCCCTGTGAAGAAAGGAAATGGCAATTTTGTAGGGCAGAAAAGTCAGCCACCTGGGCTGGGCTCCCCCACTGCCCTCTCGGGGGGCCCAGCACATCTCTGCAGGGGCAGGGGGACCAGAAGTGACTGATGAGCAGAGAGCTGGGACCCCTTTCCCACCATGACACAGGCTGCCATCTCCCGCCCCTGGGTTCTCCGTGTCCTTCTGACAGTCCTCTTCACCTTCAGCCTGGAAGAGAGGGAGAGCGTTGCAGGGGTTACCGGACAGCCACCATCTTCATCAAACTCAAGGGCTCAGTTCAGAGGCAGGGTTTACAAAGGCTCTGGGCACCGGCCCCACAGGAACCCAGGGCTCCTGGTTAAGGACACCCAGAAACAGTCCAGTCTGCTGTTTAGGCTCTACCTGGCCACCCAGAAAAATGGAGACTTGTCCTTAATAATTTAATCTCAGGGGAGACACTGTACTGCCAGCAATGCTCCTGGAAGTCTGGGGTTCAACATCCTGACCTCGAATGGTGGGCCTGTTAGGAGAGCAGCTGTGGTTTCTTAGGAGCCCGGGATGTGGGAGGTGGGAGCAGCCTGGCGAGAGCTGGGTGGCCTTGGGCAGTCAGTGGTTTGGGAAGAGATTTCTGGCCCCACAGGAGGAATCCTGGTCCCACAAAGAAAGAGAGGGTTTCTCTGCCCCTTCTCCATGCAGAGAGCAAGGCAGCCAGCACACCGGGAGGAGCTACAGGGAGGAGCTGCAGGCCCTGTGATGTGGTTGGAGCTGGGGAGACTGGGGCAGGGGGCAGGCAGTCAGGATGGTCCCCAGGGGAAAGGCTGGGGGTGGAACACGTGAGATTTTCCTTCTCTGCTCCCACTGATGCTGCAGGTTGCATGGGGGCTGGAATTTCCCAGCTGGACGCCAGGTCTGGAGCAGCCAGAGCCGGAGACACTGTGGGGCGGGGTGACATGATTCCAAGAAAAAAACATTTTGAATCCCAAACTCAGTCTAGGCTTAGGAGTTAGGACTTTGAAGGCAGGTTTTCCTTTATTTGGGAAGGGGAGGGGGTGGTTTACTATAGACAACTTTCTTCCCTTACAGTCTGGAATCTGGTCACTTGAAATTTAGGCCCAATCTGTTGCCTTTGCACAAAATTCAGAGCCAACATGATATTTTCTAGACCTTGGCAATCCACTCCATTATTCTTGCCTGGGCAGAGGAGTCCGGAGGGCTATGGTACATGGGGTCACAAAGAGTTGGACAGGACTTAGGAAGTAAACAACGGAAGAAACCAAGCCAAATGGCTCCCTGACGCACCCCTCTGCCATGCATCCCCACGTGTGACTGCAAGAGGGGTCCCTGAGGGGTGCCATCAGCCTGAGACTTCAAGGTGTCTTGACAAGAGGCATGGGTGTCTTTAGGAACTCACACTCTGGCATCAGGCGCTATCATCGACAAACTGCTGGAAGCAAAAGGTCAAGGGTAGGAACCGCAGTCACACACAGAAACTCGTCTGGGAGTCAAGTCAGACGTGGGAGGGTGTGTGTGAGGACAGGAATCTCCTCGAGGGTTTGGTGATGGATGAAGGGGGACAATGGCCTGGAAGCTGCAGGAAAAGGATGCAAAATAAAGGGTCACCAGTGGGAAGGTGAGATCTTGGCAGCTGCAGGGAACTGGAAAAGAGGCTGAAAGCAGCTGTTACTGAGTCCCCGGCCAGTGGATCCCAGAGACGAGGTGCTAAGGCAAGGAATACGACTTTATTCATCGAGCCTGCTGACAGAGAAGATGACAGACTAACGCATCAAGATAACCGTCCTGTTGGGGTCTGGATGCCAGGTTCTTTTATGAACCAGAGATCCGGGTGGCAGGGGGAAGGGAAGGGAGGTGAGGAAACAAAATAAAAACGCCATTTAATCTCCGAGGTATCTCCTAGAATGGTAAGCCTCAGGCAGGGGGATGTATTAATTTCTTCCTTCCTCTCAGGTAGACAGGGTCCTGAATAAAGGCACTTTAACAGTCAGGCAGAGGGGCAGGATTCTCTGGGGCAAGTCATTATATATAGGATTATAGTAACAAAAAGCAATGGAAAGGAAGTTGAAGAAACAGCTCCAACATGGAGTCAGAATCGACTTCTTCCTGCAACAAAGCCAGGACAAACCTGAACGGTCATGCCACCCTCATGGACTTGTTTCTGATGAAGGAGTGAAGCAGAGGGTGGCCGGGGCTCCTTTCAGCTGCCCAAGGCTCTCTCATTCCTTCTCTTGTTAGAAAGGAATCCTGACAAGAAAGCAAACAAGAGCTTGGGGTGGTGAATCCTTTTTGAAATTCAGGCCTCACCTTGGGATCCCGAGGTGGGCTCCTAGCTCCCCACCCTCTGGGGGAGAGGGGGTGGAGAGTCTCGACGAGAATTTTGCCTCTGGCTTGGTTTTACTTCGCGAGGTGCTGCCTGGAAGGGAGAGGAACTCAGGAGATGGTGTGTTTTTGGACACGGTTGCTCCTTTCCTGTGACCTGTTTGCACTGGAAGCCCAGAGCTGGGGGTTTAGATTTGCTGTGGAGGTGACACAGGAATCCACCCTCTCAGGCCCTCTGGTCGAGCTCTGTCAGGGACTGTGGTCGAGGACATCCCTGCACTGTTGACTGTCCCTACAATCTGAGACGTGGACACTCAGATCGAGTTGTGGCCTCTCCTTGGGACCAGCTAGGCTTCCAGAGTCACCTCAGCCCGCATTCTGAGCAGCCTGATGGCCCTGGCAAGCCTCAGGATGGGGTCTCACAGGGGCCAGTCCTAATTTACAGGCACCAAAGAGCTCCTCTCACTTCAAATAATGGACTCCAATCTNGTCACCTCAGCCCGCATTCTGAGCAGCCTGATGGCCCTGGCAAGCCTCAGGATGGGGTCTCACAGGGGCCAGTCCTAATTTACAGGCACCAAAGAGCTCCTCTCACTTCAAATAATGGACTCCAATCTTCCCCAGAAAGATGAGCAGTCTGGTTAAAAAAAAAAATTTTTTTTTTTTCTGGTAAAGAATAGCACAGCCTAGAACAAAGTTTTATTTAGGTTAACTCTTAAAAAAAAAAAAAAAAACCACCCAAAAGCAAAACACATTAAAAACTTTATTGTTAAGCGCCACGCATGTCTAAGTTTGTATCGGTTTGAAACACTTCTGCTGGCTTTGCAGAACACAATAGTTNACCAACCTCTCGTGTATTTACATCTTTTCATAACCGAGTCAAGAAGAAGCAAATGGTATTTTAAACTGATAGCGACAACACTTGTTAACCTCACTCTTGTCATTCTGGGAGGATCAAGGACAATGATTCACTAAAAAAAAACAAACACAATACTAAGACTTCAATTACACACATTCACCTTGTTATCATTTTTTGACACTTTTTCCCCCCAAATGTCAAAACTAAGAACTATTTCCCCTATAAACACTTTCTACCGTTAACGGCTCTTCTGTGAGGGATGTGAGCTGAGTTCTATCAAGAAGACAGTAATGTAACAGAATTTTATGCCTCTTCACCTGAATTTGAGAGTACTGGTTTATTTTTCAATCATTTATCTTAAATATTTAACAAATGCCAAGTTGCTCAGCTTTAGTTTCTAATCATGCGGCTAACATTTTTCTAGTAATTCGTCAATTGAGGCGGAAGAGAACTATGGCTCCTTAATGCATCTCTCAACCCTAATGAGTAGCTCAAAGGATGAGTCTGAGCTGAGAAGTTAAGGGTAGAGGGGCTAGGTCAACTCGTCAGGCACATTCAGCTGGTTTCTTTCACTTGTTGTGGCCTCACCCAGAGGGACCCATGGAGGTTCTGCCCAAGAGCCCCTCTTGAGTTCCAGAAAAAGCCAGGATATGGACAGTTTTGCCACAGATGCTGAGGGCCTCGGGTCGGACTGGTGTTTGGTGTCTCTGGGGACTAGAGGTGGAGGAGGGCATGGTGCAACTCGCTATGAAATGCTGACCTTGGTCTGCTTTGTTGAGAAAAAAGAGATTCTTTTTCATTTGCAGAATGAAATTTAAAAGGGTTGTTACTGAAATGCTCTAAACTGACTTTTACAGATTTTCAAAAAAATCCCAGTGTGAAGTAATCACAAACTTCAAGGAAAATTTCAAGAAGAGCACTAAGAACTTGATCACTCTACCACCCAGATTCACCAATTATTACTTTGCTGCAGTTACTTTCTGTCCACGTGCACACATACTCATGCTCTACAAACACACACACACACACACACTCTCTCTCTCTCTCTCTCTCTCTCTCTCTCTCTCCCACTCATTTTCCCTGAGCTACTTGAGATGGAGCCGCATATATCCTGCCGCTATTTCCTTGTCTGCTCTAATCTACAATGCATGCATGCTAAGCTGCTTCAGTGGGCGATTCTTCGTGTCCGACTCTGTGTGACCCCATGGACTGTAGCCCTCTAGGTGCCTCTGTCCCTGGGATTCTCCAGGCAAGAACACTGGAGTGAGTTGCCATTTCCTTCTCCGGGGATCTGCCTGACCCAGGGAACGTAGCCAAGTCTCTATGTCTCTTGCACTGGCTGGTGGGTTCTTCACCACTAGCACCACCTGGGAAGCCCACACACACAGTGTAATTTCAGAACTGCTGTATTCGTACCCATGAGGAGTTTGAGATTTGTTTGCAGTTCTTTTTTCTTTCTTTCTTTTTTTTTTTTAAGAGAGAGGACATATTATGTTTACAAGCAACTGAAATTAATTTCCCCCTTTCTTCTATCATTCCCTTAAGATACAGCTGGAACATTTACTTCAGTTGCCTTTTAGTTTTATGGTTGTCCCCAGTGTTGATTTGCTTTTTGAACCTGTTAAACAAAGTTAAAACCATACAGACAGAGAAGCTCCTGGACCTTCTGCTTCCTTCTCTCCCAGCCCTTGCAGTGAACCAGGTTCAGNTACAAGCAACTGAAATTAATTTCCCCCTTTCTTCTATCATTCCCTTAAGATACAGCTGAAACATTTACTTCAGTTGCCTTTTAGTTTTATGGTTGTCCCCAGTGCTGATTTGCTTTTTGAACCTGTTAAAGAAAGTTAAAACCATACAGACAGAGAAGCTCCTGGACCTTCTGCTTCCTTCTCTCCCAGCCCTTGCAGTGAACCAGGTTCAGTAGTTGTGTACATATGAAATGTCATACACTTAAAAATAAGCAATTGCAATGCAATTTTTTTTTGAAATTATATCTTCCTCAAAGTCATAAGACCCAGAGAAGTCAGTGACAGGGCCCAAATGTCTAAAACGGGTATAGCTGGTAGTTTACTTGGCATCAACATCTCTATTTATCAATATAGGCTTGAATTCTTTCAAGTCCTGTTCACCAAAACTGCCAGGGGTGTGAAGCCAGGATTTAGGGCAAGTACCGGGTGTTACGTTACCTGCTCCTCTGAAACCTCTAGAGGTGGGGATGCTGGTTGTTCAGCTCGCTGACCATCCTGATAGTTTACATTTCTTCGCTGACGCAGAGGAGGGAAAAGACGGTTCCAGTTGATCATTCCTCCCTAGAAAGAGATCGTCACACAGAGATCAGACATGGAGGCGAGGAAGCCTCGTAACGCTCGGCACAGCCTTCTCCAGTGACACAGTCACAGCTGCAGACTGGAGGTAAGATGTCAGATGGATGTGCTGTGCACAAGCGGTAAGGGCCCTGCAGCCCTTCCATCAACAGGCTGCAATCGGCAGCCTGCAGGAGATGCGCAGAGAGAAACGGAGGGGGTGGGTGCTGCCAAAGCGACTTGTGCCCTCTGGCTGCGGAAGGTGGCGGAAGACGCATGCAGTCACTCCTAACCTCAGCCCCACGGTGTCCCGACTCCGCTGGACTCTGGAGAAGCCGCAAGGAGGCCAACTCAAGGCGNACACAGAGATCAGACATGGAGGCGAGGAAGTCTCGTAACGCTCGGCACAGCCTTCTCCAGTGACACAGTCACAGCTGCAGACTGGAGGTAAGATGTCAGATGGATGCGCTGTGCACAAGCGGTAGGGGCCCTGCAGCCCTTCCATCAACAGGCTGCAATCGGCAGCCTGCAGGAGATGCGCAGAGAGAAACGGAGGGGGGGGGTGCTGCCAAAGCGACTTGTGCCCTCTGGCTGCGGAAGGTGGCGGAAGACGCATGCAGTCACTCCTAACCTCAGCCCCACGGTGTCCCGACTCCGCTGGACTCTGGAGAAGCCGCAAGGAGGCCAACTCAAGGCGCACAACCAGAGACCTGGAGCTTCCTTCAGCAGCTCTTTAAAATGCTGCTCCTCCCTCTTCTTGTTCTTTTTTAAAATTTAAGTAAATTCCAAGCAAGGTCAGCAGAGAGAGAGAGACCGCAGGTGGAGATAAACCCCAGGTTGGGGGACAGGCCTGAGAATATAAAGGTAAATCCTCCACAGAAGGACAAACGGTTCAGGTGTGTCCTCCGTGTGGCTTTCTGGATAACTTAACATTGATGGTGAGGTCACTTCTTGCCTTTTCTATGTCATCAGTGAACAAAAGCCACAATGGGAAGAAAAAAAAGTATGCACCTCATGCTGCTTTTTAAAAATGGATGTTTTTTTACCCCTATGCCAACTTTTTAATTGATCAATCTGTTTCTAGATGTCTTCTGGTTCTGGAAGACTCAGAGACTAAGAAAACCTAAAATTTTTCCTACTATAAATACTTGTGGATAAAATTTTAAAAATATTTCAAAAGCAGAGCTGAGCACAAAGGGGAGACAGAGGCCCTAGGGCGTCAGAATCAAGCTCTGGAAACCAGCTCGGAAAAGGAGCAGCAACAGGTGTGAGGGAGGGCACACTCTGCTAACTCAGACCCCCACCTGGGCGCTGGCACCTATCTGGGTTCAGGAGTGGAGGCCTTGGGTCTAAAAGAGGCTACGACTGTATGCAACAATGTGGTGAAATCTCTCAACATAATACTGAGTAAAACAAACACAACAACCCCTTTATATGCTCACTTTTCTGTATATTATACTTTAAATAGAACATTACAAGAAGAAATAGAAAACTTGACAAGACTTTTAGCCATTAATGTCACTGAAATAATACTTAAGGATCTACCTACTAAAAATCTACAGGTGAAGTCCATGAAAATTTTAAGGACCTGCTGTCTTATACAAATTGTTCTAGAGAAGAGAAAAGGAAAAGAGTCTTCCATCTAATTTTCTGAGGTTATGTAATGCTGTTTCCAAAATCAGAGAAGGCTATCATAAAACAGCCCATTTTTAACTTATGGACAAGTACAATAATCCTAGATAAAATATCAATAAACTCAATCCAACAATGTTTAAAAAAGTACCACCTTATCCAATAAGATATATTAAATTAATATTTATCCCAGAAATCTTAGAAAAATACAGCAGTGTAATTCACACATTAACAAATTAAAAGAGAAAAACCAAATGCTCCCTCAACAGATATAAAAATAATTTGATAAAACTTGATGAAGAGACAAGAATGCCTATTACCACCTCTTGCATTCAACACAAATCATGAAGACAGATCAACCAATTGTGAAAGAAACTGCAGCAGGATGGAAGGGAAGAAAGAAAACTGTCATTCACACAGGATGACCGTCTTACCTAGAACATGAGGACTGACAAGACAGAATACAAGACACAAAAATAACAGTAACACCCCTTGCCTGTGATCACTGAGAGAATGTAACTGCAAAAAATTCCTATTTACAAAGAATAACAGAAACTATTTAGGTACTTAGGAGGGCTTCCCTGGTGACTCAGATGGTAAAGAGTCTGCCTGCAACACAAGAGATGTGGGTTTGATCTCTGAGTCAGGAAGATCCCCTAGAGAAGGAAATGGCAACCCACTTCAGTATTCTTGTCTGGAAAATCCCATGGACAGAGGAATCTGGTGGTCCATGGGGTCGCAAAGAGTCAGCTATGACTGAGCAACTAACAGCTCTCACACTCACTCATAGGTCCTTACAAATTAAATCTAACACAAGATCTACAAGTCTCTATGAAAAATGGTAAGCTTGATTGAAGGGTATCAGTGGAAAGACAGCCCATTCCTGCCTGAGAAGGCTCAAAACTGGCATCTTTCCACACTCTTGCCAATTCCAGAGTGCAGCAGAGATGGCGGGCTGGCTCTCAATATCCACATTCTTATTAAAAATAAGATTTCTTCTGGTGACACAGTTACTACAACACATTCTCAGCCTCCCCCAGGTGGACTCAGTTGGGCTTATGGTACACAAGTAGGAAGGGCACGCGGGACCCCCAGAGGGGGCCTTCAAGGGAGGGATGCAGCCCTCCTCAGTGCTTCCTCCTCCTTCCTGGCCCCGTGCTGAGGACAGGGCAGCAGCAAGAGGAGAGGAGACCAGGGGTGGCAACCACTCCTGACGGTTCGGGGCTGTCAACGTCTGATTTGTTCCACACGAGGCAGACCCACACCTGGCTTAGGTTTCTGTGATTTCATGCCGCTGCCACATGCAGCTAAAGCCATGTGTGTGCGTGTGTTTTGGTGGAAAGAGACAGCCTGAAATTAAGGGTCAAAACTAGACCTGAATACTTTCAAGAAGTATAAAGGAGGACTTTTATCTAACAGTTACTAGGACTTACTGTCAGACAACAAGAATTAAAGTAGGATGGCATGAGCACATGATGGGTGAGCAGTGCAAAGGAATAGGCTGAGAAGTCAGAAGTAAACATGGCCACTTAGCACATGATGGAGGGGGGCCTGGAAGCCAGCAGGAGAGACACCATTTAGTGAATAGTACTGGGACAACTGGTAAAAGACATGGAAAAAGACAGAATTAGACCTCACGCCACATACAAAATAAGGTTACTTTAAAATAAACCCCATATATTAAATATTTAAATCTGGCAAGCTAGGCTGTTAATAAACATTTTAGAAGAAATAAGAGATATTCTTTATGTTGCTGGGATGGGAAAGGATTTCTAAAACCAAAATATGAAGCATAAATCACACACAAAAAGGGTTGCCAACAATTACAACNATCTGGCAAGCTAGGCTGTTAATAAACATTTTAGAAGAAATAAGAGATATTCTTTATGTTGCTGGGATGGGAAAGGATTTCTAAAACCAAAATATGAAGCATAAATCACACACAAAAAGGGTTGCCAACAATTACAACAAATAAGAATTTTGTGTGATTAAAAACAGAGCTAGAAGACAAAGTACAGATTAAGAGAAGACATGTATAACATATAACTGACAAAACAGTATCCAGAATATGTAAAGAATCAATGAGAAAAAATAAACAGCACAAGAGAAAAGTGGAGAATGCATATGAAAAAACAATTTACAGAAGAGGAAACCCTGAATCAATAAACATAAGAAAAGATGTTCAACCTCACTAGCATGGGAAATGCAAATTAGAACAGCACTAAGTCATTTCATAACCATAAGACTGGCAAAAATAAAATGTCTAACAATACTCAGGATGGGGGTGATGTGAAGGAATGGGAATTCTATACAGTGCTGATGAGAGTTTACATTGGCACAGACATTTCAGAGAACAATGTGTCAAGGTCTAGTAAAACTGAGGATGTTCTATAGTTTAGCAATTTTATCTTTAGGGAGCTGTGAGTGCCTCAAGGGGCATTTAGAAGGATATTCTCTGAAGCACCTTGTAATATTAAGTAAGAAAGCGTAAAAAAATCCAACTGTCCCTAAGTAGGGAAATAAACTAGTGAGTGGTTCCATTATATAAAAGACGATTACATGTGCAGCTAGAATAATTGAAATATATCTAATGGATACATCTCAAAAACACAATTTGAATGAACAAAGAAAGCAACATAAGAATATGTGTATGGAAAACTATTTACATAAATTTAAAAATGTTTAGAATAATTCTATGTAACCTATTTGTTTAGAATAATTCTATGTAACCTATTTTATGGATATATATGTATGTGTGTGTACACACACACACACACACACACACACACACGTGGTGATTCTGCCCCCAACACCCAGGGAATATTTGGGGGCAGATGTCTGGAGGTATTTTTGGTTGTCTTAGGGGGTGAGGAGGAGTCTGGGGAGANGAACTGTGGTGTTGGAGAAGACTCTCGAGAGTCCCTTGGACTGCAAGGAGATCAAACCAGTCCATCCTAAAGGAAATCAGTACTGAATGTTCATTGCAAGGAATGATGTTGAAGCTGAAACTCCAATACTTTGGTCCCCTGATGCGAAGAGTTGACTCATTTGAAAAAACCCTAATGCTGGGAAAGATTGAAGGCCAGGGAAGGAGACAGCAGAGGAAGAGATGGTTGGATGACATCACCGCCTCAAAGGACATGGGTTTGGGTGGACTTCGTGAGTTAGTGATGGACACGGAGGCCTGGCGTGCTGCAGCTCATGGGGTCAGAAAGAGTCGGACATGATTGAGTGACTGAGCTGAACTGAACTGACAAAACCAGGGGATATTTTATTCATTGTGTACATGCATTTTGATAAAAGTTTTATTTAACTGTGTTGAGACCATTAGAATGGGGATAAATCATCTGATACCACCAGACTGGGCTGATGGGCTCAATGTCTTTTGCTTACTGATGCATTTATCTACCTCTCTTTAAATACAGCTGGACTGCTGCTATTCCCTTCATAACTGAACAGAACTGGACTGAACTGAAATGGACTGCTATTCTCAAAGGAAGAAAGTATATGCACACCATAGTCAGAAAATCTCTCTGTAAGCTGCATNTAAATACAGCTGGACTGCTGCTATTCCCTTCATAACTGAAGAGAACTGGACTGAACTGAAATGGACTGCTATTCTCAAAGGAAGAAAGTATATGCACACCATAGTCAGAAAATCTCTCTGTAAGCTGCATCAGCTCTTAAATAGATTCTCTCAGTACTTACATAGAAACTTCACAGACAATGGAAGCTCCACCAGACAGCAAAATCCCCAAAAAACTAAATATGTGCTTGAATTCCTGCCAGGCCAAACGGATCGACTCATACATTTTAAAAAATCAGTTTGGGGTCAGTAATGCATAAACTAAATTAGTCAATTAAAATAAAAAAAATAGTATTAATCACAACAACAACACACATATGGCAACAAGAAAAGTTTATTATCTACAGCTACTCCTCCCTAGACTGCAATGCATCTTATCAAGATATGATTGGATATATGCAGAATATTGACAGTTTTTCCCCAAAGTAACCCAGAGAAATATTTGGGAAAATCTCAACTTACAGTTTCTATGTCAAATAAATCACATCTAATATTTTGTAATTCCGACTATTAAAACATATTAGGAAATATGGCCTGTCACTCTTTTGGCAGAAGCACATGATTAAGCAGCTTGGTGAATAGAATGAACAGGTGCTGGGATAAAAACCAGAAAGCCCACTCATCTTTATGCTTCCAGAGAGAAAATAAACCATTTGGGGATTTCAACTAGGAAAACATTACTTTCTTGTTTTGGTAATTTCTTACATTAAGCATGTTTCTCTGATAATTTTAGGTTAGCTAATGTAGGGAACTGATACTGAATTGCTTTCAGTGTGTTTGCTGCCTTTTTGTGAAATCATGCCAAGCATTAATGGGGAACAGAACTGTTTCCTACCACTGAATTGTATCTATCCTTTGTGTACCGAGTGAAAATATTGAACTATGAAATCTGAATGCAAGGTCATGTTTGAGTTCTTAATATCAACAGTTTCTTACATACAATAAGTTATAAAAAGTGTTGGTTGAATATTGAATGGGAAATTACAATTAATTTAATAGGCAGGTGCTGGTTTTGTATGTGTCATCGTCTATCCCTGATAAATATCCTCTGTATCTGGTGCATGCTAATTCATTCTTTAAATTTGGTGTCAGACATTATTACTTGCAAGAATTCTTTCCTGGTCATATCCCAAAGAAAAGATAGTTTTTATCTCCTCTGAGCTATGTTGATACTATATGTATGCTTTTATGCTGTGTATATACACTTTTTTAGATTCGGCTCTCTTCTGTAATTGGAAAGAATTTCTTCTGATTATAGAATGGTATAGAATATAGAATGGTATTTCTCTACCTCTGCATATTCTTTTCCAAGTATAGGCTATGTAACAGATATACCATATAGTTGAATAAATGCAAGGATGGATAAATGGGTTGAAGAATAGATGGTGTCTGTATACATGATTTCCAGACAAATATCTTTTTTAATATTAATTATAATTTTTATTACAAATTGATACTGCCTTGGTTTTGGTTATCTTTTTCAGGGAAGGAAGAGTGGGAAAGACCACAAATTAATGACTTAAGTATTAACCATTATTTGCTTGCTTTCCTTGAGTTAGCAGTTCAGGCTGGGCTCAGCTGAGCAGTCCTTTTGCTGGTCTCTTCTGAGTTCACTTATACACAGTCATAGTCAGCTGCTCGGGAGACTGGCTGGATGGCCCAAGGTGACCTCACCCAAGGGCCTCATAGTTGGCAGTACCTTGTAATTTCTCATCCTTTTACCAGTGCGTGAGTTATTCAGTGGTAGAATTCTCATCTGCCAGACAGATATCTTTAAATAAATGTGTTGCTAAGATAAAATTAGTTGACTGTTATATGTGAGCTACTAACTTCCCCTTCAGTGGCTAAAAAATAATTATTTAAAGATACCTTTGTATAAGGAAAATGGGTAGAGATATTTGATAGGTGAGAGTATACATGGGATTTCACTCCAAACAAAGGATTATTTCAGTTGTTCTTCAGTTGTTTCACTATTAATTTTAAACAATTTTAAAATTAATATGTACATTACAATTATAAATGAGAAAACCTACTTTTCTACAATTGGCTATATTTTGTATATTGTGACTAATAAATGTTCTTGAAGGAAAAGTTTAAATTCCTCAAAGCTTTGCTTTAAACATACTTGCTAAGAATAGATATATATAAAGCTCAGGATTTTTGCTTTGTTTTATGCTGTTGTTTTTTGCTATACCAAAAAACCTGATGGTGGGATATTTTGAAGTTTAGTCAAATTCTTCAGGTCTTAGTTTACATCTAAACACTATCATGTTTCAGGAACACTACCATATTACTGAAGTTAAATGAGATAACTTGTGATATCAAAAATTAGAAAACTGAATATACTTACAGAATTTTAATTACCTACGATAACTCAATTAATCTCAATTCTACTCTAACGAGCTCATTATACTGTCCCTTAAAGTAACATTACATAGGCACCTTAATAGACTGGTAATATTTTTGTTACTAGCTGCATAATTTTTCTAGGACTTTTTAAACTTATGTTTTATGCAATGTACCAAACATGCTTTGCATAAGAGTTGTGGAGAAAATAGTACTGGATTGATTACTACCTTTTATTTGAAACTCAATTTATAAATTCTTTTTGATGTAATTTATTTATATCAGTTCAGTTCAGTTCAGTTCAGTTCAGTCCCTCAGTCGTGTCCGACTCTTTGCGACCTCATGAATTGCAGCACGCCAGGCCTCCCTGTTCATTACCATCTCTCAGAGTTCGCTGAGACTCATGTCCATCAAGTCCGTGATGCCATCCAGCCGTCTCATTCCCGGTTGTCCCCTTCTCCTCCAGCCCCCAATCCCTCCCAGCATCAGAGTCTTTTCCAATGAGTCAACTCTTCTGGCCAAACTACTGGAGTTTCAGGTTTAGCATCATTCCTTCCAAAGAAATCTCAGGGCTGATCTCCTTCAGAATGNTTTTTTTTTTTTTTTTGCAGTCAATTCTGCTACAAGCTACTCTGGCTTCTAAAGTATATAAAAATATCTAGCCATGTGGAGATATACAGCTAGACAAAAAATCAGAGTATATTAACAGCCTTCTCTGTAGATATTCTTTGATACTCATCAAGTTCTTATTGGTTTTGGGATACAGTTCTGGTTTCTTACTAGGGCTTGCCAGGCTCCTGTTGACCACCCCAATGGTTTTCCTCGCCACGCTGGCCTCAGTCTAGACACATGCCCAGGAGGCTTCTCTAATCCCCGGGGCACACACCTTGTCAAGGACAGCCCTTGGGACGATACACTTCAATTCTCTGCCAGGAATCTTCCCAGCAGGTGATGAGATGCCATGAAGGCTGAGACTGTCCTTCTTGTCTCTGTGTTAATAGACTCAGCCTTGCCTGCCACCCGGCATATCCAACTACTTAAGAAATATTCGCTGAATGAATAAGGCAGTGGACAAATGTACAGCAAAGCATACTGCTGAGTGAAGTTCTAGAGGGTTTTCCTTGGCAAAGACAGAACAGTTGAGTTGTAATACTGGGCCCTAACTGTCGGGCTGGCCAGGGTGGGAGGGGCTGAGGCTGGGAGGTCCAGAGAGTGGAGCACATCACACAGCCGAGAGGACCTTTAATGGCAGGAGGCACCATCTCCCTCTAACACGGGAACCAGCAGTTTTCAAAGAACTGTGGCTGGGGGGCTGTGGTGGTGCCGGGAAGCTGGAGCCAGGAGCTCCTCAAGGGAGGGGTGTTTATAAAGCGCTGACTGCTGCCCTGTCTGCATCGCAGGCTGCCGCTCACAGTGTAAATACGAGTAAGCTTGGCTTCATTCCCGTACCTTCTATGTGCAGAGCGCTGCACTGGGGCCAGGTAAAGAGGGCTGTGACACACCGAGAAGTGACTAATTTCCTATGGCCCAGAGAGCACTTAGCTGAGGTGACAAAACAAAGGCACGGTAGAAACTGAACAGGAGGCACTGGGGATGCGGCACGTAGTGACTGCGGGCGACGTGAGAAGCCTCTTGTTAGACTGAGCGCCAGGGGCTGCTGTCATTAGCACTAGCTTCATGGCAAAACCCGGAAACAAACCCCATCAGGGCCGCCACAGCCAGAAACTAGCCATACATCTATCCATCACGTAGATGAAAGACGGAAGAACAGTCACAGGGCTGCGAACAAGCCCGATCACGTCTTTGGGAAGCGGTTCCTGGGTCATGCCTAGGAATACAACCAGGAGAAGCACGTGGGAGATGGAGGCAGACACGGTGCGTGAAGCGTACCGTCGTCACGTTTGCACAGATGCCAGAAGTGGTCCCAACAGTGGCGGTCTGCACTGCCGGGCACAAGCAGCCTTAGCAGGTGCTTGGAGGAAATCGTGGACTCAAGGGAAACCAGGGGTGGCTTGAACACAGTCCCAGGTTAATTTGACAGCTCTCAGTTTTCTTTGGGGTTTATCTGACAGCCAGTTTTGGGGGGTCAGACACTTCACATCAACCACCCTTGTCAGGAAAACACAAGGCAGCTTCCACAGCAGTGAGATCTGAGACAGGGCTCTCCGACGGCCTGATGCCCTCTGCCATGGTCCCCCCTCCTCCTCCTTGTCCTGGTTGGCCGGAGCTCTGGGGGCCACTCCGTAGCTGGGTGGGGGTGTCTGGGCCACGGGTGTGGTCTGAACACTGGACTGGGGAGGCAGTGAGGAGCGGGGTGAGGAGGCGCCCAGAGTCCACAATTAGGAAGCAATGCTGCAGCCCAGGCCATTGCCCTCCCTGAGAGGGGTGCTCCAGCTGGTGTGCACGCCACCCGACGTGCATCCCGAGTCCTGTGTGTCTTAGATGGCGTGTCTCGTGAGAGGCTGGGGCTTCCCATCACCGCTGATCTTAAATTTTAACAGGCAGAGGCAAGGACCCAGGAGACAAGAGCAGCTGGCTTCAGATGACCCTGAGGTCACAGGCTCCTCACCCCGGGTGGGGCGAGGAGCGGGGGTGATACTGGGGATCCCAGGTACTGTCATGCCTGGGGTGGGGTGGGGGTGCTCACATTTCCCCAAGGCTGGCTGACCCTCCTCTTAACAGGGACCTTCTCTTCCGTGGAGCGTCAGGATCAAAGGTTTCCCCACCTTTTGCGGGGAGGTTTGGTTTTGATTTTGGCATTGAACAGGAACGCGTGCTCTCTTGTGAGGAGGAAGTGGTGGTGAGGGTGTGAGCAGCCCAGGCTGGGGCCATCTCTCGCGCGTGAAGGCGTCTTTACTATCTTCACTTGATTCACTAGCACATGCGTGTGAACACTGAACACAAGAACTGCACAGCACAGGGCACAGCTTCCTTGAAAATATGAAGGAAAAGGGATTTTCTGGCACTGAGATGACACATTTCCGCATTACACCTTTTGTTCACAATTTGTTTTGCTCTTTTTTTTTCTTTTTGCTCCTTAACCTTAGCTCGACACAGAAATTATTAGATAAAAGTAAAAATTAAGTTTACTTCTGGTACTTATTATCAGTAAGTGTTTGGACAGAAGAGGTGAAATTTGTTATTAAAACTGAGATTGGGGATGACTCAGTGTTTCCCCTCTTTTTTCCTCTCCTGCCCCCTCGAGCAGTCACTCATCTTCACCCTTCGGCAATCACCTGTCACCCCCTTACTTGTTCTCTGACCAGCACCGGACCAGGGCAGACAGCATCTCCTGAAAGCCTGGCAACCCTTTTGGACTCAACTCTCTTCCCTGTACATCAAATCTAGCTCACTCTCAAGTACCACCTGAAGGGGGTCTGCCACTGTGTACATCTTCACTGTCATCCTCTGTGATTAAACCAACAGACTCTTAGATGACATCATTGCCTTGGTTTACTGAGCTTCACAGATATTCCTTTGGTACATACTGAAGGTCTGTGGCAACGCTGCACTGAGCGTATCCATCCGTGACATTTTCCAGCAGCAGTTCCTCGCTCTGGGCCTGCCATCACTATTTGCTATGGTGATCTGGGTCAGTGACCTGTGATGCTACTGTTGTAATTGTTTCAGGGTGCCAAGCATGCTGCTGTCTTATTTTAAGAAACTGCCACACCCACCCCAACCTTCAGCAAACACCACCCTGATGACTCGTCAGCGGCCTTCAGCACTGAGGCAAGACCCTCAGCCAGCATACAGATTATGACTCCTGTAAGGCTCAGATGATGCCTAGTACTTTTTTTTAACGAATAACGTTATTTTTTTGATTAAGGTATGTGCATTTTTAAGGACATACTATTGCATATTCAACAGACTACAGTATAGTATAAACATAAGTTTTATATGCACTGGGAAATCGGAAATTCGTGGGACTCGCTTTATTGCAACACCTGCTTTCATGTGGTCTGGAGCCGAAGCTGCAGCATCTCTAGGTGTGTCCATACTGTCCCTGACCAACCTGTATGCCACGGCAGGTGAACCGCGTCTATACAGCCTTTCGCAACGCCATCGCGACTGAGGATCTTAATTACATCTGAATTGCAAAATCACATCTGAATCGTTCTGTCCTGTTTTGAGGGTCTTCCAAAACCAGCCTCATCCTAATTACTTCTCATCTCTCCCCTGCACATTCCTTCCACTTACCAGGCCCTCACTCTTTGAGACAGCATCTGCCCCAATTGTGCCTGTTACCTAAAATGCCCTCCCCCAGCCCTCCAGCCCTCTGCCACCCTATCAGTGTGCACAAGGCTGGTTCTTGTTTTCTGTCTGTAACCTCTGCCTGCTTCTTCCTTGACTGTCCAAATCCTTACTGGTCTCCCCATTGCTGAATGTCTACGGAACTCAGTCAAGCAGCCAGTCTGAGAGGATGAGACCACCTGAAGCTCTAGGTTGCCTCATGTGTACAACAGATAATTGGACTAGATGATCCTTAAACTAATCACTCTGAGTTGCCTCTTCCAGATCAGTATCTTACTTCCCTGGTGGCTCAGATGGTAAACAATATTACTGCAATGCGGGAGACCCAGGTTCCTTCCCTTACAAAGAATGTCTTGAAAGCCAGGCAGTTCTCTCTCAAATACAGGTTTTCCCTGTTGCAGCAGGAGTCCCGGGGGCCACCTGCTGCAGCTGCTGCAGGAGATTCCTCGGGCAGACACCGGTCCAGACACTCTCCACTGCATCCCCTCTTGTATAGACTGCCTACGACTATCACCCGCACTGACGGAGGCGCTCTGATGGGCATCTCTACTGAGCAAGGACCCTTGAGCACCACCCCTACAAAGATGGCAGCAACGGGCAGCTCAGGAACGCAGAAGTCAAGTGGTGATCTCTCATAGCCCGGAGCCCCTGTTCTGAACCACCAACCAGGCGGCACCTGCACCTCTTGCCCCACCCCGGGAATCCAGGCAAGACAAGGGTGTGTACACCACCATCACTTAGAAAGTATGATTTAAAAAAAAAAAACCTTGGTATCACTAATCTGTGCTCTGATCTCGAATAGGAGATCATGACTCATGAGCCTGGAAACTCCTGTGCTCCTGCTGCCTTCTTTACAAAACCACGTCTGTCACCCACCGCAGCAGGCCGCAGGCCTGAAGCTGGAGTGGGTTCCGTGAAAGTCAAGGCTTCTTGAGATCATCAGGAAGACTTGTTTTTTCTGAAAAACTCACGGGTAGCCCAGGGGTCTGTCCTGCACTCGGACTGTTTACTGGTTTTGAAAACCCACAGGGATGGCTTTGCCTTTCTTTTGAGGAAGAAAAATTTATAAAATGATTACGGAGACACATTTTTTTCCCCTAATATTCCCCTGTTTAACATTAGGTGTGCTTCAAGATACATCTTTAAATTCATTCATGGTTTTAAAAAAGCAATTGATAAATGAGAAAAATAAAAAACAATTATGAAGAGAATTAAGATTGCTGATAATTCTAAATTCATTCATGGTTTTAAAAAAGTAATTAATGAGAAAAATAAAAATAAAAAACAATTATGAGGAGAACTAGGATTGCTGATAATTTTAATCTCCCCTAAACATCGAGTATGTGGTCATTGTATACTTGCATCTTTAAGAATCATGAGACTATACCACCCTCTTCTTTCTCATGAAGACCAAGCCAGAGTGGAAAACAGAAATGATTTTCTCGAGGTCACTTAATGAGTCAGCCTTGGAAAGGGATTAGAATTTATATTGATCCTATCTTCCAGTTCTGAATTGTGTCATAAAGGTCACTATGATCAACTGCAAGAGCACCCAAAACATAACAGCAGTTGCTGCAAGGAGGTGCAGATTGAGATAAACAGCAGAGCTTGAATTTCACTTGAAAATGGAGTTCTCGCACCTAGTTCTGATTTAATTTGCAGATTTTTATCAACCGAGTGCTAGTAACTTATTCCGTACCTGATACTACACACTTCAGACTCATAAAAGAAAAAAGTCATAAAAGAACTAGCTCTAACTGATCAGATTGCTTTGAAGACAAGGCAGCGCAGCAACTTGAAAAGGATGGCTTTAAAATCAAACTGCACCAAAAAGTGAAAGAGCAAAGCTGAAAAGGAAAAGTGCTGAGAAGCAAGCCACGTGCTCGGGTGCTGCCTTCAGCGCTGATCTTGGCTGAGAACCTGCTCCCTCTGGAGTCAAGGTGGACTCCTGAGCTACACACACACACACACGCACACAGAGGTTTAGGTATACAGCATTCAGGACTCCATTCCAGATACACTTTGCTGGGGGAGGGACTTCTAGAAGAGCTCTCATGACGACCTGCTCCCTACTCTGACTCGGGAGAGGAAAGCCCGTGCTGTCTTGTTTGCTGTGGTACTCTCCAGAGCCTGGCTGAACGCTAAGTACACTAAGGATGTTTTATGGAAAGGAGGCTAATGGAAACTAGTCTTGGTGAGGCCAAGAGGTGAGACCCAGCCAGATGAAGGGACAATGACAAACTGGAAAGAAGGGCAGTCAGGCATGCTGCCACAAAGACAAACCTCGGAAATGTGAGGCCAAGTGAGGCCCCCGTCACAAAGGGCCAGATGGTACCTGATTCGATTCAGCATCTAGAACAGGTGAGTCTAGACAGTCAGAAGCCAGATGGCCAGCTGCCCGGGGTGAGGTGGGTGGGAGGATGCAGGACTGACTGCTAATGAGAACGGTCTCTCCTGGAAGCAACATCTATGCTGTGAAACTGAATGTGGTGATGGCGGGAGAGCTCTGAGGGTGCACTCAAAATCACTCAATTGTCCTTCCTTTTTTTTTTTTTGGCTGTGCTGCTGGCTTGAGGGATCTTAGCCCCTGACCAGAGATCAAACCTGGGCCCTGGCAGTGAAAGTGCCAAGTCCTATCCACTGGCCAGCCAGGGAATTCCCTGAATTGACCTCTTTTAAGTAGGTGAACTATATGGTGTATGATTCAATCAAATAAAGCTACTACAAAAACTTAATAAAATTGAGAACCTGAGAGCACTTTTACTTACACTAAAAAAAAGTCACTAAATTAAAAATCCTTGATTAACAAAAGGAACGCTCATCATCTGCAAGGCAGATGTGGCTCGTAACCATGCACATGTTAGATGTTACCTGACAACTGTTGCTGGGCTGGATGAGGAGAGAAACAATTTTCACAGCCACAAAATGTTACTAACCGAGGGTGAGAGAATACAGCCAACTCAGTTCCACCAAATACTGAGAAAATAACTGAAATGCATGTGTGAATCACGTTCAGCTGCAGTAGGTGCCAACATCTCCTCTCCTCGCAGGTCAAAAAGGCTGCTCGTTGCTGAAAACAGAGGTGATAATCAACCAGGAAACACGGGCAGCCGGAGGAAGTGGAGAGGTAACGAAAAAATCAGCATCAAGCGACCTCACTGCTTTGTTGACCAAATTCCTGCTTGGCTTACACCAAGCACGGATGCGTTCACAGTGGGCTCCACCGTAATTCTACTTCTAGAGTACGTGGAGATCTTACAGAAATGCTTTAGCAAGTCTTGTCACCAAGCTCAGCTGTGGAACTGNCTATACACCTGCATTTGGCTGGTGGTCTCAGTGGTTTTTTTTTTTTTTTGGCTGTGATATGTGGCAGAAGGGATCTCAGTTCCCCAACTAGAGATCGAATCTGTGCCTCTTGCCTTGGAGTCTTAACCACTGGACCAGCAGGGAAGTCCCTGGCATCAGTCTATTAAGAAATTCTATAAATATTTATTCTACGCGTATGGAGCCACTAATTTCCTGAATACGTGAGTTCCTACCCCGTGCCAGGCATTATTCTCATGTTAAAGATACAATGGAAAAAGTTTCCATCCCCCCAAACCCACCCCCAAGACACACAGCTGGCCCTGGCGCCTGAGTTGGCTGTGTGGGGCTCTGAGGATGGAGAGAGGGTCGGAGCTGACCGGGAGGCTGGAGAGGGCTTCCCTGAGGAGGGGGTTTTAGAAAACATTCAAGGGTGAGCGGGAGTTAGGCAAGCAAAGGCCGCATAGGGTGG
>SJYW01007743.1:207134-236921 GCA_006410735.1 Raphicerus campestris
GGGGGGGGGTGGGGAAGTTGGTGCAGGGGAAGTTTGTTGTCCGCGAAGGGCAGATGTGGAGGCAAGAAGTGAGAAACAACAGGGCTGAGATGCCTGCAAACAGTTCAGCATGATCAGCCGGAGGCGGCTGGGGGCTGGGGCAGGGCTGATGGGGAGATGGGGCTAAGGAGCAGGCAGGGGCCGCTTGGGGGAGCAGGAACCACCCTGGAAGCTGCGGCAGGCCTCCGAAGGCCCTGGTGGGAGTCAGACAATCAGATTTGTGTCCATGGGGGCTGGAGTGTGGGGCAGGGCAGGGGGAGGGTGCGGTCGAGACAAGATTTTCCTAGGTGAGCGAGCATGGTAGCGTGGACCAAGGCAGGGGATGGAGAGAGAGGCAATGGTGGGTTTATATGGAGAACGCAGACTCTCTGGGATGCAGGTGAGGGAGGGGACCTGCGGGATGGGGAAGCCGAGGGCAGAGTCCAAGGGGGAGTCAGGATGCTCTGGTCTGGGCCTCCGGGAGGACGGTGGTGCTTCCCATCAGGGAGGGAAGGGGGGGTGGAGGAGCCAGGTCAGCAAAGCAAGGGTACATTTCGGTGCCCCAGAGCAGACAGGGGGAAATGCCCAGCGGCAGTAGGATGCTGAGGTCTAGAGCCCAGGAGAGGAGGTCAAGGCCACAGGTCTAGGTCTGGGAGCCAGGAGCTTAGCTCAGGGGAACCTTGGACCGGGTGTGGTGGGAGTGTACCCGGGAGAGCTGGGGAGGCTGGACCTTGGAGAGAGCATGGGTTCGGAGCTTGGTGAAGAGACAGCCGTCATCCTGGCCAGGAGTTCACAGAGCTGAGTGCTGGAATTCTAGAATCTTCTGTTGATCTCTTCCTCCCTGGTCTCTCCTTCCTCTACCAATCTCATACTCAGCGATAGAAGAACTTTGCTGAGATAACTGTCCTAGCAATATTACTGATTAAACCACTTTGACAGCCTCCAATGTCAAGCTCCAACTCTGCCGTTGGGTTGAAAAACACCTCCCTCTGTTACAGTCGCTGTGTTCCTTCCCTTGGTCACTACATACCTACCTCTCGGCCCCCACGTCTCCTCGAGGGCCTTCCCCTTTCAGGCCTCCCTGCCATCTCCAAGGCCTCCCCTCCGTCTTGCTGGTCCTCTCCTCTAGGATGACCGGCCTGGTCCTCTCCACAGCCCACATCCTGCCCAGCCTTCTAGTCCCTGAAGCCTCTCACAGCATTAGGCCCCCATAGGGGTCTTACTGCTCTGGGCACTCCGGGCATTATTTCATCGTTCTCAGATGTTTCTCTAATTCAAGTGTGTCTGTCGAGTTCCCTGACACTGATCAAAACCTCTCTAAAGGGAAAGGACGTGTTTTTCACTTCTCAGGGGCCGACTGCCCCAAACTTGGTCACTGTTTCAATAATGACCGCTGGCTGACTGCGACCCCAGAGCCAAGTGCAGACCACAGGCGGTGGATGACAATGAGCACGAAGCAGGTGGCAGGCAGCAAGATGAAATCTGACAGAAGCAGGCAAAGCAGTGCAAAGGATACACCCGAACAGGACTCTGGCCTTATGCTGGAATTCTTGAAATTAAAAACTGCAGACAGATCAATCTAACACACAGTATTTAGGAGCTGAATGGATTTCTGACCAAACAAACGTTGGGTTTTACGAAAAAACATTTGATAACCCAGTCTGTAAACAAATAATAAATTTATTGTAAATGCAATCATAGAATCTGAGGAGGTCTGCAATAAAGCAGAAGGATCCTAAAACAATCAAAAAGATATTTTAAAGAAGATGGAGGCAGGAGTACTGGCTTTGGGTTTAAACAGTTAATTTGACTGAACCTTAAACTTAGCATTGCGTTTCCTACCAGCTGAAGCCAAGAATGAAAGAAAAACCCAGTGAAGGACAGGGCAGAGGCCCTGGAGTCAGATACATCTGGACCCCTGTTCTACAGCCCTCTCAGCAGCCGTGAGTCAGCAAGCCAGCAAGGTATGGGCTTGAGCCCAGGGTACGGGCAGGGAGCAGCTGGGACTCTCAAGGTGGATGCTGGGAATAAATGCAGAGGGCATCGAGGCAGTCCAGGCCCGGGGACCCCCTGTGCTCTTCTCTGCAGCAGACCTCACAACGAGAAGCCAGTGGGAGGACTCCAGGGGCTAGCATACTGACCTGGGGGGAAGACCAACCTCGGAAAGTGGGGGAGCCTGGCCAGTGGCGGGCGGAGTCACAGACCAAAGGGCGCCCCTTCATGGCCGCACACTGGAAAGCCCTTTGAGGAGGGTGGGAACCTCGGGCTGGTTTAGTCATGGGTGCCTGGGCTGTGCGACCCAGCAGATGCTACGGTGTTCAGAGCATCTGCGGTGGGGAAAGACCCCAGGTGGAGTCCGCAGCCAGCCACGGGGGATGACCATGGTGCGGACGCCTCAGGCACTGGGACCAGGGCACGCATACACAGCAGAGAATTACACAAAACTCCACCCAGAGGTTAAAGCGTCTGCCTCCAATGCGGGAGACCAGGGTTTGATCCCTGGGTCGGGAAGTTCCCCTGGAGAAGGAAATGGCAATCCACTTCAGTATTCTTGCCTGGAGAATCCCATGGATGGAGAAGCCTAGTAGGTTACAGTCCACGGGGTCACAAAGAGTCGGACACAACTGAGCGACTTCACCTCACCACATAGCAGTGCTGCTGGACCCTTTGGGACAGGAAGTGCCTGACCATGGGTACGGAGTGAGCGAGTGGCCAGAATGTGAACACTACCAAGTTCCAGCGTTAGGTGAGGCTAAAGACCCACCGCCCCGTGGAAGTGGTGTGTGCAGGGTGCGCAGGAGCCAGGCTGGGGGTGCAGTGGGGCTGCAGAGGCAAGCTCTCCTGGACCACCGTGTCCATCACCCTTGTTGCGTAAAAACCTCTGCCCCAGTTCACATCTCCTGCGACACCGGGTTGGGTTCCTAGGACCAAGTGACCAAATTCGGTTCATGGGTTGGCTCGGTACACAAGTAAAAGCTGAAAGCAGACCGTGGCTGCACTACAGCTCCAGCTGGGGGTCACCCTGAAAAGACAGGGATGGGGACAAGTGTTCCCACGGGGAGACCCTGGGTAGTGCATCTGGCCATGTACTTTGTGTGGAAAGAGTGGTGGCCTGAAGGAAGAACATCTATGGACTCACTGGACGTGAAGGGCCGCCTGGGTGGCCAGGGGACGGGAAGGTAGGGGACGAGGTGGCCTGGGCAGAGGCGTGTGGTCCAGCAGGGGCAGGCAGGCAGTGTGACACCCAGGCCCCCATGCTCACCATGAACGGCCAGCACAGAAGGGGGACAGAGTGACGCAGCAGGCGGCCATCAGCCAGCCCCGACACCGGCCACCCTGGGCTGGCACGTGAACCGTGCAGTCGAGCTGGAAGGAGGCTGTGTGCGGGCCCCGCTCTCCAGGGTGGACTTGGCTTCTGAGGGTGAGCGAGGGCAGCGCTGAGCCTGGACACTCCACCACCCGTCCAGGAGAACCGACTGTGCCTGAGAGCCAGGCTGACTCCACTGGGCCCTTACTGCTCAGGAAGGGGAGCTGCTGTAGACTGGAACATGTACCCCCCCACCCCCAAATTCATATACTGAAGTCCCTGACCCCCTAAAGCAACCGTACTCGTAGACAAGGCCTTTAAAGAGCACACATGTGCCCAGTCATGTCTGCCTCTTCCAACTCCATGGACGGTAGCTCGCCAGGCTCCTCTGTCCATGGGGATTTCCCAGGCATGAATACTGGAATGGGCTGCTATTTCCTTCTCCAGGGGATCTTCCCAACCCAGGAATCAAACTCGGTCTCTTGTGTCTCCAGCACTGGCAAGAAGGTTTTTTACCATTGGGGCCACCTGGGAAGCCTTTCAAGGAGGTAATTAAGGTTCAATGAGGTCATAAAGATGGGGCCCTAATCCAACAGGACTGGCGTCCTCGGAAGAGACACCAGGAACATGCGGGCACCAAGGAAAGGCCGCGAGACACAGAGTGAGAGCCAAGGAGAGTCCCGCCAGAAACCAGCCCTGACGGTGTGGATCTTGGACCTCCAGCCCCCAGAGCACTGAGGAAGACTTCTGTTGTTTAAGCCTCCCATGCCCTGGCCTCCTGGGGCAACCAGAGCTGACTGACACAGGCAGCAGTTCATTCCTGAAAGTGACACACTTTCCGGTCTCAGGGCCACCCACCTTCTCTGTCACATGGCACCGCTCCCTGTGGGCTGGCGGGCGGTGTGAAGGGCTGACCAAGGTGCCAGATGGCATCTCTCAGACCACAGGCCCGCTTCCAGCCGGGAGAGCGGGGCAGTGCCCAGACTACCGGGCACAGCGACCCTCTCACAGCATGACCCAGGGCTGCCCACTCGCCAGACGGATGGACAGCCAGGTGAGGCGAGAGAGACACCAACTTGCAGANGGCTGGTTTAGTCATGGGTGCCTGGGCTGTGCGACCCAGCAGATGCTACGGTGTTCAGAGCATCTGCGGTGGGGAAAGACCCCAGGTGGAGTCCGCAGCCAGCCACGGGGGATGACCATGGTGCGGACGCCTCAGGCACTGGGACCAGGGCACGCATACACAGCAGAGAATTACACAAAACTCCACCCAGAGGTTAAAGCGTCTGCCTCCAATGCGGGAGACCAGGGTTTGATCCCTGGGTCGGGAAGTTCCCCTGGAGAAGGAAATGGCAATCCACTTCAGTATTCTTGCCTGGAGAATCCCATGGATGGAGAAGCCTAGTAGGTTACAGTCCACGGGGTCACAAAGAGTCGGACACAACTGAGCGACTTCACCTCACCACATAGCAGTGCTGCTGGACCCTTTGGGACAGGAAGTGCCTGACCATGGGTACGGAGTGAGCGAGTGGCCAGAATGTGAACACTACCAAGTTCCAGCGTTAGGTGAGGCTAAAGACCCACCGCCCCGTGGAAGTGGTGTGTGCAGGGTGCGCAGGAGCCAGGCTGGGGGTGCAGTGGGGCTGCAGAGGCAAGCTCTCCTGGACCACCGTGTCCATCACCCCTGTTGCGTAAAAACCTCTGCCCCAGTTCACATCTCCTGCGACACCGGGTTGGGTTCCTAGGACCAAGTGACCAAATTCGGTTCATGGGTTGGCTCGGTACACAAGTAAAAGCTGAAAGCAGACCGTGGCTGCACTACAGCTCCAGCTGGGGGTCACCCTGAAAAGACAGGGATGGGGATAAGTGTTCCCACGGGGAGACCCTGGGTAGTGCATCTGGCCATGTACTTTGTGTGGAAAGAGTGGTGGCCTGAAGGAAGAACATCTATGGACTCACTGGACGTGAAGGGCCGCCTGGGTGGCCAGGGGACGGGAAGGTAGGGGACGAGGTGGCCTGGGCAGAGGCGTGTGGTCCAGCAGGGGCAGGCAGGCAGTGTGACACCCAGGCCCCCATGCTCACCATGAACGGCCAGCACAGAAGGGGGACAGAGTGACGCAGCAGGCGGCCATCAGCCAGCCCCGACACCGGCCACCCTGGGCTGGCACGTGAACCGTGCAGTCGAGGTGGAAGGAGGCTGTGTGCGGGCCCCGCTCTCCAGGGTGGACTTGGCTTCTGAGGGTGAGCGAGGGCAGCGCTGAGCCTGGACACTCCACCACCCGTCCAGGAGAACCGACTGTGCCTGAGAGCCAGGCTGACTCCACTGGGCCCTTACTGCTCAGGAAGGGGAGCTGCTGTAGACTGGAACATGTACCCCCCCACCCCCAAATTCATATACTGAAGTCCCTGACCCCCTAAAGCAACCGTACTCGTAGACAAGGCCTTTAAAGAGCACACATGTGCCCAGTCATGTCTGCCTCTTCCAACTCCATGGACGGTAGCTCGCCAGGCTCCTCTGTCCATGGGGATTTCCCAGGCATGAATACTGGAATGGGCTGCTATTTCCTTCTCCAGGGGATCTTCCCAACCCAGGAATCAAACTCGGTCTCTTGTGTCTCCAGCACTGGCAAGAAGGTTTTTTACCATTGGGGCCACCTGGGAAGCCTTTCAAAGAGGTAATTAAGGTTCAATGAGGTCATAAAGATGGGGCCCTAATCCAACAGGACTGGCGTCCTCGGAAGAGACACCAGGAACATGCGGGCACCAAGGAAAGGCCTCGAGACACAGAGCGAGAGCCAAGGAGAGTCCCGCCAGAAACCAGCCCTGACGGTGTGGATCTTGGACCTCCAGCCCCCAGAGCACTGAGGAAGACTTCTGTTGTTTAAGCCACCCATGCCCTGGCCTCCTGGGGCAACCAGAGCTGACTGACACAGGCAGCAGTTCATTCCTGAAAGTGACACACTTTCCGGTCTCAGGGCCACCCACCTTCTCTGTCACATGGCACCGCTCCCTGTGGGCTGGCGGGCGGTGTGAAGGGCTGACCAAGGTGCCAGATGGCATCTCTCAGACCACAGGCCCGCTTCCAGCCGGGAGAGCGGGGCAGTGCCCAGACTACCGGGCACAGCGACCCTCTCACAGCATGACCCAGGGCTGCCCACTCGCCAGACGGATGGACAGCCAGGTGAGGCGAGAGAGACACCAACTTGCAGATGGCACCTGGTAAGGATGGCGCTCGGGGCTCCAGTGTGCAGAACAGCCCAAATCAACGACTGTCACTTGGGCGCTGCGTGCCCAGGAGGCGGAGCACACGGCTCCTGGCTCCCAGGGCTGGGAGGAGTGGGGCCCTGACGATCCGCCCTCCTGGTGACCTACGCGGGGCGTCTGAGCTCCCTGTCCCATGACTCTGGACTCCCTGGCTTACAGAGCCTGGCTCACAGGAAAGGAGCTTCCAGTGTGGACAAAGCAAGAACACTGCTACGTCTTAAGTGACCGTTGTGGTCCTGTCAGTTTGGGCTCTTCTGACCAAAAAAAGGAGGCAAGGGAAGGAGTCATTATCCTGCAGGAGTAACTAACCCTGATCTTTAGGAAAAATTCAGCCAAGGGCACACAAGGTGGGAGGGAAGACCCAGTGTGGCGCTCAGGTGACCTGCAAGGGCATCTCCTAAACCTCCTCACCCGTGTTCTACTGGACACCTGTGTGCGGCAGACGGAGCCCAGGAAGGATGCAGGGACCGGGGACCCAGACCCTGCTGGGCTGAGCGCACCTGTCTCTTCATCCAGTCACCTTCCAGGCAGGGTCCACAGAGGAGGGGCTGGTCACCAGGCTGCCCTCGAGGCCAGCTGCAGCAGAAAAGGAGGCGGTCAGTCCTGCGGACCTTCCGCTTAAGGTGTCCCCTGGGAAGAGTGCCCCTGCCTCTCTGCAGGAGCTGCTCTGGGTACCTGAGTGAAACACGAAGCTCCCAGCAGCGTGAGGGGCGGGTGCTCAGTCTTCCTGCTGTGGGGGGTGGCAGTTCTCAAGGGAGACTGCTCTGTGGATGGCGAGCAGCTCTCAAGCCCCGTCGTCCACCCCTGCATCTGTCTGGACTGGAGACACCTTGGCAGACACTCTGTCAACGCCAGGGCTCCTGAGCTGTAAGATTAGCTCTCAGACCTTCCTTGTGACTGGTGCCCAAAGCCCCCTCTGTCCGTCACCACCCCGCCACCAGCCAACGCTGTGCTCAATCCAACAGTNTCTCCAAGGCCTCCCCTCCGTCTTGCTGGGCCTCTCCTCTAGGATGACCGGCCTGGTCCTCTCCACAGCCCACATCCTGCCCAGCCTTCTAGTCCCTGAAGCCTCTCACAGCATTAGGCCCCCATAGGGGTCTTACTGCTCTGGGCACTCCGGGCATTATTTCATCGTTCTCAGATGTTTCTCTAATTCAAGTGTGTCTGTCGAGTTCCCTGACACTGATCAAAACCTCTCTAAAGGGAAAGGACGTGTTTTTCACTTCTCAGGGGCCGACTGCCCCAAACTTGGTCACTGTTTCAATAATGACCGCTGGCTGACTGCGACCCCAGAGCCAAGTGCAGACCACAGGCGGTGGATAACAACGAGCACGAAGCAGGTGGCAGGCAGCAAGATGAAATCTGACAGAAGCAGGCAAAGCAGTGCAAAGGATACACCCGAACAGGACTCTGGCCTTATGCTGGAATTCTTGAAATTAAAAACTGCAGACAGATCAATCTAACACACAGTATTTAGGAGCTGAATGGATTTCTGACCAAACAAACGTTGGGTTTTACGAAAAAACATTTGATAACCCAGTCTGTAAACAAATAATAAATTTATTGTAAATGCAATCATAGAATCTGAGGAGGTCTGCAATAAAGCAGAAGGATCCTAAAACAATCAAAAAGATATTTTAAAGAAGATGGAGGCAGGAGTACTGGCTTTGGGTTTAAACAGTTAATTTGACTGAACCTTAAACTTAGCATTGCGTTTCCTACCAGCTGAAGCCAAGAATGAAAGAAAAACCCAGTGAAGGACAGGGCAGAGGCCCTGGAGTCAGATACATCTGGACCCCTGTTCTACAGCCCTCTCAGCAGCCGTGAGTCAGCAAGCCAGCAAGGTATGGGCTTGAGCCCAGGGTACGGGCAGGGAGCAGCTGGGACTCTCAAGGTGGATGCTGGGAATAAATGCAGAGGGCATCGAGGCAGTCCAGGCCCGGGGACCCCCTGTGCTCTTCTCTGCAGCAGACCTCACAACGAGAAGCCAGTGGGAGGACTCCAGGGGCTAGCATACTGACCTGGGGGGAAGACCAACCTCGGAAAGTGGGGGAGCCTGGCCAGTGGCGGGCGGAGTCACAGACCAAAGGGCGCCCCTTCATGGCCGCACACTGGAAAGCCCTTTGAGGAGGGTGGGAACCTCGGGCTGGTTTAGTCATGGGTGCCTGGGCTGTGCGACCCAGCAGATGCTACGGTGTTCAGAGCATCTGTGGTGGGGAAAGACCCCAGGTGGAGTCCGCAGCCAGCCACGGGGGATGACCATGGTGCGGACGCCTCAGGCACTGGGACCAGGGCACGCATACACAGCAGAGAATTACACAAAACTCCACCCAGAGGTTAAAGCGTCTGCCTCCAATGCGGGAGACCAGGGTTTGATCCCTGGGTCGGGAAGTTCCCCTGGAGAAGGAAATGGCAATCCACTTCAGTATTCTTGCCTGGAGAATCCCATGGATGGAGAAGCCTAGTAGGTTACAGTCCACGGGGTCACAAAGAGTCGGACACAACTGAGCGACTTCACCTCACCACATAGCAGTGCTGCTGGACCCTTTGGGACAGGAAGTGCCTGACCATGGGTACGGAGTGAGCGAGTGGCCAGAATGTGAACACTACCAAGTTCCAGCGTTAGGTGAGGCTAAAGACCCACCGCCCCGTGGAAGTGGTGTGTGCAGGGTGCGCAGGAGCCAGGCTGGGGGTGCAGTGGGGCTGCAGAGGCAAGCTCTCCTGGACCACCGTGTCCATCACCCCTGTTGCGTAAAAACCTCTGCCCCAGTTCACATCTCCTGCGACACCGGGTTGGGTTCCTAGGACCAAGTGACCAAATTCGGTTCATGGGTTGGCTCGGTACACAAGTAAAAGCTGAAAGCAGACCGTGGCTGCACTACAGCTCCAGCTGGGGGTCACCCTGAAAAGACAGGGATGGGGATAAGTGTTCCCACGGGGAGACCCTGGGTAGTGCATCTGGCCATGTACTTTGTGTGGAAAGAGTGGTGGCCTGAAGGAAGAACATCTATGGACTCACTGGACGTGAAGGGCCGCCTGGGTGGCCAGGGGACGGGAAGGTAGGGGACGAGGTGGCCTGGGCAGAGGCGTGTGGTCCAGCAGGGGCAGGCAGGCAGTGTGACACCCAGGCCCCCATGCTCACCATGAACGGCCAGCACAGAAGGGGGACAGAGTGACGCAGCAGGCGGCCATCAGCCAGCCCCGACACCGGCCACCCTGGGCTGGCACGTGAACCGTGCAGTCGAGGTGGAAGGAGGCTGTGTGCGGGCCCCGCTCTCCAGGGTGGACTTGGCTTCTGAGGGTGAGCGAGGGCAGCGCTGAGCCTGGACACTCCACCACCCGTCCAGGAGAACCGACTGTGCCTGAGAGCCAGGCTGACTCCACTGGGCCCTTACTGCTCAGGAAGGGGAGCTGCTGTAGACTGGAACATGTACCCCCCCACCCCCAAATTCATATACTGAAGTCCCTGACCCCCTAAAGCAACCGTACTCGTAGACAAGGCCTTTAAAGAGCACACATGTGCCCAGTCATGTCTGCCTCTTCCAACTCCATGGACGGTAGCCCGCCAGGCTCCTCTGTCCATGGGGATTTCCCAGGCATGAATACTGGAATGGGCTGCTATTTCCTTCTCCAGGGGATCTTCCCAACCCAGGAATCAAACTCAGTCTCTTGTGTCTCCAGCACTGGCAAGAAGGTTTTTTACCATTGGGGCCACCTGGGAAGCCTTTCAAAGAGGTAATTAAGGTTCAATGAGGTCATAAAGATGGGGCCCTAATCCAACAGGACTGGCGTCCTCGGAAGAGACACCAGGAACATGCGGGCACCAAGGAAAGGCCTCGAGACACAGAGCGAGAGCCAAGGAGAGTCCCGCCAGAAACCAGCCCTGACGGTGTGGATCTTGGACCTCCAGCCCCCAGAGCACTGAGGAAGACTTCTGTTGTTTAAGCCACCCATGCCCTGGCCTCCTGGGGCAACCAGAGCTGACTGACACAGGCAGCAGTTCATTCCTGAAAGTGACACACTTTCCGGTCTCAGGGCCACCCACCTTCTCTGTCACATGGCACCGCTCCCTGTGGGCTGGCGGGCGGTGTGAAGGGCTGACCAAGGTGCCAGATGGCATCTCTCAGACCACAGGCCCGCTTCCAGCCGGGAGAGCGGGGCAGTGCCCAGACTACCGGGCACAGCGACCCTCTCACAGCATGACCCAGGGCTGCCCACTCGCCAGACGGATGGACAGCCAGGTGAGGCGAGAGAGACACCAACTTGCAGATGGCACCTGGTAAGGATGGCACTCGGGGCTCCAGTGTGCAGAACAGCCCAAATCAACGACTGTCACTTGGGCGCTGCGTGCCCAGGAGGCGGAGCACACGGCTCCTGGCTCCCAGGGCTGGGAGGAGTGGGGCCCTGACGATCCGCCCTCCTGGTGACCTACGCGGGGCGTCTGGGCTCCCTGTCCCATGACTCTGGACTCCCTGGCTTACAGAGCCTGGCTCACAGGAAAGGAGCTTCCAGTGTGGACAAAGCAAGAACACTGCTACGTCTTAAGTGACCGTTGTGGTCCTGTCAGTTTGGGCTCTTCTGACCAAAAAAAGGAGGCAAGGGAAGGAGTCATTATCCTGCAGGAGTAACTAACCCTGATCTTTAGGAAAAATTCAGCCAAGGGCACACAAGGTGGGAGGGAAGACCCAGTGTGGCGCTCAGGTGACCTGCAAGGGCATCTCCTAAACCTCCTCACCCGTGTTCTACTGGACACCTGTGTGCGGCAGACGGAGCCCAGGAAGGATGCAGGGACCGGGGACCCAGACCCTGCTGGGCTGAGCGCACCTGTCTCTTCATCCAGTCACCTTCCAGGCAGGGTCCACAGAGGAGGGGCTGGTCACCAGGCTGCCCTCGAGGCCAGCTGCAGCAGAAAAGGAGGCGGTCAGTCCTGCGGACCTTCCGCTTAAGGTGTCCCCTGGGAAGAGTGCCCCTGCCTCTCTGCAGGAGCTGCTCTGGGAACCTGAGTGAAACACGAAGCTCCCAGCAGCGTGAGGGGTGGGTGCTCAGTCTTCCTGCTGTGGGGGGTGGCAGTTCTCAAGGGAGACTGCTCTGTGGATGGCGAGCAGCTCTCAAGCCCCGTCGTCCACCCCTGCATCTGTCTGGACTGGAGACACCTTGGCAGACACTCTGTCAACGCCAGGGCTCCTGAGCTGTAAGATTAGCTCTCAGACCTTCCTTGTGACTGGTGCCCAAAGCCCCCTCTGTCCGTCACCACCCCGCCACCAGCCAACGCTGTGCTCAATCCAACAGTGCTGTCTGATCAGCTCTGCATGTGAGAATCTGCTGGGGACGCCAGCTTCAGAAATACAACCTCCCGTTTTGCTAATGAGCACAAGACCACAGCTGCCTACTGGGGAACCCCCTCTCAGGCAGCCCACGGGCACCCCGGTCAATGCACTTCTCCTTGTCTGTGCTGATGGGATGGTGCTGCCACTGAATCTCTCGTTAGCTGAGCCAGCCATCTCAGATCACACACTACTTCTTTCTCTCCCTCTCAGCTCTGTCCAGGCTACTGCAAAGTATACTCATTATCACTCTGGACGCTGATTATTCTGAGTCTTCATCCTTTCCATTCTTCCATCCATTTCCTCAAAGAATTTCCCCTCTTCCTCCTGCTACATACAGGCTGAGTCTACCGCCTACGTTTCATCCCAGGTGTGACCCTCTGCAGCGGTCCCCGCCCTCACTGGCACCAGGGACCGATTTCACAGAAGACGAATCAGGGGTGGGGGTGATGGTTCCAGGACATTCCATCTGCTGTGCATTTCCTATTATTAGCACATCGGCTACACCTCAGATCGTCAGGCATGAGATCCCAGAGGTGGGGACCCCTGACCTGCTGGGTTCACCTCCCAACCCTACACACGGACTCTAGGAGCCACACCTGCAGCCCTGATCTCTCCAGGAGCCGCGTCTGTCTCCCCACACGCCAACTTCCTTTACTGTACATTCTGGAGTCACCTCAAATTCAAATACACCTGCAGGGACCAGCCTTCACTTCCCTCTCTCTCACCTGCAGACCTGGCCCACTGATAAGGGAACCCCAGATAGAAATTCTGGGACCTAGCTCTCCACTGACATCCAAGGATGTCACACCTGACATCACTTTCCAGACCACATGCAATGAAGACCGACTTCTCACACACAATGCAGGCAGGCGATGTGGGAGAGAACAGAACTCTCTCTCATACCCCAGAGGGTAAAGGGGATGGAGAAGGGAAATGACAAGTCCAGTGTGCTTGATCACGGAAGTGCCCAAGAAGGATCAGCTTGACTGAGAGCAACCCTGGGAACACCAGTGTGGTATCATGCTGTTGTTCGGATGGAGCCGTGTTTTGGGTTAAGAGCTCGCTATTTCCTGATGATTAATGACAAGGCTGAGAAAACCCAACACTTTATCTGACTGACTTGTTGGTTGTTTCCCTGGACTTCTATTACCTTCACAGTCTCTCCATTTCAACCAAGGTAAATAAAGTTTGATATCTGCTCTTTACTCCAGAGCACACAATAATAAGCATTTTAACAGGAAGACACTGTGGCTTTTACAAGATGATAAAAACAGATAAATATTCCGTCTTGTTAACTAGGTTGGTGTTTCTCTAAGAAATTAGGCTTACCTATTGGAAGTGGAGCGAGAATGTCCAGTTTGACCAGTCTTTCAGTGGCAACTTGCTTTTTTTTGTTTTTAACCTTCCAAAGAACACACTAACAATAGCCACGATCAGAGACCTTGGAAACACGTCAAGATATCCATGATGCAACGCAGAGGAATGACACATGGTCTCGACCACATGTATAGTCTCAGAGGAGACGTTTACGCAGGCCCCTGAGCACTTCTCAGCTTTCCATTGTGATTGTTATCGTTTACCTGCTGCTGTCTTTGCCGCCTCACTTGTGCAAACTGTGACAGCATCAGCTGCCTGTCCAGCAGCTCCATCCTCTGCTGCCTCTGGATGTCCACGGTGGCCCCCATCCCGATCCTGGCCTCGCTGGTGGGCTCCAAGGATGAGAAGAGGGGCTCCAGGGTCCAAGCGCAGAACTTGGCCATCCAACTGGGCACACACAGCACCTCATGGACTTGCAGCATTCTGCTGTTGTAGCAGATCCCAGAAACCTAGAAGAGAAAGAGTCCAACTGCATTGTTGACAGGTCATACAATTTTTAGGGAACATATTTGACAGAGAAATCAGTGACTGTAAAATACTTCAGGTGGTGTTTTTTCCTTCACTTTCGCACGGTTAGGTGAAAACCAGAACGCCTACTAAGGTGCAGGATACTAAGCAGGACAAACCAAACCAACAGAAAACTGAATCTCCTGAGTAAACAAACGTGCTTTTAGTAAGCTAGAAGAGACAGCAAAATCCTATCTATTCAACACTCAGAAGTACTGGCACCACACTTAAAAACAATGTTGTCTTTCAGAAAAAAACAAGCCATAAAATATCTGATTATCAAGACACTTTCACACTGTACTAACTTTGTGGTTACTTTTATTGGCAGATGGCCATCAGAGAGAGATACTGGCATAAAACAACCCTGATAGTCAGTGATGTGACCCAGGCACACCTTTATCAGAAAATAAAGATGATCTAAAATATATATAGTATTTTAATAAATTTATCAAGTATTGATTTTTCCTAGATTTAGAAATCCTTTCCAATAGTTAGCAATGAATAGTTCTGCTTAATATTTTTCATCTTTAAGGCAAGTTACACGGTAAGAGGAATCTAAAGAGTCCCTATGGTTTTCTAGGTAAACGTGAGAATGGTTATTCCTTTGTTAGAAATCTTCAATTTTGTGAATCTGATTCTTAGGATAAGAAGTTATTCATATCAAATCAGAGCAAGTTTAATAACTTTCTAGTAAGAGACATGTATACTTTAATATTTTACTAATAAAATTACCTAATTAGGCAAAAATCTATTGAGAATTTGCTATATACCAGGTGCTGTTCTAGGCACTTAAAACAGAGCAGAAGACAAGATACATAAAGCCCTACTCTGACAGTCATTGTCAATACGGAGATCAGACAATAAACCAGCAAACATATAAAGTGATTCCGGATGAGATCTATGAAGGAATTACAATAAGGTGGCTTGGAGCAGGGATCTTCTTTAGCTCATGTGGAAGTGACACTTGAGCAGAGTTTTTAAGGCTAATGAGGTGCCAGTGATTTGATGAACTGGAGGAAGAACCCTGCAGGCAGATCAACGGCAAAAACAATGCAAGAATGAACTCAGGAGTATCCATGAGAAATCCCGGTGGAGCTGCCAAGTGGGTTGTTGGATATAAAATTCTGGAACTCAAGGGAAAAGTTAGCAGAGAGAAAGATCTGAGAGTCAGTGGTATCAGACTACATCTAAAGCATGAGAACTAGAAGAGATAATAGATGGGTGAGGGAATACTACAGAGGAGAGAAGAGGGCTTTGGACTGAACCTGGGATACACCAGGATTTTGTGGATGGACAGAGTAGAAGCTGGGGAAGCAATCTGAGAAGCGGCTGCAAGTAAGAAGGAAAACTAGGAGAGTTTAGTACTGCTGAAGCCAAGAGAACAGTGTTTTAAGATGGAAATAGCCATGTCTAATGCAGCCCAGAGTTCAAGTAAGACGCAAGAGAAGAAAATCACCATTGGATTTGGCAAAATTAATCAACTTTGGTGCAGTGGTAGAAGCAACAGACAGACTGGAGGAGGCTGAAGGGCGAACGGAAAAGGATTTCTGATTTCAACTAATTTCCATGCTACTTCCTTCGTGAATTGTGCAAAACAACNCAGTGTTTTAAGATGGAAATAGCCATGTCTAATGCAGCCCAGAGTTCAAGTAAGACGCAAGAGAAGAAAATTACCATTGGATTTGGCAAAATTAACCAACTTTGGTGCAGTGGTAGAAGCAACAGACAGATTGGAGGAGGCTGAAGGGCGAACAGAAAAGGATTTCTGATTTCAAATAATTTCCATGCTACTTCCTTCGTGAATTGTGTAAAACAACAAAGAAAACGAAAACAGAAGCAAGCTTCAGATTCAGTGCAACGAGAGAGCATCTGCAATCCTCAACCACGCTAACAAGACGCAAAACACAGTTAGCACTCGTGAGGAAGCGTAAATCCACAGGTGGGAGAGGCCCGGCGGATGAGAGAGGAAGGTGCGAGTGAAGGGGAGGATCAGAGGACTCAGTGCAAGAGGCAGCCCGTCTCCTCTGCAGGGAGGAGGAGAGGGCTCAGCAAGCCCTGCATCAGGGAGGCTCTGGCGAGGGCAGGGCAGCCCCTCAGGGAACACCTGGGCTCCACACGGTGGGGGTTCCAGGCAGACACAGAGGCCCTCCATGGATATCTTCGGAGCTTCCAAAAGAAGACCACAGAGGAAATATATGAAGAAGAAGACTTTGTTTCAAGAGATAATAATGAGTTTTCCAGGATGAACAAAGNGGCAAGGCCTGCATCAGGGAGGCTCTGGCGAGGGCAGGGCAGCCCCTCAGGGAACTCCTGGGCTCCACACGGTGGGGGTTCCAGACAGACACAGAGGCCCTCCATGGATGTCTTCGGAGCTTCCAAAAGAAGACCACAGAGGAAATATATGAAGAAGAAGACTTTGTTTCAAGAAATAATAATGAGTTTTCCAGGATGAACAAAGAATATAAATACTCAAACTGAAAGCGTAAGAGTCCCAAGAGAGATAATAAAATGAAATGTATATCTAGCTCCATGAGAGTCAGAGAAAGAAATCCTTAAAAGCGTGAACAAAACAAAAGAACAAGACACACAGCTCATTACACAAGGGTGAAGTCACAACCCATGGCAGCCATGCGCTGATGCTGCGCCCTGGGGAAAGTTCAGGATGAAAACGCAGGAGGAGGCACCCTTTGCTTCAGATAAACAGGTCTCTAGACAGTCAGATGCACAGCTCAGGAAGTACTTTCAATGACCTCAGATTCCTGCACCTTCATGTATAAAGAGAAGTACTAAAATGAACTTGAGATTCTGCCCTTTGTGATTACTGGTAATCTTTCAGCAGGATGTAGGCCTTACTAGATGTACTTCCCAGCCAATAAATCCATACATGCTCGCTTCATTGTGATTTGTTTGGCTTCATGACACTTAAAAAGTTTATGGACACTTTGGTGTGTGTTACGTATCATGATAAAATGATTTAAAAATAAAGAGCAAAGGGTACAGGATAGATGAGGTAATTTCAGGGAAGCATACTGAGGCCTATCAGATTATAAAGTATGCTATAAAGTTTGAGTAAGCAAGACAAGGTGGTCTTTATGGGTGTGTGTGTGTGTTAAGTTGCTTCAGTCATGACCGACTGTGACGCTATGATCTGTACCCCGCCAGACTCCTCTGTCCATGGGATTCTCCAGGCAAGAATACTGGAGCTGTGCCCTTCTCCAGGAGATCTTTCCGACCCAGGGACTGAGGCCGCGTCTCTCTTGTCTCCTGCACTGGCAGGCGGGTTCTTTACCACTAGTGCCACCTGGGAAGCCCCAGGTCTTTACCTAGTGTCTCAAACGGATGTAAAGAGCAAGGGCAGAGACACAAGGCACCCGGTACACAGCAGAAATGGGCATGTCACACACAAAAACAACACACGGGGCACACAGAAGGAAGAAGTCAAACCAGCTCCCTCTGCCTGATACCACACAAAACCTCCCAGTGGGTTACGGACACAACTGTAATTCACGAAACTGCACATCTCTCTGCGCAAATATAGAAGGAACATCTTTTTGGCACTGGGATGAGAAAGGATTTTTAAGTAAGAAACATAAACCCTAGATTACAAAAGAAAACATACATTCATCTACTTCATAATTTAAAAGCTGCAGTAGGCTAAAAGCTACATGAAGAGGGCGAGGAAGTAAGGATTCCTTTTCTGAAGGTCTGAGTAAAAAGGAAGATGGAAAATGGAATTGTGCAACAGCAAAAGCAGTGATTCAGCTGAAGACAGCAAACTATTGTCATAAATATCACGAACTGTGAAAAAAATCTGAACAAATCAGAATTGTGAGATTTGAATTAAGTAAAAAAAATTTTTTTTTTCTGTCACAAAGTATCCAACTGTGATGGTGAATTTATCCATTTGCCCACAGTTCTAACCTCAAGTTTTTGGAACATGTTCGTGTATGTGGAAGCTGTTATCAGGCACACATACATCGACCCTTTTATCACAATAAAGTCTCCTTCTTTGTTTTCGGTAATACTCACAAAAAAAGTCTATTTTTTCTTAGATTGATATGGCCAATTCAGATTTCTATTTCCGTATTAATCTTTCTTCATCCTTTTACTTTCAGCCTTTTGTGTGTGTGTGTGTGTGTCTGTGTGTGTGTGTGTCTGTGTGTGTGTGTGTCTGTGTGTCTGTGTTTAAAGTGTGCCTAGTGGACAGCATATGGCAGTTTCTCATTTTTAAATGCAGTCTGACAACCTCTGCCTTTTGATTAGCACCTTTCCCTGTTCACACTTAATACATTTACCCTGATACAGATGAATTTTGCTGTTTGGTTTTATCTCAACTGTTTTTTGTTCTTTGCCCCTACTTTCGTATTTCCTTTTCCATTAAGCAAATACTTTTCAGTATTTCATCTTAATTCGTTTAATGGAATTCTTAAAGCAATATCTCATATTTTTTCTTGTGTTTGCTCTAGGGATTTCAATACATACACAAGGTGCTTAGAATTAATACCAAAATACTTCAAGTAAAATAAAGGAAACTTACGAGAGGAGAGTTCCATTTAACATTACCCTCATTCACTGTGATACTTTTCTGTCCTAATACATTATGAACCCACATAACAACTGTGTTATTCACGCTTTATGCAATCATATGTCTTAAGGAAATAAGGAAAAAAGTAATGACAATGTACAATTGTTGCCTGTACTTAAGGAGCTCACAATTTAGTAAGGCAGGGGGTGGTTCTTAATGGGAAGGGTAGGTCAGAGATTCCTTTAAGGAACTGAGGAAGGCTAAAGATTTTTATTCCTGCTCATATCTATCCCCCCCACTATTACATATACAATTATGAAATCATGTGTTCAATTTTATGAGGGATAGCCTATGAAGAATTAGTACATTCTACTCAGCAATAAACAAATGCATGACTGCAAATTCTGGCAGGGATAAAGTGTGCTCATTGGCGTAAAGCTCTGTTCTAAGGCTCACTCATCTGAATATATGTATGCTCTGGAAGGGGAAGAATTCTGGTTGATTTTGATCATTTCATGGCCTCTGCACCTAGAAGAAGGCCTGCTGGGAGAATGGTGAGTGAACGGTCCAAAAAATATGTCATCTGATTCTTTTAAAGGAAATTGGAAAGGTGCCAAAGGACACACTTTTTTGGTGCTAACTTCATACTTTCCATATGACAAAAACATAGAATCCACCGGTTCACGCCTCTGGTACCTCAGCACGACCTCAAGTCGTCAAATAAGTAAAGTGCTACTGTAAAATAAAAATTTGTATGTTAAGGTAAGACAAGAAAAATATAAACATAAAGTTTTCTCTGCCCATTTTGCTGTTTCCCTTCTTTACTGTACACGCTGCATCTTTGTCATATGGTTACCCAGCCCTCCCCAAAGGCAAAAATTCCTGCTCAACCACAAAGATCAATCTTTCTCCTTCTGGCGCCTGCTAGGCAACTCCTTAGATGATTACACCCTTTACTCAGTCCTGTGGGGGGGTCACGATGACCCTCACATACCTTGTACCTGTAGACACCTTAGGTGAACAATGCCAAGATATCATTCTCCTCAAAGATAGAGACTGATGTAGAACAGACTGGTCAGATGACCTGGGAGGCACTGGGCCACACGGAATGGAAATTCATAGCTTAAGTACTTATGACCTTGTTTTACTTCTATTTTGACTATTACAAGATTATTGTTACTTGCATTACCAAATCTGTGTAAAATAAATGATGACTAGGCAACGTGAAACGACTGACCAAAAGCATATCCTCTAAGAGCCAACAGTGTGACTCCAGGTAAGGGAAGAAGCAACAGGAGGGAGCCCTTTCCTAGACCATGACACACTAGTAAGACGGGCGCTTCAGAGGCTTGTGGCTACTGTGAGCAAGGCCTAACCAGCAACAGCGCTGAGCAGCCTAGTGATGAGACCCTCCTGGGCTGGGAGCAGGCATTCCTAAGAGCACTGGGAAAGCTGGTGGCGAAATGCCTCCCAAGCCTTAGTGAGTATTACGACTGAAAAGGAAGCGAGAGAGAATGAAGAAAGCTGCCCACCATCCAGTTCTCTAAGAATCGAATCACTAGCCACTACAGTCGCTGACCTATAGCACACTCTGAGAGGAACTCAAAACAAAGTTCAGGGTGAGGCACTCTGTGCTCTGGGAAAACTGATGGAGCTGGCCCTCAGACAGCTAGATATTTCAGGAGGAAATGTCATAAACTTAGGGTCTGGCATTTTCCCACACTTAGAAGAGCACTAAAATCATTAACTAAGCTATCTGTTCCTTGCAAATAGCAGCAACCTTCTGCCAAGATGTGTTCTTGATTGCATGCATCCTTTTGTCAACATCACATATGTTCTGGTCACCTCCTTCCCTCTGCAAACATTTCTCAGAGCTCCCTGAGAGACTATCCTGGGTTATAATCCTCAGGTTGGCTCAGATAAAATTTTCCATTTCTTTCTTAGATTGACTATTGATTAAAATATAAAGAGGTTTAATAATTTAGTTTTCTATAAATATGTGATAACCACATCACTCTATTCTAGGAGAAGATGGGGGGGTAAGATAAGCACAGTAAATTTTACCTAAGTTATACCTCATTACTACCAAAAGCCTTGAGAGAGTATTATTATGAATTAAGAATAATACTTATTCATCATACTACCTTACACATTACTTTTAACTTTCATTTTCATTATCTCATGAACCCCTCTTATATTAACTTTTGAATGAGAATTTAGTTGAAACCACATAGTCTGTGGAAAAAAACAGGCTTTAAAAATGACCATCTGCTGGGATTTGCATGTCAAGAGGCCAGGGGAAATTCTAACGGAGGGGCCTGGCAGGCCCACAGAGCACAGAAGCCCCATATCAAGCTGAGAGACCCAATGACAAGGGGTGAAGCAGTGGCAGGGGTCTTGGGCAGGCTGGGAGACAGGTCTAGGATGTTCAGATACAGCGGGAAGGAACATGTGGGCTATGTCTGTGAAGGCCGGGTATACCCAGAACCAGAACATTCAAGCGACAGGAGCTGGGAATCCCGGGAAAGCATAACTGTCTCGAGATAAAAGAAGAGACAGGAGAAGAGACGTCCCCTGATTCCTGGACCCCTTCACACAGACAGCATATTCACTCACAACCTGAAGAAAGCAGGCCCACTGAGGCCTCATTTATTCATTCAGTGCCTGTTTACTCAACTTTTATTATGTGCCAGGCTGTGTTCTAAAGGCAGGGAGCAAAACAAAGAAAATTCCTGCTCTAAAGAACTGTCCGTTTTCCTACTTCTTCTTCTTCACTGAAAATGCTAAAGAAAGAAGGAAATTACTTATTGGATTATGCAAAGAATATGTACACAAATCAGAAATGCCCAAAATTATCTGTGCCATTTGTGATTAATTATGAAATGACTGTCCTTTTCATGACAGAATCAAGTGGCTTTAGCACTTATTGAAAGAGTCTTGCTAACCTGTTCTTTGTCAAGTACAAAAGTGATTCAGATGAATTTGCCATAGCTCTCTTTTCATTTTCATTATTATTTTGAACTATCTATTTAAAACACTGGGTATTCTTCTGACTCTTGGGAATTTGAATTAGAAGAGGAGCAGAATTAATTGAACTAATAATAGATTATTTGTTTTTAAAAAACTGTCTTAGAAAGTTGCTTAAGCTTTTCCTTTCAGTAAACCATGCATCAAGAGGATGAGGTTTTCTGAAGAAAACTGTAAATTCCAGTGGTTTAAATACAACAGAAATTTACTTCTCTCTCATGTTAGAAATTCTCCAGCTATCTTAGCTGCATTCCTGGCAGTGGGGAGAAGAAAATGAGGAAGAACAAAAGGACAAAAGGCTACTTTCAGGAGATTTCCTGGAAGTCCTGCCAATAAATATGCTTGTAGTTCACTGGCCAGCATGCCAAGATTTAACTTGACAGCTAGCCCTAGATACAAAAGCAACTGGAAAATGTGATCTTTTAGTTGGAGGTCCTGCTGCCCCTAGTAAGATGAGGGTTCCATTAATAAGGAAAAAATACACTGGGAGACAGCTAGAGTCTCTAGTACATGGTAAAAAGCCTTAATCAAACACTAAAAGGTAAATACCTTTTAATATCCCTTTCAACAAGGAGACGGTCCCCTTTTATAATTATATTCACTTTCATAAACTGATTCAAAAAACTAAAATTAAGAAGTAAATAGGTTTATGTTAAAATTTATTTCTTACATTGGACTAAAAACAATAAAAATGAATTTAAATATCAAGAATAACGTATGCATTTACAAAGATTCAACAGGGAAAAACTCAATCCTTTCTAAGACCAGGAACAAGACAAGGATGTCTATTCACCACTCTTATTTAACATTATATTAGAGGTTTTAGCTAGTGCAATAAGGCAAGAAAAATAAAAATGCACAGATCAGAAAGGAAGAAAGAAAACATATAAACCAAATATATTTCCTGATGACTTGATCATATATTAATATGTAGGAAACCCTAAAGAATCCACAGAAAAGCTACCAGAAATACATAAATTGTATCCTAGAAGATACAATNTCCTCAAAGATAGAGACTGATGTAGAACAGACTGGTCAGATGACCTGGGAGGCACTGGGCCACACGGAATGGAAATTCATAGCTTAAGTACTTATGACCTTGTTTTACTTCTATTTTGACTATTACAAGATTATTGTTACTTGCATTACCAAATCTGTGTAAAATAAATGATGACTAGGCAACGTGAAACGACTGACCAAAAGCATATTCTCTAAGAGCCAACAGTGTGACTCCAGGTAAGGGAAGAAGCAACAGGAGGGAGCCCTTTCCTAGACCATGACACACTAGTAAGACGGGCGCTTCAGAGGCTTGTGGCTACTGTGAGCAAGGCCTAACCAGCAACAGCGCTGAGCAGCCTAGTGATGAGACCCTCCTGGGCTGGGAGCAGGCATTCCTAAGAGCACTGGGAAAGCTGGTGGCGAAATGCCTCCCAAGCCTTAGTGAGTATTACGACTGAAAAGGAAGCGAGAGAGAATGAAGAAAGCTGCCCACCATCCAGTTCTCTAAGAATCGAATCACTAGCCACTACAGTCGCTGACCTATAGCACACTCTGAGAGGAACTCAAAACAAAGTTCAGGGTGAGGCACTCTGTGCTCTGGGAAAACTGATGGAGCTGGCCCTCAGACAGCTAGATATTTCAGGAGGAAATGTCATAAACTTAGGGTCTGGCATTTTCCCACACTTAGAAGAGCACTAAAATCATTAACTAAGCTATCTGTTCCTTGCAAATAGCAGCAACCTTCTGCCAAGATGTGTTCTTGATTGCATGCATCCTTTTGTCAACATCACATATGTTCTGGTCACCTCCTTCCCTCTGCAAACATTTCTCAGAGCTCCCTGAGAGACTATCCTGGGTTATAATCCTCAGGTTGGCTCAGATAAAATTTTCCATTTCTTTCTTAGATTGACTATTGATTAAAATATAAAGAGGTTTAATAATTTAGTTTTCTATAAATATGTGATAACCACATCACTCTATTCTAGGAGAAGATGGGGGGGTAAGATAAGCACAGTAAATTTTACCTAAGTTATACCTCATTACTACCAAAAGCCTTGAGAGAGTATTATTATGAATTAAGAATAATACTTATTCATCATACTACCTTACACATTACTTTTAACTTTCATTTTCATTATCTCATGAACCCCTCTTATATTAACTTTTGAATGAGAATTTAGTTGAAACCACATAGTCTGTGGAAAAAAACAGGCTTTAAAAATGACCATCTGCTGGGATTTGCATGTCAAGAGGCCAGGGGAAATTCTAACGGAGGGGCCTGGCAGGCCCACAGAGCACAGAAGCCCCATATCAAGCTGAGAGACCCAATGACAAGGGGTGAAGCAGTGGCAGGGGTCTTGGGCAGGCTGGGAGACAGGTCTAGGATGTTCAGATACAGCGGGAAGGAACATGTGGGCTATGTCTGTGAAGGCCGGGTATACCCAGAACCAGAACATTCAAGCGACAGGAGCTGGGAATCCCGGGAAAGCATAACTGTCTCGAGATAAAAGAAGAGACAGGAGAAGAGACGTCCCCTGATTCCTGGACCCCTTCACACAGACGGCATATTCACTCACAACCTGAAGAAAGCAGGCCCACTGAGGCCTCATTTATTCATTCAGTGCCTGTTTACTCAACTTTTATTATGTGCCAGGCTGTGTTCTAAAGGCAGGGAGCAAAACAAAGAAAATTCCTGCTCTAAAGAACTGTCCGTTTTCCTACTTCTTCTTCTTCACTGAAAATGCTAAAGAAAGAAGGAAGGAAATTACTTATTGGATTATGCAAAGAATATGTACACAAATCAGAAATGCCCAAAATTATCTGTGTCATTTGTGATTAATTATGAAATGACTGTCCTTTTCATGACAGAATCAAGTGGCTTTAGCACTTATTGAAAGAGTCTTGCTAACCTGTTCTTTGTCAAGTACAAAAGTGATTCAGATGAATTTGCCATAGCTCTCTTTTCATTTTCATTATTATTTTGAACTATCTATTTAAAACACTGGGTATTCTTCTGACTCTTGGGAATTTGAATTAGAAGAGGAGCAGAATTAATTGAACTAATAATAGATTATTTGTTTTTAAAAAACTGTCTTAGAAAGTTGCTTAAGCTTTTCCTTTCAGTAAACCATGCATCAAGAGGATGAGGTTTTCTGAAGAAAACTGTAAATTCCAGTGGTTTAAATACAACAGAAATTTACTTCTCTCTCATGTTAGAAATTCTCCAGCTATCTTAGCTGCATTCCTGGCAGTGGGGAGAAGAAAATGAGGAAGAACAAAAGGACAAAAGGCTACTTTCAGGAGATTTCCTGGAAGTCCTGCCAATAAATATGCTTGTAGTTCACTGGCCAGCATGCCAAGATTTAACTTGACAGCTAGCCCTAGATACAAAAGCAACTGGAAAATGTGATCTTTTAGTTGGAGGTCCTGCTGCCCCTAGTAAGATGAGGGTTCCATTAATAAGGAAAAAATACACTGGGAGACAGCTAGAGTCTCTAGTACATGGTAAAAAGCCTTAATCAAACACTAAAAGGTAAATACCTTTTAATATCCCTTTCAACAAGGAGACGGTCCCCTTTTATAATTATATTCACTTTCATAAACTGATTCAAAAAACTAAAATTAAGAAGTAAATAGGTTTATGTTAAAATTTATTTCTTACATTGGACTAAAAACAATAAAAATGAATTTAAATATCAAGAATAACGTATGCATTTACAAAGATTCAACAGGGAAAAACTCAATCCTTTCTAAGACCAGGAACAAGACAAGGATGTCTATTCACCACTCTTATTTAACATTATATTAGAGGTTTTAGCTAGTGCAATAAGGCAAGAAAAATAAAAATGCACAGATCAGAAAGGAAGAAAGAAAACATATAAACCAAATATATTTCCTGATGACTTGATCATATATTAATATGTAGGAAACCCTAAAGAATCCACAGAAAAGCTACCAGAAATACATAAATTGTATCCTAGAAGATACAATAGCAATATACAGAAATCAACTGCATTCCATGTACTAGCAACAAACATTTGAGACAAAACTCCATTTACAATAGCATCAAAACCTCACAAATTATTAGAAATACATTTAATGAAAGATGTATAGGGCTTATACATTGAAAATTTTAAAATTAAAAAGGGGAATTAAAAAATTACATAGTGGACACATACTATGTTTATGAATTGGAAGACCCAATATTATTAAAATAGTTGTACTAGTTATACATTATTGAATAAGAAATTATCCCAGACGCAGTGACTTAAAACAATATGCATTTAATATACATACAGTTTATGCGGTCAGAAATCTAAGGACTGCTTAGTTGGGTGGTTGTGGCTCAAGGTCTCTCATGAGGCTGCATTCAAGATGTCATCCTACCTATGTTCATCTGAAGTCTCGAGTGGGGTTGAAGGATCAGCTTCTAAGGTAGCTCAAAACCCAACTGGGAGATTAGTGCTGACTGCTGCCAGGATGCCATTGTTCTTTGCCATGTAGACCTCTCCACAGGGCTGCTTCAGGACCCTTGTGATATGGCAGCTGGCTTCCCCCAGAATGAATGATCTGAGAGAGAACAATATGGAAGCAATATGTCTTTTGTGATCCACCCTTTGGAGTCACACTCTGTCATCTCCGCCATTTTCTATTCATTGTAAGTGAATCGCTGAGTAGAGCTCACATTCTAGAAGAGGGGAATTAAGTTCCATTTCTGGAAATACAAAATAACTTGTGGCCATATTTTTAAAATCATCAAAATGGCAATCTTTCCTTCATTGATCTATAGTTTCAGTGCAATCTCAGGTTAAATTTTAACCTTTTTTTTTTTCTTTTTTTGAAGAAAATCACAAGCTAATTTAAAAGTACATACGGAAAATCAAAGTTTCTAAAATAGATTAACCAGCTTTGAAAAAGAATGAACAAAGCTGAAATACCTGCATTACCTGATTTTAAGACTTACCATTCTCAAGAGTACTCAAACAAAGTGGTACTGGCATAAGAATAACACATATAAATCATTGAAATAGAAAAGAAAGTCAAGAAACAGACCCACACTGGTCAACTGACTCTCAATAAAGGAGCCAGAAGGAAAAGTCTTTTTGACAAACATTGATGGAATAATGCTAGACATTTGTATGGGAAAAAAATACATCTTAATCCTTAACTTCACAAAAATTATACTCAAATTGGATCTCAGACTTCAATGTAATAGCAAAAGCTATTACATGTTAGATGAAAACACAGGACAAAATGTTTGTGACATCAGATTAGTAAGCATTTGTTAAATAAGATATCAAAAGCACAAACTATTTTAAAAACTGAAATATTGAATTAATCAAGTTTAAAACTTTTGCTTATTCAAAGAAATAGTTTAGGAAACAAAGAAGCAAGCCACAGACTGGCACAAAATTTTTATAAAATATATTCAACAAAGGGCTTATACCCAGAATATAAAATGAGCACAAGAAAAGATGCTCAAATCACTAGTCATCAGAGAAACACAAATTAAAACCACAAGATATAACTGCACCCCAACTAGAATGACTAAAATTAAAATGGCTAACAATGCCAAGTGCTGGCTGGCAAGGAGATGGTGGAATTAGAACGTTCATATATTGATGGTGGAAATGCAAAATGGTATAGTAACCTTGTAAAATAATATGGTGCCATATATTTTTCAGATGATGAATTCCAGCAATTCTACTTCTAGGTATTTACCCAAGAGAAGTAAAAACATATGTCTACACAGAAATGCGTACACAGGTTTTCATAGCAACATTACTCATAATCAAACCTGGATATAGCCCAAATACTCACCAACTAATGAACAGACAAACAAATTGTGGTATAACACACCAGGGATTGATATTTACAATAACAAAGAATGAAAAAGTAATCAAAGGTAAATGGATTTCAAAAACAGCATGTTAAGTGAAATAAGTAGAACATAAAAGACTTCATACTACATGATTCAAATTATATGAGATTCTAGAAAAGGCAAAACTGTGGTGACATAAAGAAACCAGTGGTTATCTGGGGATGGCAGATGGGTGAGAGGACAGAGCAAAAGGAATGAAAAAAAAAAAAAAAAAGTTTAGGGAGAGGAGACTGTTTTCTACCCTGATTGTTGTAGTAGCTATAAAACAGTATACAAGTACCCAAATTCACCAAACTGTACACTTAAAGTTGGTATATTTTATTGTAATACTTTAATAAACAAAAAAAGAAAAAATTTTCATAAAAAAGTAAACATGAAGATCTAAGAAGACTGAAATTTCTAGATATATACTTCTCATCTTAAATTTTATAAAAGAGGTGAGATTTTCACAGACTGAAACCAGTCTTTAGCAACAAAAAACTTCTGATATCTTGAAAATATTTCCAGCTAACATAAACTAACATAAGAAGACTTTTCGATAATAAGTTATGCTATCGTTTATAATAAATATGCCAACTCCCCTGGTGGCTCAGACAGTAAAGAATCTGCCTGCGATGCAAGAGAGTCCAGTTTGATCCCTGGAGAAGGGAATGGCAACTCATTCCAGTATTCTTGCCTGGATAATCTCATGGACAGAGGAGCCTGGTGGGCTCTTAGTCACGACTGAGTGACTAAGCACGCACATAATGAATATATTAAAAATCACATACATTTATTTTACCATAGTTCTTTCACAGAGGTGATAATAAAGATATAAGAAAAATATCAACATAATCAGCCCCAAAGAGGAAGGAACACTGGACATTTCTATTTCAAAACAATCAGTTGAAAGACATAATCAAGACTCCCTATCTCTTGATAGGAAAACAATGTGAAGACTGTGAGAAAAGGAAAAAAGTTCTCTGTGTGGCAACCGCCACGTAGTCTATCAGGAATCATCAAGAAGGAAAACATCTGGGCGTCTTCTTGTTGACCTCTTATCTCCATTTCTTTTCCCTTTGACTGGCAGCAATACTGACCCAGCTTAATATATTCTACACTATCCTTTACGCCTTCTCAAAGCCATCCTTTACTTTGTTTTCTTGTATACAACAACGCCAGAGACATAAGACAATGAGTTTGTCGAAGGGGATGTTTGAGCTGCATTTTTAATCCATCATATGGAGGACCAGTTAAATAAATATCTTTGATGGTCTTAGAAGAGAAAGTACAGTACAGCTACCAACCAATTTCTTCATATTAAGAAGAAAGCAGAGGCTGCCAACAGGGTAGTTTTCTTGGATATTGGTCGGCCCACAAAATTCGTAACGAAGGCTGCAGGGAACTGTTGGGGGTATGGGTCTTTCAGCACCTCTGGGCACTTTTTAAACTTTTTTATGACCAGGATCTCCCTCCAGAATCCAGTCTCCATGGATGAGGATCAGGGCCTCTCCTTAGTGGGACTGGTAAGGGAAGATCTAAGAACAGTTAGTACCAAAGTGTCTTGTGTTTAAAGCAGACATGGGTGAGAGCCTTGAAATAGGCACTGGGCCCACTGGACCACCAGAACACCTGGTCTTTGGTCCCGGCTCAATCGCCAAGCAGTTGTGCAACTTGAGCTTCAGTTCTAAAACAAGAAGCCTAGGTTCCCCACCACTGCAGAGAGTGTGTCAAGAACCTAATGAGGTGGTATACATTGACAACATTCTGATAATCACAAAGAATAGCAGTGTTTTGTTGTACAGAAATGATTATTTTGATAATACTGAATTTTGAAACTCAGCAAGTATTTCTAGAATATAGATGAAATGCCAGATGTTTTGCTAGGCATTGGGGATGATAAAGAATAATGTATAGTTTCTAAATTGAAAGGGCAGATTCAGAGAAGGCTTCAGAGTTAGAACTTAAATGAATACGATTTTCTAGGAAAAGAAGGGATCTAATGGTGTAGGAATGGAGATGGCTGGAAGAAACTGCCATATGGTTATGCAAAGCTACCCCTGAAGAGCACAGATGCTAAAGCTCCAGAACCTGCATTTGAACATTGTCTCCACTACGTATCAGCTTGTATTCCTGGCAGCTAAGTTCTCTGTGCCTCAGTTTCTTTATCTATAAAATGGGGACAACGGTGTCTACAATATCAGGTTTTTAGGAGGACTAGTTAAATAAATAGTATTTGTAAAGTGCTTAGAAAAGAGCTGTATTAGTCTGCTTTCTCTAGGTTATACTGTGATAACAGATTATCCTAAATTCCAGTTGCTTTTACAAAGGCTGTTTCTCACTCATCTTGCATGTTGGCTACAGCCCTGCTCTGTGTGTTTTCTTCATTCTGGGATCTGGGCTGAGGGAGCAACTTCTATCTGGCACATGTTTTTCTCATGTCAAAATGAACAGAGCAATGGTGGGACCACACAAAGGTGCTTAAAACTTCTGCCTGAGAAGCACCCATCACTCCTGCTCATAGTCCGGTGGCTCACGTGAGTCCGAGTGGAGCAGGACGTTCGTACAGCCCCTA
>SJYW01007743.1:239617-268213 GCA_006410735.1 Raphicerus campestris
AAAAAAAAAAAAAAAAAGTTTAGGGAGAGGAGACTGTTTTCTACCCTGATTGTTGTAGTAGCTATAAAACAGTATACAAGTACCCAAATTCACCAAACTGTACACTTAAAGTTGGTATATTTTATTGTAATACTTTAATAAACAAAAAAAGAAAAAATTTTCATAAAAAAGTAAACATGAAGATCTAAGAAGACTGAAATTTCTAGATATATACTTCTCATCTTAAATTTTATAAAAGAGGTGAGATTTTCACAGACTGAAACCAGTCTTCAGCAACAAAAAACTTCTGATATCTTGAAAATATTTCCAGCTAACATAAACTAACATAAGAAGACTTTTCGATAATAAGTTATGCTATCGTTTATAATAAATATGCCAACTCCCCTGGTGGCTCAGACAGTAAAGAATCTGCCTGCGATGCAAGAGAGTCCAGTTTGATCCCTGGAGAAGGGAATGGCAACTCATTCCAGTATTCTTGCCTGGATAATCTCATGGACAGAGGAGCCTGGTGGGCTCTTAGTCACGACTGAGTGACTAAGCACGCACATAATGAATATATTAAAAATCACATACATTTATTTTACCATAGTTCTTTCACAGAGGTGATAATAAAGATATAACAAAAATATCAACATAATCAGCCCCAAAGAGGAAGGAACACTGGACATTTCTATTTCAAAACAATCAGTTGAAAGACATAATCAAGACTCCCTATCTCTTGATAGGAAAACAATGTGAAGACTGTGAGAAAAGGAAAAAAGTTCTCTGTGTGGCAACCGCCACGTAGTCTATCAGGAATCATCAAGAAGGAAAACATCTGGGCGTCTTCTTGTTGACCTCTTATCTCCATTTCTTTTCCCTTTGACTGGCAGCAATACTGACCCAGCTTAATATATTCTACACTATCCTTTACGCCTTCTCAAAGCCATCCTTTACTTTGTTTTCTTGTATACAACAACGCCAGAGACATAAGACAATGAGTTTGTCGAAGGGGATGTTTGAGCTGCATTTTTAATCCATCATATGGAGGACCAGTTAAATAAATATCTTTGATGGTCTTAGAAGAGAAAGTACAGTACAGCTACCAACCAATTTCTTCATATTAAGAAGAAAGCAGAGGCTGCCAACAGGGTAGTTTTCTTGGATATTGGTCGGCCCACAAAATTCGTAACGAAGGCTGCAGGGAACTGTTGGGGGTATGGGTCTTTCAGCACCTCTGGGCACTTTTTAAACTTTTTTATGACCAGGATCTCCCTCCAGAATCCAGTCTCCATGGATGAGGATCAGGGCCTCTCCTTAGTGGGACTGGTAAGGGAAGATCTAAGAACAGTTAGTACCAAAGTGTCTTGTGTTTAAAGCAGACATGGGTGAGAGCCTTGAAATAGGCACTGGGCCCACTGGACCACCAGAACACCTGGTCTTTGGTCCCGGCTCAATCGCCAAGCAGTTGTGCAACTTGAGCTTCAGTTCTAAAACAAGAAGCCTAGGTTCCCCACCACTGCAGAGAGTGTGTCAAGAACCTAATGAGGTGGTATACATTGACAACATTCTGATAATCACAAAGAATAGCAGTGTTTTGTTGTACAGAAATGATTATTTTGATAATACTGAATTTTGAAACTCAGCAAGTATTTCTAGAATATAGATGAAATGCCAGATGTTTTGCTAGGCATTGGGGATGATAAAGAATAATGTATAGTTTCTAAATTGAAAGGGCAGATTCAGAGAAGGCTTCAGAGTTAGAACTTAAATGAATACGATTTTCTAGGAAAAGAAGGGATCTAATGGTGTAGGAATGGAGATGGCTGGAAGAAACTGCCATATGGTTATGCAAAGCTACCCCTGAAGAGCACAGATGCTAAAGCTCCAGAACCTGCATTTGAACATTGTCTCCACTACGTATCAGCTTGTATTCCTGGCAGCTAAGTTCTCTGTGCCTCAGTTTCTTTATCTATAAAATGGGGACAACGGTGTCTACAATATCAGGTTTTTAGGAGGACTAGTTAAATAAATAGTATTTGTAAAGTGCTTAGAAAAGAGCTGTATTAGTCTGCTTTCTCTAGGTTATACTGTGATAACAGATTATCCTAAATTCCAGTTGCTTTTACAAAGGCTGTTTCTCACTCATCTTGCATGTTGGCTACAGCCCTGCTCTGTGTGTTTTCTTCATTCTGGGATCTGGGCTGAGGGAGCAACTTCTATCTGGCACATGTTTTTCTCATGTCAAAATGAACAGAGCAATGGTGGGACCACACAAAGGTGCTTAAAACTTCTGCCTGAGAAGCACCCATCACTCCTGCTCATAGTCCGGTGGCTCACGTGAGTCCGAGTGGAGCAGGACGTTCGTACAGCCCCTAAAGGCCCTGCAGAGAGGGGCCTACGGAGATGGGGCAGCAAATACTCTCAACCAACAAAACAGCTGAACAAACTATATAATCTACTACAAATGCTTGGGACATAGCATGTGCTGTGGGTCTGTTAAAGAAAAATAAGTGATGACAAAGAATCTCAAGACAGCATGAGATATCAGAGGGGTAACATGCTTAGTGACTCTGGAGGACAGGGTCCACGGGCTGAGAGAGGGACCCGAGGAGGCCTAACTTTGAAAGGCTCTGCCAGAGGGCAAGGTTTTTGCCTACAGGTAAAAGATAGGCGACAGTAATGCCAATTATATAGCTGTATTTTATGAGGCACTCTGTGCCGGTTTTTATCAAGACACTGGCATGATTTCATTTGTCCTGCATTGAACATTTAAAAGTCTACCAGTCACTCCCCGTGCAACACTTGTCTAAGACATTGTCAGCAGTGGACTGGGTTGCAACTGTTGCAACAAAGCAGAGGACAGGTTTCTTTCAGTAGGTCCAGGGCTACCTAGGGTCAGGATAGGGGAAGGGGGCTGAGAGAGGAAGGGAGGGAAAAGAGAGCGGAGGAAAGAATCAGAGAGAGAGAGGGCACTGTACGATGGACTGATAAGCACGCAGTCTGGTGGTGGGATTGTAAGCACTGTGTCAATTAGAAGACAGTGAAAGCACCCTCTACACAGGGCTGCTTTCTAAGGATCCACTGTCTTCTACACGAGGTTCTTTCACAAGCCCAACCCACCTCACATCCCTCTGCAGCATCTGTCCTCATTTTCAATGACACGCTAAAAAATCATCCCAATCCCTCAGGTTCAACTGAAAACCTTGGGCATCGGATGATGATCTGCTATGCTGTCCCCTTCCTTTGGTGAGCTGGGAGAAGAAATCTAAGGGAAGAAAGAATAAGGAAGAAGGAAAGCAAACGTGAAGAACAGAGAAAGATGTGAAAAGGAGCAGAACCAACACCCATCCTTATTCACTTGGGAAACAGGTCAGGGCTCCAAAACTTCCTCCAAAGAAGTTCTGATTTCCACAGTGGATTCTGCTAGGTCTGTGAGCTTTTTTCCTCCTAATGATTTATCATGGAAAGGCCATCAACATAAGGTTCTATTTGATGCTTTTCCTTTTACAGTTACCATCAGGCAATGTTTTACTTTTTGTCTTTAAAACTCTTGTGGGGGGGGAGAGAGACAGGTAAATTACAGCCCACAGATGTACCATCCTGATTCCTTCAAGGCTGCTTAACTCTCCCCTTCCCCGCTTCTGTGACTTACAAACCCTAATAAGACGTCTATAATCTCGCACCATCGTGAAGTTTTTGTTTGAAAAGCTTTAAAGATTTACTCTTTAGAGATCTACACCCACTGCCTACAGAAAAAACATACAAACTCAGATCATGTCCAAAGTCCTAATGAATGTGGTATGAGTCTGTGTTTCTAACCTTGTTACTGGGTAGGACAGATTTTCTTTCACGCTACGGTGACTTGATTGTAAGATAATCAAAGTCTGACATACTGTACAGAGCGGGCAACAAATGCAGGAAATGGCCAGACTGTGAAAGCGACAGGTTGACGGGGAGAAGCCAGAGTCTGAGGAGGACAGGCCTGCCTCTTCACCTGTTCTCAAGCTTGAAAGAGGACCAAACGATGATGGAGACATGAATTATAAAAAGAGAAAACTTGGCAACAGCAGGCTCTTTCTATTTTAATCATTCCAGAATCAGCTCAGGCCTGAGACTTCAGCTTCTGAGACTTAGGGTACATCCCGGTGGTAATGAGTCACTATGATTCAGAGGACGGCAGAAAATGAAGAAGTGCAGGGCCACAGACGGCCCGAAGGCTTTCTGCAGAACCACACAAAGAACTTAAAGTTCAATAAGCAACCAATGTTTTCTTTAAGGAAAAAAGTCTTATTAATACGTAACAAATGTAGTGGAACTGTGGAATACAGAGTGACTTCCTCCAAAGAAGGTCTCTCACAAAAGACACGGAGAGAGGAAAAAAAAAAAAAAGGACATGAAGAATAGTGAGACATGAGGTGGGACTAGAACTCAAGGAGGTGCAGTCTAATATTTTTGAAATACCCACTTAAATGGAAATATTTCACTTGTGTACTGTATCAATTATCATACAATTCTGCCAACTTTCAAGGAAACAGTCATATTTATAGGCATTAACTGTTGGTATTCAAAGCCAGAACTGTCGATGGAAAAACAATGCGATATTAAAATAGGTATCAATATTACATGTGAGTAATCTCAATCTTTATGCAAAACCAAATGCCCCTTATACTTTCTGGGCAGCAACTGGAATCCCCAAGGGATGGCAAAATGGATCCTAGCTGTTCTGGGCAAATCAACTCATTATTGCTCCTTGAAAGCTAAACACACTTCCCTAACCCCTCTCCAACCAGGAAAAATACTTAGTCCTTATTATTTTCTGTGACATCACTCCCAACCTAGCAAAATACTGTACTAATGGAATTTACCCTCCTTCTCCTCTTTTAATCAATGGTATACTTTTAAGCTGGGTATTCAGAAGCATTTCTAATCATGAAAGGATGGCCTAAAGCAAAATAAATCCACCCATAACTAAATAAAATAAACCCAAACCTGGCAGCTTTTCATAAAAGCATGAGTAAAGGTTTTGGTTTCTATGACAGCAGATAACACATTACTTATGTTTATACAAATGTCTCTTTATAAGAAAAAAAAAAGCCTTTTCTCTTAAAAACACAGATTGAAATAAAATTACTTCCTTACTACACATAGTATGTTAGGAGAACTACTGATTTCAGAGCTAAAAGGTGGTCTTTTATCAATAGGTTTTCTAACATTCCTCCAAAACACTATTATCTGTGCATTTTCGGGGGGGAGAGTAAAAATTTTATTTTTAGTATTTTAACATAAAAAACCCCAAAAAACAAAAAAAGGAAGTTGCCTGATAAATATGGGGAGAGGAGAAGTCACGTTGAGCAAGAGACATCTGGGACAAGTTGTGGCTTTATGAATCTCAGACCTCGATCCTATAATCAGTGGTGTGTGAACCAAACACTCAAAAACANCTGAGAGAGGGACCCGAGGAGGCCTAACTTTGAAAGGCTCTGCCAGAGGGCAAGGTTTTTGCCTACAGGTAAAAGATAGGCGACAGTAATGCCAATTATATAGCTGTATTTTATGAGGCACTCTGTGCCGGTTTTTATCAAGACACTGGCATGATTTCATTTGTCCTGCATTGAACATTTAAAAGTCTACCAGTCACTCCCCGTGCAACACTTGTCTAAGACATTGTCAGCAGTGGACTGGGTTGCAACTGTTGCAACAAAGCAGAGGACAGGTTTCTTTCAGTAGGTCCAGGGCTACCTAGGGTCAGGATAGGGGAAGGGGGCTGAGAGAGGAAGGGAGGGAAAAGAGAGCGGAGGAAAGAATCAGAGAGAGAGAGGGCACTGTACGATGGACTGATAAGCACGCAGTCTGGTGGTGGGATTGTAAGCACTGTGTCAATTAGAAGACAGTGAAAGCACCCTCTACACAGGGCTGCTTTCTAAGGATCCACTGTCTTCTACACGAGGTTCTTTCACAAGCCCAACCCACCTCACATCCCTCTGCAGCGTCTGTCCTCATTTTCAATGACACGCTAAAAAATCATCCCAATCCCTCAGGTTCAACTGAAAACCTTGGGCATCGGATGATGATCTGCTATGCTGTCCCCTTCCTTTGGTGAGCTGGGAGAAGAAATCTAAGGGAAGAAAGAATAAGGAAGAAGGAAAGCAAACGTGAAGAACAGAGAAAGATGTGAAAAGGAGCAGAACCAACACCCATCCTTATTCACTTGGGAAACAGGTCAGGGCTCCAAAACTTCCTCCAAAGAAGTTCTGATTTCCACAGTGGATTCTGCTAGGTCTGTGAGCTTTTTTCCTCTTAATGATTTATCATGGAAAGGCCATCAACATAAGGTTCTATTTGATGCTTTTCCTTCTACAGTTACCATCAGGCAATGTTTTACTTTTTGTCTTTAAAACTCTTGTGGGGGGGAAGAGAGACAGGTAAATTACAGCCCACAGATGTACCATCCTGATTCCTTCAAGGCTGCTTAACTCTCCCCTTCCCCGCTTCTGTGACTTACAAACCCTAATAAGACGTCTATAATCTCGCACCATCGTGAAGTTTTTGTTTGAAAAGCTTTAAAGATTTACTCTTTAGAGATCTACACCCACTGCCTACAGAAAAAACATACAAACTCAGATCATGTCCAAAGTCCTAATGAATGTGGTATGAGTCTGTGTTTCTAACCTTGTTACTGGGTAGGACAGATTTTCTTTCACGCTACGGTGACTTGATTGTAAGATAATCAAAGTCTGACATACTGTACAGAGCGGGCAACAAATGCAGGAAATGGCCAGACTGTGAAAGCGACAGGTTGACGGGGAGAAGCCAGAGTCTGAGGAGGACAGGCCTGCCTCTTCACCTGTTCTCAAGCTTGAAAGAGGACCAAACGATGATGGAGACATGAATTATAAAAAGAGAAAACTTGGCAACAGCAGGCTCTTTCTATTTTAATCATTCCAGAATCAGCTCAGGCCTGAGACTTCAGCTTCTGAGACTTAGGGTACATCCCGGTGGTAATGAGTCACTATGATTCAGAGGACGGCAGAAAATGAAGAAGTGCAGGGCCACAGACGGCCCGAAGGCTTTCTGCAGAACCACACAAAGAACTTAAAGTTCAATAAGCAACCAATGTTTTCTTTAAGGAAAAAAGTCTTATTAATACGTAACAAATGTAGTGGAACTGTGGAATACAGAGTGACTTCCTCCAAAGAAGGTCTCTCACAAAAGACACGGAGAGAGGAAAAAAAAAAAAAGGACATGAAGAATAGTGAGACATGAGGTGGGACTAGAACTCAAGGAGGTGCAGTCTAATATTTTTGAAATACCCACTTAAATGGAAATATTTCACTTGTGTACTATATCAATTATCATACAATTCTGCCAACTTTCAAGGAAACAGTCATATTTATAGGCATTAACTGTTGGTATTCAAAGCCAGAACTGTCGATGGAAAAACAATGCGATATTAAAATAGGTATCAATATTACATGTGAGTAATCTCAATCTTTATGCAAAACCAAATGCCCCTTATACTTTCTGGGCAGCAACTGGAATCCCCAAGGGATGGCAAAATGGATCCTAGCTGTTCTGGGCAAATCAACTCATTATTGCTCCTTGAAAGCTAAACACACTTCCCTAACCCCTCTCCAACCAGGAAAAATACTTAGTCCTTATTATTTTTCTGTGACATCACTCCCAACCTAGCAAAATACTGTACTAATGGAATTTACCCTCCTTCTCCTCTTTTAATCAATGGTATACTTTTAAGCTGGGTATTCAGAAGCATTTCTAATCATGAAAGGATGGCCTAAAGCAAAATAAATCCACCCATAACTAAATAAAATAAACCCAAACCTGGCAGCTTTTCATAAAAGCATGAGTAAAGGTTTTGGTTTCTATGACAGCAGATAACACATTACTTATGTTTATACAAATGTCTCTTTATAAGAAAAAAAAAAAGCCTTTTCTCTTAAAAACACAGATTGAAATAAAATTACTTCCTTACTACACATAGTATGTTAGGAGAACTACTGATTTCAGAGCTAAAAGGTGGTCTTTTATCAATAGGTTTTCTAACATTCCTCCAAAACACTATTATCTGTGCATTTTCGGGGGGGAGAGTAAAAATTTTATTTTTAGTATTTTAACATAAAAAACCCCAAAAAACAAAAAAAGGAAGTTGCCTGATAAATATGGGGAGAGAAGAAGTCACGTTGAGCAAGAGACATCTGGGACAAGTTGTGGCTTTATGAATCTCAGACCTCGATCCTATAATCAGTGGTGTGTGAACCAAACACTCAAAAACAACACCCTCCTCTATAATTATCCTTATTTAAAGTATACCATATTATATTAAATATTTCATAATAAATGTGTGCTTTTCTGGAAAAAGTCAGAAATAAAATACTCATTAAATTCAAAACCATAACATCTATGGTATAATGTGAAGGAAAACTGGGGTAATTATCACTGACACTAATCATTTTAAGTCAGCACAATTAGTATCATCTAACTACACTGGGATAATAAAGAACAAGGTTGATATGAAGATTTATCAGATTTGTGTAATGGCAGGAGGTCTGTAACCCTGGTAGAATTACTTACAATAAAGTGAAGACTGAATTGGCTCAGAGATATTTATTAATAATGGGCTTACTCTAAAGCTACATTCATCTGAAAATTATATTTCAAATATCAAGCAATTCAATTCACTCTTCTGAATGTTAATGTTAAAAATTTGTTAAACTTCTGATTCCTTTATGAAATTAAATCAGCCCCTTTCCACCTGTTAAGCATGTGTACTAGACAAGACTGACCACAACACACAAACTTTAGATTTTAAAAAGACTAGAAAGAGATGAGACATGCCACCTTCAATTCTAGAGCACTGAATGTCGCAGAGTGAAACTTTCTGAGGTGATATCAGGAACTTATTTGAAAACCAGGAGTCTGCAAACAGAGTAAAGAAATAAAATGGGATGTCTTAAAACAAATGAGTCACATAGTGAGTTTGTATTAAAGAAGGGCTCAGACAATGAGAGCAAATCGACCAACAGAAAACTAACACAATGAGATGTAAAACAATAAGGTACTTTTCAAATTTTTGGATGTTTTAGGAAAAAAAGGACTGAAGATTATCACTGTTAAGAGAAACAGAATGTATCACAAATCAAAGAGTAAATTCTCAGGCTGCTCTCATTATGGAAGCAATGACCTCTCAACTTACTGTCTTCATGTTGGTTAAAGACCTGCCAGTCAAGCTGGCAGATCAAGTGGGGATGAGATTAGATGGGGCAGAGCCTAGCCACTGTGTCTCACAGGAGCAGAACGACCCCAGGCTGTCCTTAAGTCACTACAAGTCTTAAGAATACCAGGTGGCTCAGATGCTTTGAAGACCTCACAATGGAGTTCAGCTCTGTGGTCCTGAAGCCAATCTGGGCATCAGTGGAAAGTGTTTCAGGAGGGGACACAAAGTGACTTCAGTCCTCAGAACTGTGGCTGGAAACTGCGAGGAGTGAAGGAATAAGTTGTATATGAAAAGAACAAACACAGAATAGGGTTAATACAGAGAGCATAAAGGAAGGACAGAAGTGAGCTGGCTTAAAGTAATGACCCAGTGTCCCATCGTACTGTTCACCTAGGAAACAAGAGTAAGTAGTGATAACTTACTTAAAATGTCTGCAGTGGAATGCATGGTGGTGGTGGTGGGGGTGGCTTAGTCGCTAAGTTGAATCCAACTCTTGCGACCCCATGGACTGTAGCCCACCAGCTCCTCTGTCCATGGGATTCCACAGGCAAGAATACTGGAGTGGGTTGCCATGNAAATTTTATTTTTAGTATTTTAACATAAAAAACCCCAAAAAACAAAAAAAGGAAGTTGCCTGATAAATATGGGGAGAGAAGAAGTCACGTTGAGCAAGAGACATCTGGGACAAGTTGTGGCTTTATGAATCTCAGACCTCGATCCTATAATCAGTGGTGTGTGAACCAAACACTCAAAAACAACACCCTCCTCTATAATTATCCTTATTTAAAGTATACCATATTATATTAAATATTTCATAATAAATGTGTGCTTTTCTGGAAAAAGTCAGAAATAAAATACTCATTAAATTCAAAACCATAACATCTATGGTATAATGTGAAGGAAAACTGGGGTAATTATCACTGACACTAATCATTTTAAGTCAGCACAATTAGTATCATCTAACTACACTGGGATAATAAAGAACAAGGTTGATATGAAGATTTATCAGATTTGTGTAATGGCAGGAGGTCTGTAACCCTGGTAGAATTACTTACAATAAAGTGAAGATTGAATTGGCTCAGAGATATTTATTAATAATGGGATTACTCTAAAGCTACATTCATCTGAAAATTATATTTCAAATATCAAGCAATTCAATTCACTCTTCTGAATGTTAATGTTAAAAATTTGTTAAACTTCTGATTCCTTTATGAAATTAAATCAGCCCCTTTCCACCTGTTAAGCATGTGTACTAGACAAGACTGACCACAACACACAAACTTTAGATTTTAAAAAGACTAGAAAGAGATGAGACATGCCACCTTCAATTCTAGAGCACTGAATGTCGCAGAGTGAAACTTTCTGAGGTGATATCAGGAACTTATTTGAAAACCAGGAGTCTGCAAACAGAGTAAAGAAATAAAATGGGATGTCTTAAAACAAATGAGTCACATAGTGAGTTTGTATTAAAGAAGGGCTCAGACAATGAGAGCAAATCGACCAACAGAAAACTAACACAATGAGATGTAAAACAATAAGGTACTTTTCAAATTTTTGGATGTTTTAGGAAAAAAAGGACTGAAGATTATCACTGTTAAGAGAAACAGAATGTATCACAAATCAAAGAGTAAATTCTCAGGCTGCTCTCATTATGGAAGCAATGACCTCTCAACTTACTGTCTTCATGTTGGTTAAAGACCTGCCAGTCAAGCTGGCAGATCAAGTGGGGATGAGATTAGATGGGGCAGAGCCTAGCCACTGTGTCTCACAGGAGCAGAACGACCCCAGGCTGTCCTTAAGTCACTACAAGTCTTAAGAATACCAGGTGGCTCAGATGCTTTGAAGACCTCACAATGGAGTTCAGCTCTGTGGTCCTGAAGCCAATCTGGGCATCAGTGGAAAGTGTTTCAGGAGGGGACACAAAGTGACTTCAGTCCTCAGAACTGTGGCTGGAAACTGCGAGGAGTGAAGGAATAAGTTGTATATGAAAAGAACAAACACAGAATAGGGTTAATACAGAGAGCATAAAGGAAGGACAGAAGTGAGCTGGCTTAAAGTAATGACCCAGTGTCCCATCGTACTGTTCACCTAGGAAACAAGAGTAAGTAGTGATAACTTACTTAAAATGTCTGCAGTGGAATGCATGGTGGTGGTGGTGGGGGTGGCTTAGTCGCTAAGTTGAATCCAACTCTTGCGACCCCATGGACTGTAGCCCACCAGCTCCTCTGTCCATGGGATTCCACAGGCAAGAATACTGGAGTGGGTTGCCATGCCCTCCTCCAGGGAATCTTCCTGACCCAGCGATCGAATCCAGGTTTCCCGCATTGCAGGCAGATTCTTTACTGCCAAGCCACCAGGGAAGCCCAGTGGAATGCAAAGTTATGTCCAAATCCTTTCCCTTTGATGTTATACATATCCTTGTGAATCCAGTCTGTAACTTTCTTAGTCATTTCCAAGAAAGAAATTAAAACTATGTTCCACATATACTAGTTATAAACTTATTTTTTATAGAAATCTGGGAGTTCAAATTTAAGCCATGGATGAAAAATAAAGCTCCATTTCATGCTTTAGATTCCTTCTTGATACCTCATAGAGTTGAAGACGTATGTTAATTAAAAAAAAAAAAAACAATACAGAGCATGGGGATGGGGAAGGTGAAGCTTCTGTGCGGCACGCAGATGAGCTACCACCCAAACCCTTCAGCTAGCTCCCTCTTCCTTCTCCAGCCACACACCCTGACGAATCTTGCATCAGTTCTCATCCACCTGACTTTCCACTTAACCTGATTTTTCCCCTTGCATGACCAAGTCTTTTTCCGAAAGAAACAAAATATCTCTCCCTGCTTTTGGCAAATCCGGCTTCTTCATTTTCTTTTTCTGCTGTTTTTGTCCTGCTATGAGCTTGATTACTGCTAATGTAATTTTAAAATAACACGGACAAGGAACTCAGCTAAAACGTTCACTAAAATTACCTTGAAAACTGAGACAATCTGGCCTCTTTTGTCTCAATGATCCATGTAACTGGCTTTTTCATCACTAAGGAAGTAGCTTTGAGATGGAATCTGACACCTAAAGACAGCTGAATATAACCCATAATCTCAATATGACATTTTCCCTCCAGTTTCTTCAGGAAAGAGGGGAGGGGGGAGGGGGGGAAAGCACACTTACAAGTCCACTTATGGCTACAATCCAGATGTAGGAACCAGAGGTGAAAAGCTATAAAAGAAAAAAAAGGCAACTAAAAATGAAATTCAACTGCCAATCACAGCATATTTACTTTTACATACAGTCATTACCATTTATGTTGTCTTAATTATATATATTCTTAATCTAAACAAATGGAAGATTAGCATATACTCTAGTTATATAAAGGGAAATAATATACCAATTTTTCTTTTCTTTCCTCTTCTACCAAGACCTCACTCAGCTTTTCAATAGCCTAAAACAGACTGGTTGAAACCAGCCCGCTCTTGTGCAAAGAAAAATAAGTGAAATTCAAGCACATTCTTGTTTACAAATGGACATTAACTGGCTTATACAAAGTAAAATACTATATGGACAGAAATTATTAGCATTAACAACACAGAAAATATGTAGTCACTGCCCAATGCTCAGNTTGAAACCAGCCCACTCTTGTGCAAAGAAAAATAAGTGAAATTCAAGCACATTCTTGTTTACAAATGGACATTAACTGGCTTATACAAAGTAAAATACTATATGGACAGAAATTATTAGCATTAACAACACAGAAAATATGTAGTCACTGCCCAATGCTCAGTGTCAAGTAATGACATGTATTATAGTTCACATAATTCTCTTATTTCAATTTCTTATTATTGCTACTCTAGTTTTAGATGGAAGACGTCTGTCAATATACAGGTCCTTGCCCAGTGTTGCTGAACCACTGATCCTCTCATTCCAGTTCGGCCCAGAAAAGAGCGAACCAAGTAACAGGCCTCAGAATTCATTAATGGCAAAAGTAGTTAGAAATGGGTCTCGTGAAATCTCTGCCTTTTTCAAATCATTTACATCCAAGGATTGTGTTCAGGGTTTTTTTTTTCTAGTCATAAGACATCTCCCAAGTGTTCCTGCAAGAAAGAAAGATTTGTAGCCTAGTACCAGGATAATATCAGGACAACTGGTAAAATTTGAATAAGACTGTATCAATATTAATTTCCCAATTTTGTTAACTGGACAGTAGTTATGCAAGAGAATGACCTTATTTATAAGAAATACACTGAAATACAATATTAATACTGAAATATTTAGAGAATAAAATGAAGTCACATGTTCAGACTGAAAAAAAAAAAAGATTTGTATCTTAGTGTTTGTTCACAATTAGATCATTAGATCATTAGATGGGGAGTTAAGCATTCCTGCTCGCAGAGAAAGAAGCAGGTTCATCGCTGACATCGGTGCCAGGTGAAAACCTCAAAGTTGTGCAAGTTTATCAAGGATAAAATAGAAAAAAAGATACATAGAAAGAAGACAGATACAAAGGTAACAGATGGCAAAGCACAGGTAAAAAGGAGTCTGCCAAGCTGTGCTCTTGTGTTAGCTCATGGGGAAATGAGCACTGGCTGCAACTCTAATCCCACGACCTAAAATTTAATCCTTTGATCGAGCGTGGATGCTTGTTCAAGTGTGAATGACTTTGAAAACAACAAGAATGAGAATTAGGTGTAAAATTATTTTTCTGTAGTCTTCTTTCAAAAGTACAGAGAACAGTAATACTTCCCCAGCACTTGTTGTGTGTTTTTTCTCACTGCTGGCCTCCCCGAGGGGCAAGTGCTGCATCTCAAGCTACATTTTATCCTCCATGGGCCCCAGCACTGGGCATTACATGACTGGCTTTTGAGCCCTGTGTACGTCAATGTCCGTTCACAAACGTCTTTGCTCTCCTGAGAATGACTGAAGTCATTTAATCACTCATCTATCAAATGTCCCTGGTTTCAAGAAGTTGCTGAGTAAGAGAGGCACAGAAACGAGTGTGAAGGTTCGGAGGGGAGGGAACAGAAGTCTGGAGAATAAAAGGTTCACACTCATGTCAAGGTGGGGGAAGGGTGGGAGTTGATACTAGATGGACAAGAAGAAACCCTGGATGCCATTCATGATAAAGAGTTCAGATTTTATCAAGAGGCCCGGGGCATCTCCACCTCTAATTTCTGCATCAACTTCTACCCCACCAAACCAAACAAAACAAACAAAAAAACCCCGACAAAACAAAACCACACAATCTCACAATCTCAGAAAAACCAAAGGTGGCAGTCATACAGATATACATTATTAATATTAAGAACCAGCTGACTTAGTTTCTTATTACCTGTTCTGATTACCCCCAAAACCCAATGTTACAATCTCTAAATCTTCAAATGACCATGTAAAACAGATATCACTGTTCCCACTTTACAGGTGGGCAAATGGGGACTCAGAAAAAGTGATGGAAAAGGAAAATAATTACCAGAGCAAGTACTGAAACCAGTGTCCACTTGGCTCCAAAGACTTGCCACAGGGCCCCACTGAATTCCCGCTCTACAGGTAATGAAATGTTTCCCACCCTCAAAGCTGCTCTTATTAGAGCCAACATGAGGGCCAGAGGCTTCCGCGGCCCGACCCAAGAATCAAGCTTGTGCATGCCATGTCAGAACGGGAACTTGGGCCTCTGCCCCTGGTCCAGGGGACTCTGCGACCACTGCATTCTGCCTCTGTTGGAACATCTTACAAAGAATTAAGCGTGCCACTGCAAACCCTAGTGATAAGAGTAAAACGTGGAAACGGGCTCTTAGGTTATGAGAGTATTAGAGAGGACAAAGGGGAGTGTAAAGCTTTGTTGGCTGAGAGATGAGGAATAAACATATTTCATGAAAAATGGTTGTAAAAGTAGTAAGGAAACACCCACCCCAGATGGGCCATTGATAACACGTGAGAGCAGACAAGAGAAGGTGGAGGAAATGCTAAAGGTTAAAAGGGGAGGGAGGAGGGCCCTGTACAGTGACAGTGGCATCCGGTTTGATGTGTGTGGGATAAGGAATGTTATGAGTATTGATGGTGGATCAAAAGGCCAAGCTACATATGGTATCACAGGAAACAGCGGAATAAAAGTTTACATTAAAAGGTGTGAGAGTGAAAGAAAGTGACAGGTGTTACACTACAGGTAGAAAACAGAAAATCACACATATCTCCTACTCCCGGGCCTGGAACCTAGCAGAGAGCAATCAGTATTCACTGAATGTTGGTAAAGACGATCTTTTTCGATTTAAGTCAAATAGTAAGTCCACTAATGGCCATCGGGTAAAACCATTTAGTGAACGGCGACCGTGCAATCAAGCCTGCTGCGGCACAGGAGTCATGAGGCTGGCAAAGCGTATCTGGTTCCTGCTTTAGAGCTTTATTTGTGACTCTGTATTCGATGAATTAATTTTGGCAGTGGCTTTCTACATTCCGCCTTTGGACTGTTCTCGTGTTTCCACTTCATACTGAGATTTTTGAAAAAGTACTTGCATGCAATTGTACAACAAAATTAAAATATTTTCCACCAATACAAATTACAGTGAAAGCGCTTATCAGATTTCTCAAGGCTATGAAAGTATTCTAGTACCTTATATACCTTGATGTTCTCATTCTTTAACACTTCCTTTGAACGTTTGATACAGATCATGAAGCCAAACTTATGGGAAAAAAAACTTTGTTTTTCAAGGAGATCAAATGAGAAAAAGACCAAAAAAAAAAAAAANTTCCTCTTCTACCAAGACCTCACTCAGCTTTTCAATAGCCTAAAACAGACTGGTTGAAACCAGCCCACTCTTGTGCAAAGAAAAATAAGTGAAATTCAAGCACATTCTTGTTTACAAATGGACATTAACTGGCTTATACAAAGTAAAATACTATATGGACAGAAATTATTAGCATTAACAACACAGAAAATATGTAGTCACTGCCCAATGCTCAGTGTCAAGTAATGACATGTATTATAGTTCACATAATTCTCTTATTTCAATTTCTTATTATTGCTACTCTAGTTTTAGATGGAAGACGTCTGTCAATATACAGGTCCTTGCCCAGTGTTGCTGAACCACTGATCCTCTCATTCCAGTTCGGCCCAGAAAAGAGCGAACCAAGTAACAGGCCTCAGAATTCATTAATGGCAAAAGTAGTTAGAAATGGGTCTCGTGAAATCTCTGCCTTTTTCAAATCATTTACATCCAAGGATTGTGTTCAGGGTTTTTTTTTTCTAGTCATAAGACATCTCCCAAGTGTTCCTGCAAGAAAGAAAGATTTGTAGCCTAGTACCAGGATAATATCAGGACAACTGGTAAAATTTGAATAAGACTGTATCAATATTAATTTCCCAATTTTGTTAACTGAACAGTAGTTATGCAAGAGAATGACCTTATTTATAAGAAATACACTGAAATACAATATTAATACTGAAATATTTAGAGAATAAAATGAAGTCACATGTTCAGACTGAAAAAAAAAAAAGATTTGTATCTTAGTGTTTGTTCACAATTAGATCATTAGATCATTAGATGGGGAGTTAAGCATTCCTGCTCGCAAAGAAAGAAGCAGGTTCATCGCTGACATCGGTGCCAGGTGAAAACCTCAAAGTTGTGCAAGTTTATCAAGGATAAAATAGAAAAAAAGATACATAGAAAGAAGACAGATACAAAGGTAACAGATGGCAAAGCACAGGTAAAAAGGAGTCTGCCAAGCTGTGCTCTTGTGTTAGCTCATGGGGAAATGAGCACTGGCTGCAACTCTAATCCCACGACCTAAAATTTAATCCTTTGATCGAGCGTGGATGCTTGTTCAAGTGTGAATGACTTTGAAAACAACAAGAATGAGAATTAGGTGTAAAATTATTTTTCTGTAGTCTTCTTCCAAAAGTACAGAGAACAGTAATACTTTCCCAGCACTTGTTGTGTGTTTTTTCTCACTGCTGGCCTCCCCGAGGGGCAAGTGCTGCATCTCAAGCTACATTTTATCCTCCATGGGCCCCAGCACTGGGCATTACATGACTGGCTTTTGAGCCCTGTGTACGTCAATGTCCCTTCACAAACGTCTTTGCTCTCCCGAGAATGACTGAAGTCATTTAATCACTCATCTATCAAATGTCCCTGGTTTCAAGAAGTTGCTGAGTAAGAGAGGCACAGAAACGAGTGTGAAGGTTCGGAGGGGAGGGAACAGAAGTCTGGAGAATAAAAGGTTCACACTCATGTCAAGGTGGGGGAAGGGTGGGAGTTGATACTAGATGGACAAGAAGAAACCCTGGATGCCATTCATGATAAAGAGTTCAGATTTTATCAAGAGGCCCGGGGCATCTCCACCTCTAATTTCTGCATCAACTTCTACCCCACCAAACCAAACAAAACAAACAAAAAAACCCCGACAAAACAAAACCACACAATCTCACAATCTCAGAAAAACCAAAGGTGGCAGTCATACAGATATACCTTATTAATATTAAGAACCAGCTGACTTAGTTTCTTATCACCTGTTCTGATTACCCCCCAAAACCCAATGCTACAATCTCTAAATCTTCAAATGACCATGTAAAATAGATATCATTGTTCCCACTTTACAGGTGGGCAAATGGGGACTCAGAAAAAGTGATGGAAAAGGAAAATAATTACCAGAGCAAGTACTGAAGCCAGTGTCCACTTGGCTCCAAAGACCTGCCACAGGGCCCCACTGAATTCCCGCTCTACAGGTAATGAAATGTTTCCCACCCTCAAAGCTGCTCTTATTAGAGCCAACATGAGGGCCAGAGGCTTCCGCGGCCCGACCCAAGAATCAAGCTTGTGCATGCCATGTCAGAACGGGAACTTGGGCCTCTGCCCCTGGTCCAGGGGACTCTGCGACCACTGCATTCTGCCTCTGTTGGAACATCTTACAAAGAATTAAGCGTGCCACTGCAAACCCTAGTGATAAGAGTAAAACGTGGAAACGGGCTCTTAGGTTATGAGAGTATTAGAGAGGACAAAGGGGAGTGTAAAGCTTTGTTGGCTGAGAGATGAGGAATAAACATATTTCATGAAAAATGGTTGTAAAAGTAGTAAGGAAACACCCACCCCAGATGGGCCATTGATAACACGTGAGAGCAGACAAGAGAAGGTGGAGGAAATGCTAAAGGTTAAAAGGGGAGGGAGGAGGGCCCTGTACAGTGACAGTGGCATCCGGTTTGATGTGTGTGGGATAAGGAATGTTATGAGTATTGATGGTGGATCAAAAGGCCAAGCTACATATGGTATCACAGGAAACAGCAGAATAAAAGTTTACATTAAAAGGTGTGAGAGTGAAAGAAAGTGACAGGTGTTACACTACAGGTAGAAAACAGAAAATCACACATATCTCCTACTCCCGGGCCTGGAACCTAGCAGAGAGCAATCAGTATTCACTGAATGTTGGTAAAGACGATCTTTTTCGATTTAAGTCAAATAGTAAGTCCACTAATGGCCATCGGGTAAAACCATTTAGTGAACGGCGACCGTGCAATCAAGCCTGCTGCGGCACAGGAGTCATGAGGCTGGCAAAGCGTATCTGGTTCCTGCTTTAGAGCTTTATTTGTGACTCTGTATTCGATGAATTAATTTTGGCAGTGGCTTTCTACATTCCGCCTTTGGACTGTTCTCGTGTTTCCACTTCATACTGAGATTTTTGAAAAAGTACTTGCATGCAATTGTACAACAAAATTAAAATATTTTCCACCAATACAAATTACAGTGAAAGCGCTTATCAGATTTCTCAAGGCTATGAAAGTATTCTAGTACCTTATATACCTTGATGTTCTCATTCTTTAACACTTCCTTTGAACGTTTGATACAGATCATGAAGCCAAACTTATGGGAAAAAAAACTTTGTTTTTCAAGGAGATCAAATGAGAAAAAGACCAAAAAAAAAAAAAAAAAAAAAAGAGAGAGAGAGAGAAAGAGAGAGAGAGACAGATCTGGTTAAAGAAATGTGAACAGAAAAATGTATACTGTACCTGTAGTCCCAATATATAAATCAGTGTCTTGTTTGTGATGGACAACGGGCCCAGAATATGTGCCACTTGGACTCTTGGGATGGAGCAGTAAAATGGTACAAAGAGAGCAAACACAGGTGCCAGGCTATGCAAACAAATAAAAAAAAAATCACCATGGTATAATGCTCAATTTACAACACCAACGGCAAATGTATATCTGAAGTAACACTGCTTATCGTTTTATCTCAGTCTGAAAGCATGATCTTAGATACACAAGTTGGTTTCTATATGTACAACACATCCAAAATAATTTGTATGTATATATAATATTTTATGAGAACTTTATCTAATCTTTGTTAACTCTCCCAAAGCTATTGCAAAGTACTAGTTTGGCATCTGCTAATGAACTATCAGCACTGTGGGAAAATGTAAAGCTGATGCTACGTTTTCTTTTCATGAATAATTTGAAATCTGATGAAAGTGGGACAAACCAAAATCAAGAAACGTTACAATTCATCATGGTAAAATGCAAAATCTTCATGTCAGACTTTGTCCAATAATTACATTTCACTGTAGCACTTGACAAGGCTTGCGCTCTTGTCCTCCCTTTCTCAAATATCTTCCTGACTTTGTCTTAAACCCTGCTTCTTGCTGGTTTACCCATGGTTTCTTCCGCTTCTCTTCTACCTTCTCCAGGGTTCCACTGAAGACTTTTCTCCTTGCTCTAGTCTCTCTCTGTATACTCCTTAGCCCTTCTACGCCTTCAACTAAAAAAAATGAAGTGAGTCCCCAAGCTGTCTGACTGTCCCCTCACCCTGGCTATGAAATTCGAACTGATACCTTCAACTTGACATACTCAAAAGTCACAAACGTCTTTCTACATGAAGACTTGCTTCTCTTGAATCCATCTCCTAATACTGCCAACAGTATTTTCTTCCTCCAAACACAGCTCTGACCATGTCACACCCCTGGTTAAAACCCTTCCTTCCACAGGCTCCCAGTATCCCAAGAGGAAATTCAAATACCAGCATGAACTAGCAAGCCCGGCGAGTCTTTCTTACCAGTGTGGCTTCCTACCTTCATCCCCTTCTCCCTTCCCCTGATCTGCCCATCCTCTCTCATCCCTCCCCGTCCAGATGCTGCCTGGGCACCTCAGCCTCTGCTGACTTCTCACTGATGCAGGTTATTCTTTCAACACAAAAGTGTCGCACTTTCTTGCTTAGGAAACTTACGCTTATGGTGCACGACAGAGCTCAGCTACCCTCCCCAGTGATTTCTCCAACCCTCCTGGCAGTTAGCCGCTCTCCTTTGCCCTTGAAGCTACCCCAGTTTCACTGTCTGAGTGAATCAACGAATCAATCACCTGGGCACCGTGTGAGACGCCGCAGGCCAGGTACAGGAGCTCCATCAACACCTCTAAGTAGGAAGCAGCCCCTAACCTCAAGGAACTAGCTCCAGCATTGCAAACACACATTCCTACCAGGGTTAAGGCAGGAGACATGAGTGAGTCCTGTGGTTTGGACACACACTTAACACACATTCTTCATTAAACACTTGTTAATTTAATTAGTCTTTTATTTCTTCGTATTTTGGACGAGTGGCAGCACACAAAGAAATTACTGCATCGTAAGAAAAATGTAAGAAATACTTTTCACTTCCACAAAGAAATGTTCTCATTACCATTTCTGTGGAAACAACAGGTCCCTCTAGAACATTTTCCCATCTTTGATAGAGAATATGTTATTAAAAAATCATCCACTGTCCTTTCTACTCTTAACAAAAAGCCAACATATGTTGAAAATGAGGTAGATGGCAGCACTCTGAAACTTCTATTGGTACTTGCTGAATGAATGAATTTCTCTTTAAAATGGTAAAAACATACAGCAGGATTTGTCTTTTGTTTTAAAAAGTCCCTTTTCTTGCTTTATTATTTTTAATGGGATTAAAACATACAGTTTCATAGATACACTCAAACTATGGCCTATTGGTCTCTTGGTAATAATAAGAAAACCCTATTTTGGTTGCATTTGAAGTTTCTGACTAAGGAACATGTCTTTAGGTACTCAATTTATAGAAGGTCTTCTGTTTACATTTAGCAATAAAATGTAAAGAGTGAAGGTATAATAAAACATCTGAAGCAGAGTTCTTACTTCAGGACACATTTCAGTGTAAACTAAGAAATATTGATAGGAATTTTAATGACCACAGTTCATATCTTACATACCAACAGAAGAAGTTTCAAAATTCCTTAGAAGTTATTCATCACTATGTAGTTTTAAATGATGACTAAATACTAAACTGCATCTACCCAATATACAAAAGCACATATGTCAGACCATGGTGGCACAGGCTGCTCTGTGAAAAATTTCCACTGCTATTTCTATACACACTGAGTGTTATTAGTCACTGACCAGTCTTTCTCTTTTCCTTATTTTACAACAACACTTGTTCTTTATACTGTCAGCAGTAACTCAGCTTGACCTTTTCATATTGAGAACAGCTAACTTCTGGAAGTCCTATGTGGCTTAAGCATATAGGAATACATGATATGAAGGATTCATTCACTAATGTCACTCACATTTGTTGAGCATCTCCTATATACTCACAACGATGCTTGACAGAACAAATGACACAGAAGCACTCAAGTCAGGTCACAAATGTCCATCTTACATTTTCTACGGAAAAAGGACAGGGACTCCACTTTTACAGTACAACTAAAGAAATCCTGGCAACTTTCAACAATAAAAATAAGGCTTGTGAACTCATGAAACTATCTGATAGTAAACATCAACAGCATCTCAAAGGACAATTACCCTGTCACCTCTTCTTTATACATGTGACTACTCTAATACCAAAAAGAGGGGAGAACCAGTTTGCTAGAACATTTACTTTACCTAGATATCACAAAATAAAAATGCTTTACTTAACAAGAATTATTTTGAAAATTAAAAAAGACAAACCCCGCACCAGAATGTCTTTCTAACAAATTTGAAAACTGCTCAACAGTGTCTTCTTCAAGGCTTCTTTGATCCAATTTTTTTTTCTTTCTTCCCTTTTTTACTTTTTAAATTATGAAGCATGATAACATATTTACAGGAGATTTGGAAAATACAGAACAAAGTTACATATAGTTTTACTAAATATTACAATTATTTTTAAGTAGAAAAATTAAGATTTTTGGTTGAAGTTTAAACATCAAACTCTCAAAAATTAATAGAATGGACAGNCAACAAATTTGAAAACTGCTCAACAGTGTCTTCTTCAAGGCTTCTTTGATCTAATTTTTTTTCTTTCTTCCCTTTTTTATTTTTTAAATTATGAAGCATGATAACATATTTACAGGAGATTTAGAAAATACAGAACAAAGTTACATATAGTTTTACTAAATACTACAATTATTTTTTAAGTAGAAAAATTAAGATTTTTGGTTGAAGTTTAAACATCAAACTCTCAAAAATTAATAGAATGGACAGAAAAGTAGAAGGATATAGCAGATTTGAAAAGCACTATGAACAACTCAATGTAATTAAGATCAATACAAATTTCACACAACAGGATACAGATTCTATTCAAGTTCCCACAGACTATAAACCAGGAGACAATGGAACATATCCAGAGACATTAAACAAGGTTCAAAAACTTCATGGTCTAAAGGAGTTTTCAAACCAAGTTTTAAAGGAACTAGTTAGTTTATCACATTGACCAATCAAATCATAAAATCTCTGTATTTCCCGCTCAGAGAATTTTTAAACTAGGAGTTACCTTGGTGATCATTTAGTTCAGTACTTTTACATAGTGGCTTGGTGTCCCAAAGAACTTAGATGAGCGTTACTCNCCAATCAAATCATAAAATCTCTGTATTTCCCGCTCAGAGAATTTTTAAACTAGGAGTTACCTTGGTGATCATTTAGTTCAGTACTTTTACATAGTGGCTTGGTGTCCCAAAGAACTTAGATGAGCGTTACTCCTCTGTTCGACAACGTTTCTCTACGCATCTTCAGCACGGTAGAGCTTATAACAACCTCAATGGAATAATACACTGAGAGGCTAAAAGTCCTCAGCACTTTGACAGAATCCTGGAGTGGAAGGGTCTCTGAGGGCACAGAGTCACAAATCTCTACCAAATGATTCAATTCTCTCTACAACATCCCTCCAAACAGACACCTGGTTTATGCAAGCACCTACAGAAGACATGGATTTCCCAGGTGGCTCAGTGGTAAAGAATCCTCCTGCCAAGGCAGGAGACTCCAGTTCGATCCCTGGGTCGGGAAGATCCCCAGAAGAAAGAAATGGCAACCCACCCCAGTATCCTCGCCTGGGAAATCCCACGGACAGAGGAGCCTGGCGGGCTACAGTTCATGGGGTTACAGAAGAGCTGGACATGACTGAGCACACAAAAACACTGTGTGCCCTTTTTAAAAATGATCCCAACTTTCGAGGACTGCTTTCCCAGTCTGACTGGAGAGCTGTCTCCTGAGACCTCCTCTTACATGCCTTCCTTTCACCCTCTGGAGTTAGGAAGAGTGACATATGCAACCCAAACCCTTCATCGTGATCATGAAGATAATGATCACATCCCTGCCAAGCCTGGACATGTTCAGTTCATTCACTCTTTTCTCCTAAGACCTGGGACCCAGAGCCCACACCTCCCGGGCAGGCTCTAGGTCATCCGTGCCTTGGCAAAATGCAGTTTCTTGAGCTCACTGAGAATGACCAGATCATCTCTCATATTCTGAGAGCTCTATTTCCATTAATTTAGCCTGTAAATCAGTTTGCATTTTTATATCCATGTGACACTGTTGTTTTAAACTGAGCTGATTAAAACTTGACGGTGAACAGCACAGGTCTGTGTGCATAACAGGTGATTCTAGCTGTAAGATGCCCCCTTCAATCCCTCCCTTGTTACCACGGGTTCATGAAGTCACTGATCCAGTCGGTTGATCTCCTGCCTAAAAACACCAACTAATCATTATACACATGCAAAAGAGCATTTTCCTCCACTCACCACAGAAACTTCTATTTCTTTCTCATTAAGCTGCTGATAAGACACAGAATGAGTAAACTACTCCCTGCACCAAGTTTCCAGACAGAATTGGCCAAATTGACATTTTTCCCTTAAAACATGTTAACACTCATACTTCATGCGTAATATGGCTACAACCCCATCAGTAGCTATATTCCTTTTTTCTCCCCCTGGTTAAGGTCTATTTCTTCTGCCTCTTCAAAAGAATTTTTTTTTAACTTAAATCTTTATAGAAAAATTTATAAAGTTCCATAGATATCAACAACTCATAAATTCCAAGGGGTTTTTGGATAACCCTTTTCTAAAAAAAAAAAATCACTAACAGAAAAATTTCACTTCCCATTAAAAAAAAAGTGCACACGCAGACATGAGGCTAACTGATCACTCCTATGCTCAGTCACAGGGTGACAGAAAAAAAAAGCCACCACCATAAAAGGATGTCTGGTAATCTCCCTTAAAACAACATGCCAAGGTTAACCTACTTCATTCTGGGCGAATACTGACTGCTGCCACACAGGGGCCCCAACAAGGCACTGAGAGGTAAGTAACAGATATTTTGCTTTTTTCAACAAATTCTTGTAAGTTAAGAAAAACTCTGAAAGTCTAGTTAAGGTTTAAAGTAAAGAATCTTTTTAACAAAAGGCTATAAGCATTTCTAACATCAGAAATCTTATCATTAATACAGTTGAGACTCTCTGGTGACTGGCGGTTCTAATAAGCTGATATTAAGCTAGGTGAAGGCAGCGAATTGGGCCAGAAACACCTTTGCCAAAAAAAATAGGGCTTACTTTGTATTTCTGTGCAAACTCACAATTACAAAAAAAAGTATCAGGTAATCAGCAAATACTGCCAGCATTTCAGGATACTTTATGAAGGAAAAGTACAAAGTTACTGTAGAATGGAGCATTTCTACACATAAATGTACTGTGATGAAGTTATTCAGCATAACTGAAAAGTCAGTACATGTTACTGTTTGACCAGGGATCTATGTACATAAAAGTCTTTCCTGTATTTCTGTTACTTCTCTACTTTTATACTTTCTCTTATTTCTCATGATCGAATCTCAATAGTCAAATTCCTGGAGCAAAGGGTACACATTAAAAAAACAAAAAGAACTTTAATTAAAATGGATATTTTTCAGTTTACAGAAATATTTCCTCTCCCACCAGTGGCAGACAGTCTGGGCTTCACTGCTTCTCTGACAACATGAGTATTTTAATTCTAAATATAAACTGTTAATCTAATAAGTGAAAAAGGAACGGCGCTTGTTTGCTTTATGTTTATCTGAAGATCAGAAAGGCTAAACACAGCTCGGTATTTTCTTCCTAGAACTTCTGTATGCATAAAAAATATCACAAAACAATGAACTAGGTGCAGTGAACTGCCAATATTTATGTCCAGGTTGGGAACGGAGGTGACAGAAACTCGTAGTAACATGTAAGCTGTGCAGAGACTTCCTCTAAAGGAGGGTGTGCTTCTTGAGGGGGAGGGTCTTGCTCTAAGTATGATATAGGATAGTGGTTAAGAGCATGGGCTCTGGAGTTGGGCTTGGGCTCTCTTATTTACCAGTTGCGTGACCCTGGACATGTTGCTTCTCAGGCTTTATCTGTCTCACTCGTAAAATGGGGAGTAACCATACTGCCCAGTCCTTGGGTGTTGTAATAAGTGCTATATAATACTGGTTGTCATAGAAAGCACTAGAAAAACTGCCTGCTAGCCTTGGTCTCTCCTCCCTCTGCCCATTAACCCACCGAAGGATAAATCCATTAGGCAAAGTTTCCCCGCCCTACCACTTCTGTGGGCATTTTCTTCCTGAACTTGTTTCGAGATCTTTAGAGAATATTTCACATGGAGACTGAGTCTATGGACGTCTATACACCTAACTGTGCTGCTGGCTGGACTTGCATCTGCTAGATTTCAGGGCATGTTTTCTTTCTGGAGCACATGGCTCCAGAAAGCATCCTCACTCACTAGGCTCACATATCGTGTGAGTGGTGGGAATGCCTTTGATAAATTACTTTCAACTGGCTTCTAAGAGCTTCTCAGTAACATGACCAGTCATTTAATGGAATAAATATCAACTCAGGTCACTATGACTTTTTATTCATTTATGCTTTCCATAGGCATTGATTAGCTATCTGCAGCTGGCCAGATCTGAAACATTCTAGGGGATAAAATGAGATAAAATTGGCATCCTTTAAAAGGTTACAACTAAAAAAAGAACTCCCCACCCAGTAAAGGAGTTTGGCAGGGACAGCAGTCTCTCTGCTACAGTTAAGGGCCTCTTGCAGTTGCTAAAAGGTCCTGGTTGTGTATATGCTAAGGGTGTGTAGCATCCCCCAGTCCATACAGCTCCCCAGCCTCCCAAGAAGTTTGTAAAACACAGGGATTCAATGGCAGATGAGATACCTAACATGCTAATCCCCTGAAAAACAACAGAGGTGACAAAGATCCTTGTGGTATCTGGAAAGCCCAAACACAGAAATAAAAATATTCTGTTAAATATCTACAAATACTTAACAAGCCTAAGAGCCGTCCTAGGTATTCACCTTCTCTTGGTGGAAATTTCAATCCAAACTGTTTTCACAGACATCCTGTTTAAGCCAGTAAAGTCTCAATTCATTTATGAAACTTTTACTTGCACTAAAATATTCTACAAATAAATTAATGAACTCCTTATTGATAGCAACTTATTCTTCTCCTTCCCTCTCTTGTCCCATCTCCCCAGCCCTTCTCTTCCCTCTGGTTCAGGCAGGTTTATGAGCTGGTATGTGTTAAAAGTTCTGAGATGTCTTCCTATTTTACTTGTTTCCTATCAGTAACATCAGATCAGGCTGGAAATAGGAGCGGGGGCTTATATGTATTACACTGAATGTCTTTCCTGGAGCCGATCTGCCGGGAGTAAAACCTGACACTTAACAGCTGTGTCTTGAGGCAAGACTCGTAAGCACTCTGTTCCTTGGTTTCACCACTGGCAACAGATTGGGGAAAGCTTTGTGAGAGACAGGGACTGAATACACCTAGGGAGCCCCGGGCACTGCGTGGGATGCAATCTGTGCTGCATACTACTGGCTACTTTTATTCATCAAAGGCGCCCTATAGTCTAATAAAGAAACTCCGACTGAGGATCAAGAAACTTGGGACTCTGCTACTCCTTAATGGTCATTTACTGAGCGCCAGTGATGGGCCAGCTGGAGAGAACACCAAATTAACAACACAGCCCCCACTCTCAGGACTCACAGGCTAGCAGCAAACAGGAAAAACAAAACAAGAAAGCAGCAGAGATGCCGGTCCAGGGCGCAAGGCGAGGGCGCCCATGCCGCCAGTCTGCAGGGCGGGCGGGGCCGAGGGAGGAGAGTGCAGGACGAGTTAGGGAAGCCTCCAGGGGCAGCTGATTCTGAAAACAGGCCTGCGGAAAGACAGAAGGAGCAGAGGGTTTAGGCCGGGCCAAGGAGGTGCCAGAGAGAAGGAAGAGGGCCAGAAAGGAAGAGAGCTGTGAGAGAGCACAGGGTATCAGCAGCCATTCCAGCAGGGCCCGAGCTTGAGGTCACGGGAGGGAAGACGACCAGAGATCCAGCTCAGAGGGAAGCGGGGCCCAATCACGAAGGAAATTGTGTGTCACCACAGACAGCGTGCAGTCTGCCCGAGGCCAGGGGGCACCGTGCGAGCTGGCGCGGGCTGCAGCTACAGCTGCAGAGAGAAGAGAGGGTGGCCGAGGCCGGCAGAGCAGAGGCAGCCACAGGCACCCAGGCGGGCAGACGGACAGACAGACGAGCGCGGGCAGGGCGCAGGGGGGAGGGGCACAGCAGGCTGAAGGCCCAGGAACCACTGGCTGGCAGGGCGCCTGCTTGGCCCCTGGCTCGGCACCTGTCCTGTGGGAAGGACCACTGAGCGAGAGATCTAATCTCTCTGGGATTCTCTTTATCCATAAAATAAGGATGTGTAACATTTCTGACTAATTTCCATGAGATAATAGAGATGAAATACAAAATTTCAAACTCCCTCAGACTTTAAGGAGAAAAGGTACTTATAATTTCTGGAAACATTTTAGATTCAGGGGATAAAGGTTAATATCAGCCCTTCTTTATAAGGAGTCTTTATATATTTCTATACATATATTTATGCAGTTGATTATCTTGCATATAGGTCCAATCATGCCACATAGAAATGGTCTTTGTCTTCCTTACCCTGAAAAGCATATCAGGGTAGGAATTTTTTTTTTCTTCCAGTTCCTAAACAATATGCCACATATTTTGAGTCCTCAGTGCTACTACCTCCTTCTGTCTTCATCTCTGAAGACCTTCATATCATTTGAGTCAGTATTCAAGTTGCCAAAAAGCCACAGGAGGAATAAATAATCAGTGAAAGGTGAAAGAAAAATAGCCAGACTATATAA
>SJYW01007743.1:269029-303694 GCA_006410735.1 Raphicerus campestris
CTGAGCGAGAGATCTAATCTCTCTGGGATTCTCTTTATCCATAAAATAAGGATGTGTAACATTTCTGACTAATTTCCATGAGATAATAGAGATGAAATACAAAATTTCAAACTCCCTCAGACTTTAAGGAGAAAAGGTACTTATAATTTCTGGAAACATTTTAGATTCAGGGGATAAAGGTTAATATCAGCCCTTCTTTATAAGGAGTCTTTATATATTTCTATACATATATTTATGCAGTTGATTATCTTGCATGTAGGTCCAATCATGCCACATAGAAATGGTCTTTGTCTTCCTTACCCTGAAAAGCATATCAGGGTAGGAATTCTTTTTTTCTTCCAGTTCCTAAACAATATGCCACATATTTTGAGTCCTCAGTGCTACTACCTCCTTCTGTCTTCATCTCTGAAGACCTTCATATCATTTGAGTCAGTATTCAAGTTGCCAAAAAGCCACAGGAGGAATAAATAATCAGTGAAAGGTGAAAGAAAAATAGCCAGACTATATAACCCCAAATGTGCAAGTGGGTGTGTAAGCAGGTAACATAGGTTAGGCACCTTTCACTTTCCCATCAGTTCTGACGCAGGTGTTTACAGAAGGTGCAGCGTCTCCACGGGGTTCAGGACACCATGGAGGCACAAAGAGGAAAGGACAGACCAGCCAATGCTGGGGTGATTTTTGTTTCTGAAGATGCACCCCAAGCACTGGCCTGTACCTGACCCTGGGTAGACCTACCGGGAGGCAGTCAGGACCAGACCGAGTCCTGGGGTCAGCCGCAGGGTCACCCTTCCACAGACCAGAGAAAGCAAGCGAGCTCCCCAGGAGGCAGGGAGGAGAGCTGACCTCAGACACACTGACTGCAGATGACAAGACTCCTGACATACACACTCCTGCGCATTGCGGGCAGGGCGGGGGTTTCCTTGGAGACATGGAGGCAGCTTTCAGCCTGCTTTCTGGACGGTGTTCCCTGTATATCCTCCCCCAGAATCAATCTTGGACACAGCTACCAACTCAGGACTCAAAGTTGGTTGGGGGGTGGGGTGGAGGGAATGAAACCGGAGAGCACAGGAAGATTTCTTTGACTAGGTTACCGGGTGTGGGCTGACTATCACAGTGGTTCAGAGTGGCTTGGAACAGGCACCTGGCCACGCCCGCGGAGGGAAGCAAGGTTGGGCCTGTGCAGTTCACGTCCGTGCCTTGGGGCTCTTTCCACAATCAGAATGACAATCAGGAATGACTCTCTGGCTCCTATTTTGCAAGGTGGGCTTCCCTTGTGGTTCAGTGGTGAAGAATCTGCCTGCTAATGCAGGAGATGCAGGTTCGAACCCTGGGTCAGCAAGATTCCCTTGAGGAGGGCATGGCAACCCATTCCAGTGTTCTTGCCTGGGAAATCCCATGGACAGAGGAGCCTGGCGGGCTATAGTCCACAGGGTTGCAAAAGAGGCAGACGTGACTCATGACTAAATTTTGCAGGGCAGTGGGGACACACAGCTGCTCGAGTGGTTTCTCACCCTGAAGCTGGCCCAAGCCCCTGACAAATACCTATAAAATAGGTTAACTGGAGAAAGCAACAGTGACTGCTTTCTTCCATGGAGTGTGTTTGTCGTCATGCGTGCTAAGTCGCCTCAGTCCTGTCTGACTCTGCGGCCCCATGGACTGCAGCCCACCAGGCTCCTCTGTCCATAGCATTCTCCAGGCAAGAGTTCTGGAGTCGGTGGCCACGCCCTCCTCCAAGGGTCTTCCTGACCCAGGGACTGATCCCGCATCTCTTGTGTCCCCTGCATGGCAGGCAGATTCTCTACCACTAGCGCCACCTGGGAAGCCCGAGCATTTGTCCTCAGAGGCACCGAATAACCTTAGCCTGCTGTCCTGAAACATCTGTGCTCGTCTGTTTCCCCAGGAGACAGAATCCTTGTCTCTTTGAGTCCGGAGCCTTTCTCTGTCCACTCCTTTCCCAGGGACTTTTTTCCCCCCACTTAGAAATCTTTCCTCAGTCTTTGCCCTCTTCAACAAAATAACCAAAGGACAGTGTATCAACAGAAATCAAAGAATCGGATCAGACAGCACACATCGTGTAACAACAGACAAATATTTGCATCTGCACGTCCACTCTGGGGCTCCCTGGGTTGTTTTTGAAAGTGTACTCCAGGAACTTCCTCTCTGGTGCAGGCCACTGTGGGCACTTTGACTCAGACCATCTTGACGTGTAAACACCGTCCTGAGCAGACTTTACCTGAGCAGAGGTGACAGAGAAGTCACCTCTTAGCACCTCTTAGCAACGATACTGTCAGCATCTTTGACCCATTCGGTTCATTGCTAAGGCCTGAAATTAAACAAGCTTACTGTAAGATTAACCCCTTCTCATTTTAAGTGTTGATGATTATTAAGCGAATACGTACTAGGGGTAAAGGTGACATTTCAGGAATCTTAGAGCTAAACTCTAAAAGGCAGTATTCTAGCATTTACTAGATCTTTGAATATAATGAAGATTTTATTCTGCTTCTGCCACAAATAAAAGCTAAGACAATAATTATCCAAGCAAGTAAGCTGTGATTGCAGAAAGTATGTATCAGTACCCTGTGAAAAAAAATCACAACTGCCTCCAAGTTGGTATCCAGAGTAAATATTTCTAGAGTACAAACCACATTAGCTCTTGGACAGTTTTCTGAAATACTAATAAATGAGTTTTGAGGGGGCTTTTTATTTTTTCCTTTCTGTGGCTAGAAAGAACTCGACAGTTCATGTCAACATGTCCGGTTATGCAAAAACGAGATGATAGTGTCTTAAGAAACGCTCGCCATTCTAATTAGTAAGGAAATCAATCTACAGAAAACCACACACACAGGCCCACTCCCAAAAATGTTAAGTGAAAATACTTTGGAGGATATTCATATTTTGCTGTGGAAGAACTTGCTGTTATATGTTAGGATGACAGTAAAGTTAAAAGGATCAATATTGAGTGACAGAGACAAAACTGAGACAGCCTCCTTTGCTTCTTAAGAAAAACTTTCAGAGGCCTGGCACAGATGGCTGCCCTGTGGCTCACTGGGTGGAACCTGAATTAGGACCCATACTTCCCACAGCCCAGGTACATCTGCGCCCTCAGGGCAAGGCTTGCGACCCTCATCCTTTCTGGTGTAAGGCACAGGGGACAGCTTAGCGACATGGCGCGTCTTTTCATCAAAAAGCTTCACAATGAAATTGTAACTATCAGAGGTTCAAGTACTCTAAGGAAAAAAGATTTAGAGTAAGCACTTTGTGCTTTTCTCAAGGCAATAAAAGGACAAGCCATAAGACTTTCAAGTACAACTCAGTATATCTAACTAACTTCAATAACACGTGAGATGCTGTTAACAATTATGAAAAATGTTTTTAAAATTCAGTCTAAAATAAAGAGGCAAAGAAAGGAACGATTTGGTTATGACTAAAAGAGGAAGGATTAGAAACAGTTAAAAGGGAAATCTGCAATGCAAAAGTAGATAAAGGAGCACTATAATGCAAAGAGCAAGCAGAACCCGGGTGTGTCAATGATTTAACACCTCGTTCTTTCGGACAAGAGCACATTCCCAACATCCATTTGTTACCAGGTTTAGGTCCTCGGACATTAAAAGGTATCATGTCTGAATTTTCAGAATCTGGAGGATGGAGGGGGCACTAGAAAGCCATTTTTCCTGAACAAAAGCATGGAGTAAGTCGAGGTTCAGGAAAGTAATCCTGAATCCTAAAAGGATTAAAGGAAGGGACAAAATAGGGTTTCTGAGGGAATATGATAACAAATTGGGATTGCCCGATTGCCTGATACAGGAACAGGATAACAGTTCCTATGAAAGCATTTTTCTCTCAATTTGAAAAAGATAAAATGGACTAAAACTATAGCATTAATAATAATACTGGGTAAACACCACCAAAGGTACTATAAAATAGAGCTGCTGACCGATGGAATCGACCTTCCCAGAGGTTGCTAAAGAGCCAAACGCCCACATTCCAAAACAGCCCACATTCCCCTTTACCCGAGAGCCCCTGGGTCAGGGCACGTGCACGTCCACCTCGTGAAAGGGCCTTTTTCTGACTCGGGATGGGGCCTCTCTGCAGTCTCCCCTCAGGGCTCTATGACGCAGCATCCACCGGCCTGGCCCCAACCTGGGAAGGCGCCTCTCCTGGAACGGCTTCTGCTGGAAGAACCGGCCGCCCGCTCCGGGGCAGCTAGGCCACGTGTGCCCCGGCGTTCTGTGCACAGGTGAGGGTGGTCCTGCCGCCTCTACCACCCTGAAACCACAGACTCTCGGCAGCATGGAGCGGCTGGCCCTGCCGAGCGCTGGATGGGGTAGGAGGCTGGAAGCCAGGGTCGGGGGGAGAAGAATCCAGGGTGTCCTCTACCTTCTCTGAGAGGGGTCACCTCGAGGGCAGAGTAGGCAGGTGCTGGCCACACCTGGCTGCCAGGGCGGCTGGGAGGGATTTTCCAGATCGGACTTAAGGTAGGCACCCAGCAACAACTCAGGCCTGAATCTGAATAAAGAACACTCGGGCGGGCTCTGAAACGCAGGTCAGAGGACAAGTTTTGGCAAGAAGAGCTGAATTGTAAATTTTTACTCACATTAAAAGGAAGTATTTACCTATTTACTCATTTCATAAGTTAATTCATGTTCGGTGTTAAAATTGAGAAGGTATGAATGGAACTCAAAATTTACTTGTACAAAATGTGCTGGCCTCTGTATCCACACACGGATATGTGTGTAAATAGCTGCTTTTCTTCTTTACAAAGTGGCCTGATGTGGAATCCACTTTCCCTACTTAACAATATTCGCTGTCTGGAAACAGGCATCTATGTAGCCATTTTCAGTGGCCGTGTCCTGTCGTATTCCACTACAGGGCCATAAACTTAATCAATTCCCTAATGATGGACATCTGACTTGGTTGCAAACTTTCACACTTAAAATTTGACGCTGTTTTAAACATCTTTTCCTTAGGATAAAATATTCTAAAACACTGCCTTGTGTGTTTCATCCATCAAAAATAAATGTTTTTTGATGGATGCTACTGGATGCTGTATTTCACTCAGTGAAGCAGTTGGCCATGCTTTTACAACTGGTGGGCAGCGACACATTCTCAGAGTCAGTGTAACTTTCCTAACCTCTACAACCATTATTATTCACATGGAGAATTAGCAGACTCCACAGTGTTGTCTTTTTTTCCCCACCGTGTATTTCAAAGGCAGTTCCCAGGAACCTGCTTTGGAAGATTCCTCAAAATAAAATTTAAGTGTTGAGATTTTCAGAAAAAATTTTTTTCACAAAAATAAACTAAAAGTAGCTCTTGATGCCTGTTCCTGCAACCCGTGCCTGGAATTTCTACCTCTCTATGTCCGGACTCAGTTTCTGCAAAGTTGCTTTTCATACTAATGGATAAAATTTCTTCTGTTTTTATTTCATAATTGCAATTCCACGATTTCCCTTTTGAGAATCACTCCATTCCACAGCCCCCCCACCACCGCCACCAAAACACACAAAATATAAACCCCATACTTATCGGGTGGGTTTTATTTGGAGTTCTAATTCATCAATAACTCCATTTATTTTTTATTATTTTCTTCTATTTTGGGGGTGGGGACAAACTCAGTTCTTTTCTAGCTTCTTGAGCTATATATTTAACCTAGCTACTTTCAATTTTTTAAGAAATAAATGCCTTCAAGGCTTTGCATCAATCTAGGGTTAACTCTTTAGCTGCGCTCCACTCCATCGTTTTATAATATTTTTGTCCTTTAGTTGTAAGAACTTCAAAATCTGCATTGTGATTTATTAACCCATAAGTTCCTTAGAAAAATATATTTCTTTTTTATTTTAGAAAAATATATTTCTAGAGTCCAAATCGATTCTTTAGTCTATTTCTGATTCCTAGTTTAGTCGTACGGCACTGCTCACAGGGACTGTGAGCTGCTGTGCCATGCTGTGTCAGTCGCTCAGTTGTGTCCGACTCTTTTCGACCCCGTGGACTATAGCCCGCCAGGCTTCTCTGTCCATGGGACTCTCCAGGTGAGAATACTGGAGTGGGTTGCCATTTTCTTCCCCAGGGGATCTTCCCAACCCAAGGATGGAACCTGGGTCTCCTGCACTGCAGGTGGATCCTTCACCTGAGCCACCAGGAAAGTGGCTCACAAGGAATGTGAGCTGCTTGCTAATGATATTCTGAGACTCTGGAGACACGTCTCATAACCGAGTAAAAGGTCAAACTTGCAAAGAATTCTAATGTGCTTTAAGCACAAATTCTGTTAGCATTTAAGTCCTGTTGGGTTAATCTTTTTACGTATCATACTGTAATAAAAATGTGTTAAACTCTCCCATTACAGTTGTGGATTTGACAATTTCTCCTTTAAATTCTGTCAAATTTTGCTGTTACATGTAAAATCCATGATTATTTTTATGTCCTTGAACTATTTCTTTGAACTTGTGTAGTCAATTTTTTTGTTTCTATTGATTGTGCTTTGAATTCTATTTTTTTCTGATGTTAATATTGCTAGTCTAGCTTTCCATTGGTGGATTCTTTACCACTGAGCTACCAGTATATGGCTGGATTTTAAAAAATCCAAACTGATAGTCTCTGTCTTTTAAGAGGTGAGTTTAAAAGGAGAGTTCAATGGTGGCTCAGATGGTAAAGAATGTGCCTGCAATGCAAGAGACTAGAGTTTGATTCCCTGGGTCAGGAAGATCCCCTGGAGAAGGGAATGGCTACTTACTGCAGTATTTTCGCCTGGAGAATTCCATGGACAGAGGAGCACGGTGGGCTATAATCCACAGGGTCACAGAGTCAGACATGACTGAGCGACTAACACTTTCACTTTCAACTTTTTGGGGCTTCTCTGGTGGCTCAGATGGTAAACAATTTGCCTACAACACAGGAGTCTTGGTTCGATCTGGGTCGGGAAGATCTGCTGGAGAAGGGAATGCTTACCACTCCAGTCGGGAAGATCTGCTGGAGAAGGGAATGGCTACCATGCCAGTATTTTTAATTGAAGGATAATCGCTTTACAATGTTGTGTTGGTTTCTGCCATACATCAACATGAATTAGCCATAGGGGTGTGTGTGTGTGTGTATTCCCTCCCTCAGAAACCTCCCTCCCTATCCCACCCCTCTAGTTGTCACAGAGCCCTGGTTTGAGTTCCCTGAGTCATACACCAAATTCTCCTCTAGCATTCTTGCCTGGAGAATCCCATGGACAGAAGAGCCTGGCGGGCTACAGTTCACGGGGTCTCAAAGAGTCGCGCACGACTAACACTTTTCCAGGTCAATCTATTTAAATTTGTTGACACATTTCCTTTCTTCTTATTTTGTTTTTTCTACCTGCCATTTTCATCCTTTGCTTTTTCCCAGAGTCTCCTTTTCTGTCTTCCCTTGATTAATAAAAAGTTCTATTTCCTTTTTTGCTCCCATTTGCTTCAGGTTGTAGCCCTATATTTTCATGATTAACCTATCAACACTGTAGGTGATACACACCTATGACATTAGTACAGTCCTCTCACAACCTCCTTGCTCTGTCGGTATTGCTGTTTTAAGACTGTTACAGAGCTTCTACTTCATTTAATACAGTAGCTGGAGATGCAAATGTCTAGTCAGTGTGTTCTTGCCTGGAGAATTCCAGGGAGGGGGGAGCCTGGTGGGCTGCCATCTATGGGGTCGCACAGAGTCGGACATGACTGACGTGACTTAGTAGCAGCAGCAGCAGCCAGTGTTTTGATAAGGCTAAAAACAGAGTTTTTCCCTTTAACATACAATACCATCATTACTAGATATATCGACTTCTCCCTCAATTACAGTGACTTTCAGATGAGCTTTTATGCACAGAGACCTACCACAAAATTATTTTCCTTCTAAAAATAACTTTACAGGGGACTTTCCTGACAGTCCAGTGGTTGAGCTTCTGCACTTCCAATGTAGGGGGGCTCAAGTTCAATCCCTGGTCGGGGAACTAAGATCCCACGTGCCATGTAGTATGGCCATAAAAAAAGAAAAATCTTCACGGAATTTATTGCTCTGCTGTTTCTTACTTTTATCGAAGTTCATCCTCATATATGGATTTTTATTGTAGGAGTTTTTCACTCTCCAACTTAGACATTATTTATAATAAGAAAAGAAGTAGAAGTAATCCAGGTATTCATCAAGGGTGTAGGGAAGCAAATTATGCATTACCGCTGGAACACTTCAGAACACGTATTAAATGTCTACATAAGATCTACATGTATGACAAAGAAAGACATAGACTACCCTGATACAGGAACACAGTAAATGAACAAAACAGAACACAGAATACCATGTGTGTAATTTTTCCTACTGTTGCACATGAGAGAATGCACACTGCACACATCAGTGGGGCACCTGCAGAACGATACACTCTAACACTAATTTAAAATTCTCCCCTCAAAACACTTTTTTCTTTCTCTTTTTGTTTCTTTTCCTTCTTTTTTTTTGGTTGCTGTTTTTGTCATGGTTGTCGTGGTCATGGTCGTCTTCTTCTTCTTTTCTTAAAGAAAACCTAACTTTCAGTTCCGAACAAAGGCCTTAGCTTGTTTCTCATAATTTTTGGGTTAACACAAATCAGACCACTGTGGTAAGTTCGTATTTCACTACATAAATGTGTGACTGATTTCATTTCCTGGCAGTGATATGCATTTGACCAAAAAAAAAAAGTCCAACTGATATTCAATTTAAAAGCAAAGTTTTACGTTTTCTGAAGTGTGGGGTGCTTTACGTGATTTTACTCTTTACCAGATAATGATCCAAAAAAACAAAGGGGAAATTTCTGCCTAAAAAGTTAGTGCATTCCCTTGTCACAAAAATACATTTGCCCTATTTAAATGGTTCTATTTCCTTTGCCAGAGCTTTGCCAAAATGACCAAATTTTAAGAGTAAAAACATAAATTTCAGTCTCTGCTCCTCCTGTTACAATATAGTATGTAACTACATTACATACAGACTTTTGAAAATTATATAAATTTTGACATTTTAAGTTAGATCTCAAGGAGTTAGTTTATATCACTTTTAGTTAAATATGCTTTCTGTTTTATTTATACTTTAAAACGTTAAAAAAAAAATTTTTTTTTTTTGCTTCACTGCTCAACATGTGGGATCTTAGTCCCCCAACCAAGAATGGAACCTGTGCTCCCTGCATTGAAGCTCCAGGTCTTAACCACCAGAAGTCCCTAAAAATGCTGCATTTTTTTTTGACCGTCAGTCTTTATTTTAATGTTTGTCTTTAAAGCTATAAATTTCCCTATAATCAGAACTTTTAGTTGTATCCCACAGATTGGTGGCACTAGTGGTGAAGAACCCGCCTGCCAATGCAGGAGATTTAAGAGAATGCTTCTAATAAAACATGCCCTTCTTGGTTTTTTTAGAGATCCTGAACACCACTGACGGATATAAAAATGGACAATTTTACTACAACCTCTGCAGCTTCTCTGGAAAGTGACTGTGATCTCTATGCCCACCACCAGACAGCCAGGATCCTCATGCCGCTGCATTACAGCATCGTCTTCATAATTGGGCTTGTGGGAAACTTACTGGCCTTGATTGTCATTATTCAAAACAGGAAAAAAATCAACTCGACCACTCTATATTCAACCAACTTGGTGATTTCGGATATACTTTTTACCACGGCTCTGCCTACACGGATAGCCTACTACGCGCTGGGCTTTGACTGGAGAATCGGCGACGCCCTGTGTAGGATAACCGCTCTTGTGTTTTACATCAACACATACGCAGGTGTCAACTTCATGACCTGCCTGAGCATTGACCGGTTCTTTGCTGTGGTGCACCCCCTGCGGTACAATAAGATAAAAAGAATTGAACACGCAAAATGCATCTGTATATTTGTTTGGATTCTGGTATTTGCTCAAACACTCCCGCTACTCATAAACCCTATGTCAAAACAGGAGGCTGAAAGGACTACATGCATGGAATATCCAAACTTTGAGGAAACCAAATCCCTCCCCTGGATTCTGCTTGGTGCCTGTTTCATAGGATATGTACTTCCGCTTGTCATCATTCTTATCTGCTATTCTCAAATCTGTTGCAAGCTCTTTAAAACTGCCAAACAGAACCCGCTAACTGAGAAATCTGGGGTCAACAAAAAGGCTCTCAACACAATTATTTTTATAATTGTTGTGTTTGTTGTATGCTTCACGCCTTATCATGTTGCAATTATTCAACACATGATCAAGAAGCTTCGTCTTCCTGGTCTCCTGGAATGTAGCCAAAGACATTCATTCCAGATATCTCTGCACTTTACAGTATGTCTGATGAACTTCAACTGCTGCATGGACCCTTTTATATATTTTTTTGCATGTAAAGGGTACAAGAGAAAGGTCATGAAGATGTTGAAACGTCAAGTCAGTGTATCAATTTCCAGCGCTGTGAGGTCAGCCCCTGAAGAAAACTCACGTGAAATGACAGAAACTCAAATGATGATACATTCCAAGTCTTTAAATGGAAAGTAAAAAGGAAAGGAGTCTTGGATTTATACCAAAATAGACTGTATGTTGAACTTTGCAGGACTTTTCTTATAACAAGTGTTAGACTTCCAATTCGGATTCTTTTGAATTCCTTTCACTAGGCACTATTTCTCACCTCCAACTTGGAAGTAAACTGATATATATATATATATATTTACACTCAAGAACAACATTCAGCAAAATTCTCATTTGTAAATGAAATAGTATACCTTTAAAAGGGAGGGTATTTTAATAAGTCTCAGTGTAAAAAAAAAGTTTTATGTTAACAAAAAACTAAATCATTAATGTTCCTCACCAATAATTCAAAAAAAGAAAAAAGACTATCAAAATTGTATACTGCCAGTGTAGAAATGTTAATATTGTAATATTCCCTTTCTCTTTTTTTGTACATTTCAATTCATGTTTCTTTCAATCTTAGACTTTACCTCCTCGATAACAACCATTTTTTTTTCCTGAGTCATAAATTTTCGTCTCAAGAAACTTGTTTTTGAATAAAGAGCTCTAGACGCTACAAAATTTTGAGTATGCCCTTCAATGCTCACTGTGACCTCTTAGCAAAAGTTACATCGAAGAGGAAACTAGCAGTAGGCAGATTTTGGAGCAAAGCTTGATGATGATGATGATGGTGATGAAGGCAACGAAAGGTCTTCCAAGGCCGCTAGCACAGGGTTCAAGGGCCACTGCCCAGGAACATGACAAGGATCTCATATGGCAAGAGGGTCCACTTGCTAAATGCTTCTTGAGAGTTAAAAAAATATATATGTATGCAAATAGGCTAGGCTTTTCTTGGGTCCCTAGGGGATGGTATCTTATTTATACAGAAGTTGGCAGTACCCTGTATCTGTATTTCAGTGGGTTGGTTACCAGGAAGGGTACAGAGGACGAGCAGTGGCGGTGTAATTGTGGCTTGCTTTGTTAAGACGGAGAGTAAAATAGAAAATCATGAACTTCAAAGTCACCAGGATTCTTTACAACATTATCATTGTTTAGTCACTAAGTCATGGTCTGACTCTTGTGACCAAATAGAAATACCTCTGTATAACCTGGGTTCAATTCTTGGGTCAGGAAGATTCCCTGGAGAAGAGAATGGCAACCCACTCCAGTATTCTTGCCTGGAGAATCCCATGGACAGTAGCCCACCAGGCTCCTCTGTCTACGGGGCTGCACAGAGTCGGACACGACTGAGCGACTTAACACTTTCTTTACAAGTAGCGTGGCCTCCCCAAGTACAGTAACCCATCTGCCAGGTCAGATATGCTTTAGTGGACCCCTCAACTACTTCAAGACAGTACCTACGTTAGCAATGACTCCACACTTGATAACTAAAGAAATGGAATGGTGTATGATGGATCATACTTAAAATTTTTATTAGGCTTTATATCCTGGAAATACTTTCTTTTAAAGCCTTACCTTACTCACTTTCAGATTTTATCCTGTAAGGAAACTAATCTTAATGGTCAATTCAATACCATTTACTGTGTACTTTCAGATTTGTATTGTGTTAATTTCACAGATAGCTTAAAGCCATTGTAAAAACAGCCATTGGTCTTTGTGACACCTTATGGAGATAGATGACCACATGGATAGAAGCCAGGAACCTAGGGCTTTTCCTTCATCTATAAACTTTTCCAAGTGAAAAAGAAAAAGGCCAACATACGACATTTTATGCAAGGTGGCACTTATGTAGACATTTGAGTTTGATTCCCAAAGAGAAACCATTGTGAAAATCGCTAAATGAAAACTAGAAACAAAAGCTTCCTGAATTTCAGAGCATCTTTACAAGTTGTATGACTGTGTTCCAGCACAGACTACTGTGTGTATGAGCCAACATGCTGCTTCGTAGTAGATGAGAGTCCTGTTTGTGCTAACAGCGTCAGTTCTTAAGATCCTTCAAACAAGACAGTAAATATCTATGTCACCTGACAAAGGAATAACACACTTTTTTTCACAACAGTCTTCTGCCTCCTCCTTCCACGATACCACAAGTCTATATAAACGATTTTATCCAATGATCAGGAGCCATACTGCCAAAATGGTAAACTTTAAACCTACCTCCAATTAATCCTTTTTAAAAAGATCTCTACTCTAATCAAACTCAGTTCTTTGTTGTCCTCTGAAAGGACCTTACTGCCCATTTCATTCATGAAGCCATGGTTCCTACACGGCCTTGGAGCAGCCTCACACTGTCTTGTATTATTAGCTGCTGCTAGTGCTGCTGCTGCTGCTAAGTTGCTTCAGTCGTGTCCGACTCTGTGCGACCCCAAAGATGGCAGCCCACCAGGCTCCCCCGTCCCTGGGATTCTCCAGGCAAGAACACTGGAGTGGGTTGCCATTTCCTTCTCCAATGCATTAAAGTGAAAAGTGAAAGTGAAGTCGCTCAGTCGTGCCCAACTCTTAGCAACCCCATGGACTGCAGCCTATCAGGCTCCTTCATCCATGGGATTTTCCAGGCAAGAGTACTGGAGTGGGTTGCCATTGCCTTCTGGCTTTGGGTTTATTTCCCATGCATTTCCCTCGGGAGTAGGTTACCTTGGAAAACAGGGTCAATGATGTATAATATTTGTATTCTGTTACAGAAAAATAGGAGGTGGCCTTATATATCACACATTATTTGAAAATCACAATCTGTAAGTCCTTCTACATTGACCAGGTGATACATTATTAACAATTTTAAATAATAACAGGGAGGTAGGAAGAAAACATCTAAGAAAGCTGATAGCTACAAGGCAGCTAACCATATTTCCTCTTCCACAGTTTTCTTTTTATTTCTAAAAGGATCATTTAGTTAATTAAAAAAAAAAATCTCAAAGCTACTTAGCTTGAGTCAGTATAAACACATAGACTCTTCAGTGACAGTACAGGAGGGTACAGAATAGTAAAGGTTGGATTTTAGAAATGACATCAGGTATACATAAAGAGTGCAAGTGGTCCAGGAATTATGTAATGTCTTCCTTTTCACAACCTGTGAAACAGGATGAACAGACTGTATTGCCCACGCTTTATAAAGAAATCCAAATTCAGGAAAGGAACCTGGTAAATTAAGAGACAGGGAGCAACAGGAATGTAACCCTAACTTCATGTCTCAGTCATGAAAAGAACTGAATCACACAGACTTAGAGAAAAAGTATGAGAAGGCAGGTTTAATTATAGGCCAGCAGGTTAGCCAACCCTTATACAGGACAAATAACCAAGAGTGGGAAGACTACAAGCTCCAGCTGTGAGTTCCCCGAGGATGAGGGTGTTGTAGGTTATACACACAGCATCCAGTACACAGCCTGGCCCAAAGAAGCCTCTCAAATACCCATCTAATTGAATAGCACCTTTTTGTACTAACAAAATACTAAAGCCCTACTGAGAGAGCTCCAAAATTCTTAATTTGGGGGGGAAATGAAAAAGAAGTTACATATGCTAGAGAATATGTAATTGTGTAATTGAAGACAGGGCCTCTCAAAGACCCTGCAATTTAAAGCAGATGTATTAAAGAAGAGAACTAATTTCCCAAGAAGTCAGTTCATATTCAGTTACAGAAATATGTTCTGCTTGAAAACAATTTTAGATTTCAAGAGGCAAGGGCAGTGACTCCTACTGATCACTAAAAAGTACCAGGCAATCTTAAAAGAGGAAGCACGGCTCTTAAATAAACTTTTAAAATGGTCTATTTCGGTCACTCTTAGCCCACTGTAATCTGTTATTCTTTGCAAAGCTAAAAACATCTGCTCATTGGACTATTCAGATAAGAGTGAAAAAATGAAGAGCTGATCTGGCAACAACACAGCCCGTGTTTTGGAATCTGGGGGCGACTAGATGCTCTCAGGAGAACTGATGTCATGGGCAGTTTGCTTTACATTAAACCCTGAAGAACTGGTCACTTAAAAAGTGATCCTCAGATTTCTATTCAACTGCAAGCTCAATTAGCTGAGAAGGAGCAACTGCTATTTACTACATGCCACTTTCAAGTACCTGGCAGGCATTACCTCCTTTAATCCTCACTACTTTAAGGGGTGGGTAGATCTTTATCTGGGGCTTCCCACGTGGCTCAGTGGTAAAGAATCCTCCTGCCAGTGCAGGAGACAGGGGTTTCAATCCCTGGGTCGGGAAGATCCCTTGGAGGAGGAAATGGCTACACACTCCAGTGTTCTTGCCTGGAAAATCCCATGGACAGAGGAGCCCGGCGGGCTACAGTCCACAGGGCCGCAGAGTCGAACACGACCAAGTGACTGAGCACACACATGTAACTTCATTTTGCTGATGAGGAGCCTGGAGTGCCAGGCCATGGAGATGTGGAGCAGGGAGTTCGATCCAAACCCTCTGGCCCCAGGGTAGTGCAACTCGGAGCACGAGGTTTTCACTACCTACAGAATTATGTTCATTAAGAGACGGCTCCATTCCTCCACTTCCTGTGGCTTCCTGGGCCTTGGACACGTCCCAGTACCATGTCGGACCTTTAGCTCATCTTCTTTCTCTGTGGGAGCACCCTAATTTCTCTGCTTCTCAAGCTCCATTCCCTCAGTCGCACACCCGATCACAGTCTCTCATCCATGGTATTTGGCCAATAAGCCCTGCTTTCATTTTCTCCTCCAAAACTCACTCTTGCCCATCATTTCTGTGTTCCAAATCAGCATCCTAGGCTGAATGCTGGCATCACACACCTAAATGACTACAACGTCTTGCCCACTGCTCCCCTCACCTGGAGCCAGACACTTTAGCCTTCCTTTCAGGTGCTATACCGGAAGTCAGCAGATTAATAACAAAAACCATGCTAACCAACTCCTAACAGTCACATGGTATGACACTCTAAGGCTTTATATATATTCAAGCCGACAATAATTCTTCAAGGCTGGCCCCACTGCTGCTGCTGCTGTTAGGTCGCTTCTGTCGTGTCTGACTCTGTGCGACCCCATAGACTGCAGCCCGCCAGGCTCCCCTGTCCCTGGGATTCTCCAGGCAAGAACACTGGAGTGGGTTGCCATTTCCTTCTCCAAAGCACGCTTGCATGCTTAGTCACGTCTGACTCTGTGTGACCATATGGACAGCAGACCTCCAGGCTCCTCTGTCCACGGGATTCTCTAGACAAGAATACTGGAGTGGGTTGCCATTGCCTTCTCCTGGTCCCATTACTATCATTGTTTTATAGATGAGGAAATTATGCCCCAGAGAAGTTCAGTCAGTTACCCAAAGCCACACAGCTAGCAAGCAGGGGAGACAGGCTCCTGACTCTGCAGTCTGGCTCTAAGGTCCGTCACTCATTATCACTGCGGTGTCTCTTTTAAACAAGGAGAAGGATATGCCCAGGTCCTCACACAGCCTTGAAAGAGACACTTACTGCTCACTGGATATTCTCAACTTCCTATTGTGGCACATGTGACTATCTCTGGCCAATGGGCTGGCCAGAAAAAATGCTATAGGTCTCTTCCAGGCTGGAGCTTTGGACGGCAGTGCGGGGCCTCCCACACCGCTCTTCTGCCATGGGGGCCAGCGAGGTTCCAGATGGTGGGACCTCTGTCAGCCTGGGTCCTTGAATGAGTAAATGGAGAGCTCCCCAGCCCATACCCCATCCATCTGTGTTGACAAAGTAGTGCAAACGAGAGATGCATTTATATTCAGCCACTGAGATCTCAGGGTTAATTGGGGGCCACAACGGAGGCTAATTAACACACCAACCCATACACCAAGGGTAAGAAAAGAATGTACCCTCTATGCAGTTCTCCCGGCAAACAGATGTAATCTTCCCTAATCCCAGTTTCATCATGTCATTTCACGCTCCAGGATTGAGAGTAGTTCCCCATCATGGACCGCATGAAGCGCAAGTTCCTCTCTTACACTTTCAAGTGTCTGCCGCCTCACTGTTCTTCATTGCTCAACAAGTACCTCTCAAGATAGCTGGTCTACCCCAGGAATATGACAACTACTTGGTCCTCTTGGTTGGATTCTCCTGCTCCTGCCATTCATTCTTTACACTCACATTCTAACTGTACCTCCTCCTTCCATTCGCCACTGACTACTCAAAGCCACCCGTCTTCCCTTTCCTCAACTTATTTGGCTTTCATATATCCTGTGCCACACAGTTTTAACTTTAGACAAAAATTATCTTGCCACAAAAGAAGAGAAAAAATACAATGGCCTGGAAACCTGGTTCTGGTTTGACTGTGTATCAGCTACATCAGTCAAGTCTTTCAGCCTTTCTAGATTTCCGTTATCTTATCAATGGAATAACGGCACAACATGACATGTACGCTCTCTGCCAACTATCACACAGCCTGTGGTCTGTTATTTCACATGCATCACTCTTATAGCCCTCAGTTTAAACATAAGCCCCATCAGGGAAGACATCTTGAATCTTCCTTCTATTCTGGGTAGCTTTGAGCACAGCACCTTGCATGGAGATAATGCTCAAAGAAATATATGTTGGGATTTCCCTGGTGGTCCAGAGATTTAGAATCCACCTGCCAATGAAGGAGACTTGGGTTCAATCCCTGGCCTGGGAACTAAGATCCCACATGCTGAGGGGCAACTATGCCTGTGCACCACAACTACGGCACAGCACAACCAGAAGCCCAACTAGAGAGTAGTCCCACTGGCCACAACTGGAGGAAGCCCTCATGCAGCAATGAAGACCCAGGGCAGTGATAAATGAATAAATAAATTTTAAAAATTAAATATACAGGGACTACTCTCTAGTTGCAGTGCTTGGGCTTCTGGTGGCAGCGGCTCCCCTTACTGTGGAGCACAGGCTCTCGGGCATGCAGGCCTCAGTAACTGCAGAGTGCAGGCTCCGTAGTTGTGGCACACAGGCATAGTTGCCCCTCAGCATCTGGAATCTTAGCTCCCAGGCCAGGGATTGAACCCAGGTCTATACACACACGTTGACTACAGGTCATCAAATGGTAGTTGAGGACATTATATGATTGTTGCTGTTATTCAATCACTAAGTCATGTCCGACTCTTTGTGACCCCATGGACTGTAGCACGCCAGGCTTCCCTTTCCTCCACTATCTCCCAGAGTTTGCTCAAATCCATGTCCACTGAATCAGTGACGTTATCTAACCATTTCATCCTCTGCCACCTGTTTCTCTTTTTGCCTTCAATCTTTACCAGCATCAGAGTCTTTTCCAATGATCAGCTCTTCACATCAGGTGGCCAAAGTACTGGAGCTTCAGCTTCAGCATCAGTCCTTCCAATGAATATTCAGGGTTGATCTCCTTTAGGATTGACTGGTTTGACCTCTGTGCTGTCCATGGGACTCTCAAGAGTCTTCTCCAGCACCACAATTTGAAAGTGTCAATTCTTCTGTGCTTAGCCCTATTTATGATCCAACTCTCACATCCATACACAACTACTGGAAAAATCACAGCTTTGACTGTACAGACCTTTGTCAGCAAAGTGATATCTCTGCTTTTTAATACACTAAGTTTGTCACAGCTTTCCTTCCAAGGAGCAAGCATCTTTTAATTTCATGGCTACAGTCACCATCTGCAGTGATTCTGGAGCCCAAGAAAATAAGATCTGTCACTGCTTCCATTTTTTCTCCTTCATTTGCCATGAAATGATGGGACCAGATGCCACGATCTTAGTTTTTTGAATGCTGAGTTTTAAGCCATCTTTTTCACTCTCCTCTCTCACCCTCATCAAGAGACTCTTAGTTCCTCTTCTCTTTCTGCCGTTAGAGTGGTATCATCTGCATTTCTGAGGTTGTTGATATTTCTGCCAGCAATCTTGATTCCAGCTTGTGATTCATTCAGCCTGGCATTTCACATGATGTACTCTACAAAGAGTTAAATAAGCATGGAGGCAATATACAGCCTTGATGTACTCCATTCCCAATACTGAACTAGTCAGTTGTTTCATATAAGGTTCTAACTGTTGCTTCTTGACCTGCATACAGGTTTCTTAGGAGACACATAAGGTGGCCTGATATGCCCATCTCTTTAAAGAATTTTTCACAGTTTTTTGTGATCTGTACAGACTATGCACAAGGCTTTTGCATAGTCACTGAAGCAGTAGATGTTTTTCTGGAATTCCTTTGTTTTCTCTATGATCCAATGGATGTTGGCAATTTGATTTCTGGTTCCTCTGCCTTTTTTAAACCCAGCTTGTTCATTGGAAGGACTGATGTTGAAGCCGAAACTTCAATACTTTGGCCAACTGATGCAAATAGCTGACTCATTTGAAAAGACCTTNAGCTCTTCACATCAGGTGGCCAAAGTACTGGAGCTTCAGCTTCAGCATCAGTCCTTCCAATGAATATTCAGGGTTGATCTCCTTTAGGATTGACTGGTTTGACCTCTGTGCTGTCCATGGGATTCTCAAGAGTCTTCTCCAGCACCACAATTTGAAAGTGTCAATTCTTCTGTGCTTAGCCCTATTTATGATCCAACTCTCACATCCATACACAACTACTGGAAAAATCACAGCTTTGACTGTACAGACCTTTGTCAGCAAAGTGATATCTCTGCTTTTTAATACACTAAGTTTGTCACAGCTTTCCTTCCAAGGAGCAAGCATCTTTTAATTTCATGGCTACAGTCACCATCTGCAGTGATTCTGGAGCCCAAGAAAATAAGATCTGTCACTGCTTCCATTTTTTCTCCTTCATTTGCCATGAAATGATGGGACCAGATGCCACGATCTTAGTTTTTTGAATGCTGAGTTTTAAGCCATCTTTTTCACTCTCCTCTCTCACCCTCATCAAGAGACTCTTAGTTCCTCTTCTCTTTCTGCCGTTAGAGTGGTATCATCTGCATTTCTGAGGTTGTTGATATTTCTGCCAGCAATCTTGATTCCAGCTTGTGATTCATTCAGCCTGGCATTTCACATGATGTACTCTACAAAGAGTTAAATAAGCATGGAGGCAATATACAGCCTTGATGTACTCCATTCCCAATACTGAACTAGTCAGTTGTTTCATATAAGGTTCTAACTGTTGCTTCTTGACCTGCATACAGGTTTCTTAGGAGACACATAAGGTGGCCTGATATGCCCATCTCTTTAAAGAATTTTTCACAGTTTTTTGTGATCTGTACAGACTATGCACAAGGCTTTTGCATAGTCACTGAAGCAGTAGATGTTTTTCTGGAATTCCTTTGTTTTCTCTATGATCCAATGGATGTTGGCAATTTGATTTCTGGTTCCTCTGCCTTTTTTAAACCCAGCTTGTTCATTGGAAGGACTGATGTTGAAGCCGAAACTTCAATACTTTGGCCAACTGATGCAAATAGCTGACTCATTTGAAAAGACCTTGATGCTGGGAAAGATTGAGGGCAGGAAGAGAAGGGGACGACAGAAGATGAGTTGGTTGGATGGCATCACCGACTCAATGGACATGGGTTTGGGTGGACTCTGGGAGTTGGTGATGGACAGGGAGGCCTGGCATGCTGTGGTTCATGGGGTCACAAAGAGTCAGACATGAATGAGTGACTGAACTGAACTGTACATCTATAAGTTCTCAGCTTATGTACTGCTGAAGCCTAGCTGGAAGGATTTTGAGCACAACCTTACTAGCATGTGAGATGAGTGCAACTGTCCGGCAGTTTGAACAATCTTTGGCACTGCCCTTATCTGGGACTGGAATGAAAACTGATCCTGCGGCCGCTGCTGAATCATCCAAATTTCCTGACACATTGAGTGCAGCACTTTAACAGCACCATCTTTAAGGATTTCAAATAGTTCCTCTGGAATTCTATCACCTCCACTAGCTTTATTTGTAGTAATGTTTCCTAAGGCCCACTTGACTTCACACTCCAGGATGCCTGGCTCCATGTAAGTAAGTGATCACATGATCAAAGGTCATTAATACCTTTTCTGTATAGTTTCTCTGTGTATTCTCACCACCTTTTCTTAATCTCTTCTGCTTCTGTTAGGCGTTTACCATTTTCTGTCCATATTATGATTGTGTCTGTGTGTGACCTAAGTTGCTTCAGTCATCTGCCATTCTGTGTGACCCTACGGACTGTAGCCTGCCAGGCTCCTCTGTCCATGGGATTCTCCAGGCAAGAGTACTGGAGTGGGTGGCCAGGCCCTCCTCCAGGGGATCTTCCTGACCAGGGAATGAACCCGTATCTCTTACATCTCCTGCACTGGCAGGTGAGCTCTTTAGCCCTAAAGCCTCCTCAGAATCCCCTTATTATGATTATTCAAGAATGATGGAGGAGAGGTTTTATTCTTGTGTGTGGTAGTTTGTTAGGCAGCAACAGATAACTAATACATTATGGTACTAATTCCATTTCCAGGTACCAATCCTGGAAAATATTTTAAATTGGAAACTGTAAAGACATTTAAATAAATCAAGACTTCTTTCCCAAATAAACAAAAAGCTTTCTGATGAGAGTATAAGAGGCATGCCACTAGCTTTCCCTCTTCTTCCACATACACAGAGGCAACAGACGATTATGCTCATTTAATCTGTCCCTGATAATGCAGGTCCAGATGTTATTTTATTTTATTATTTTATTTTTCAATAGCTTATCTGTCCCCCAAATTGTAAAGACTTTCACTTTTTCTTTATTAGCACACTTACTATGTTGCTTCTCATTGTCGACAGTGGTATTTGGATGCCTTGTTTATTTGAGTAAACTGCCAGCCACGTCTGGGCAGGAACCCTCTGTCTCACATGGCACCTACTACAATGGGTCTGAACCAAGGACTCAAGTAACTTTTGACTGGCTTGTAACAGTTTTTTCAGAGTGTGAGAACATTTATTTCTGGTTTCCATATCTTGTAAGAATGACTTTTCCCATGCAGGTTTTGAGAAGAAAAAAAAATGCGTCAAAATGAAACTACACAGAGGCTGAAAAAGGTTTTAATCCTACTCTAAAAAAAGTAACATTTTGATGTGTTCTCACTGTTTGAGTTCCACAATTTTCCCCTTAAGTCCTGGAGCTTTTTAAAATATATAGTAAAAATATATGGGGTCATTGCCTGTATCAGGGTTTTAAAAAAATCAACGCAAACTACGTTACTGGTCTATCATATATTATAAATCAACACAGTCCCTGGTGTGAGTTCCAAAAATCTGGGAAGGGCTCGACCTAAGACTGGGCATGGATGGTGCCTGCACCCACATGCTCAGGTCCCCAGAGACCCAAGGAAGGGAGACTCTGGGAGGAGGGCGAGATCCCTAGGGGAGAGACCTGGGGAGGGGCTGGTCAACTGAGGGCAGGGGCAGGGCTGAGAAATACTGTAGGTCTTGGCCATGAAGAATTGAGGAAGCAAGAGTTAAATAGAAGAGAGAAAGGAAGAAGTGTCTCATAAGGGACCCAACTGTCGAACTCTTTGAACTCTGGTGTTTGACAAAACGCTGATAAGGCGATAGGTACATGGTAGTCTTTCATTATACTGTTCTCTCTGCATTCACGTATCTTAGAAATTTTCTGTCATAAAATTTTAAATTGTTAAGTATAGTCTCCAGTATATTTCCCATAGAGCTGGGACATCAGGGCCACTGGAGGCAGAAATTCAGGGATGAGTGGGAGGGGCAGGTGGTGGTCCCTCGGCTACTAGTCTCCATCTCACCACTGAGTCGCACAATCCAAGACACGTGGGAAGGCAGGAACGAGACATATGGGGCCACGCTCATATCTCAAAAGAGTGCAGGGAAAGGTAGTCTCAAAGGACCTATAAGAAGTCCTAGTAAGAAACGGCTTTTTGTGACAAAGTCACCAGCAGATTACAGGTTATACCAGATACCTGCATGAAGATTGTTGAGCTTTCAAACACACACACACACACACACACACACACAGAGGTTATACCAGATACCTGCATGAAAAGACTGTTGGGCTTTCATACACACACACACACACACACACACACACACACGGGCAAAAAGCTGCTTCCTTTCCCTTAAACCACATTCCAGTTCAAATCTGAATGCTTCAGATATGGGTATGTTGCTCTGGACATATACATCTGAAGTCAAAGATAAAACTTACGTTCTTTTGATTACCAATACTGTCAGCCAAGGTTCACCTACAGATAATAGAAACCTCTCAAGCTGTTTTGGGCAAGAGAAGATTCAGTACACAAAACTAGGAGTTTGTAAAATTTTTAAAAGGGCCAGAAGGGGAGATCCAGGCTTGGTGTCCAGGAACAGACTCTGAAGCAACACATAATGACTGGTCTACCATGAACATGGCTTCCTCTGCCAGAGTCAGGATGCTGGGAATCAGGAAGTCATTACATCATTTCAACAGAGTCTAGGAAGCAGGAAGTAGTCTGAACTGTAACCTCCAGGAACCTGTGGGGTCTGTGGAAATGGACCACCAAACAGGCATCTCAAATGCTACTACCTCAGCTCACAGTGAATTCAAGCACCGCACAAGACCCTACATCATCGGCAGAACTCTGGATGCAAAGGAGTGTGAGAAAGACACCATTAAGCTTTCCAACCTCTGTTTTCTGTGGATACACACTAAGAGGACCCTGGAAAAGATAAAGAGCAAGACGATCCAGGCATATTCACTATACCACAACAAATATTAAAGCTTTCCACCAAATGGGAAGAAGTGTCTAATTAAAAAAAGAGAAAGTTAAGAGATACCATAACCAATGCAAAACCAAATGTAAAGGGCTTTTCAAAGAGAAAAAAATGAATATAGGAGAAATCTGAATATAGTTTTGGTATATTAAGGAATTATAAATAATTTTGTTAGGTTAAAGTAATATGTTTCTGTAAGCAAATGCCACTACTTTTTAGACCTTTCTTAAATATGGAATATTCCCTTGTGGCTCAGATGGTAAAGAATCTGCCTGCAATGNACACACACACACACACACACACACACACGGGCAAAAAGCTGCTTCCTTTCCCTTAAACCACATTCCAGTTCAAATCTGAATGCTTCAGATATGGGTATGTTGCTCTGGACATATACATCTGAAGTCAAAGATAAAACTTACGTTCTTTTGATTACCAATACTGTCAGCCAAGGTTCACCTACAGATAATAGAAACCTCTCAAGCTGTTTTGGGCAAGAGAAGATTCAGTACACAAAACTAGGAGTTTGTAAAATTTTTAAAAGGGCCAGAAGGGGAGATCCAGGCTTGGTGTCCAGGAACAGACTCTGAAGCAACACATAATGACTGGTCTACCATGAACATGGCTTCCTCTGCCAGAGTCAGGATGCTGGGAATCAGGAAGTCATTACATCATTTCAACAGAGTCTAGGAAGCAGGAAGTAGTCTGAACTGTAACCTCCAGGAACCTGTGGGGTCTGTGGAAATGGACCACCAAACAGGCATCTCAAATGCTACTACCTCAGCTCACAGTGAATTCAAGCACCGCACAAGACCCTACATCATCGGCAGAACTCTGGATGCAAAGGAGTGTGAGAAAGACACCATTAAGCTTTCCAACCTCTGTTTTCTGTGGATACACACTAAGAGGACCCTGGAAAAGATAAAGAGCAAGACGATCCAGGCATATTCACTATACCACAACAAATATTAAAGCTTTCCACCAAATGGGAAGAAGTGTCTAATTAAAAAAAGAGAAAGTTAAGAGATACCATAACCAATGCAAAACCAAATGTAAAGGGCTTTTCAAAGAGAAAAAAATGAATATAGGAGAAATCTGAATATAGTTTTGGTATATTAAGGAATTATAAATAATTTTGTTAGGTTAAAGTAATATGTTTCTGTAAGCAAATGCCACTACTTTTTAGACCTTTCTTAAATATGGAATATTCCCTTGTGGCTCAGATGGTAAAGAATCTGCCTGCAATGCAGGAGACCTGGGTTCAATCTCTGGGTCAGGAAGATCCCCTGGAGAACAGAATAGCAACTCACTCCAGTATTCCTGATTGGAAAATTCCATAGACAGAAGAGCCTGGCAGGCTACAGTCCATCAGGTCAAAGAGCATGACTAAGCAGCTTCCACTTGATTATGATGTCCAAAAACTGCTATAAAATGTCTGCAAATATTTAGTTTTTAGGGGACTAGAAAAAGAATAAAGAAGGCAGGCAAAAATGTTAATTATTATTTCTGGGTTCTAGGGCTCATTTTGGGTTCCCTGGTGGCTCAGATGGTAAAGAATTTGCCTGCAATGTGGGAAATATCCCTGGGTTGCGAAGATCCCCTGGAAGAGAGAGCCTCCGTGGTGGCTCAGACAGTAAAGAATCCGCCTGCAATGTGGGAGACCTAGGTTCAATCTCTGGGTTGGGAAGATTCTCTGAAGGAGGGCATGGCAACCCACTCCAGTATTCCTGCCTAGAGAATCCCCATGGACAGAGGAGCCTGGAGGATGACAGTCCATGGGAGCAAAAAGAGTCAGATGTGACTGAGCAACTAAGTACAGGGCTCATTTTATTATCCTCTCTGCTTCTGTGATTGAAATTTTTCAAAATAAAAAGCTCTAACAGATTATACCAAGAGAAACATGGAAGCACAAATTATTTTCATCTAATGTTTCCTTCAAAAACTTTAATTTTACTACATCATTAAAATCAGTACCATCTTTTATAAAGTAACTATCTTATACTCTTCAAAATGTCAAGATCACAAGAGATAAAGACAGAATGAAGACTGTCCCAGATAAAAGAGTAAAGGGACGTAACAATTAAACACAAGATGTAATTCCAAGATGTCCCATGGCCATCCTTTTTTTTTTCTTACTATAAAACTCTCCAATTGCTAATTTTATGGTACTATATACTGAGGTATTCAGGGATAAAGGGGCATTACATCGACAACTTGCTCTCAGATGATTCAGAAAAAAAAAACAAACCTATATATAGAGAGAGAGGGAAAATGACAAAACAAACAAAAAATTAACAATTAGGGCATCTGGGTTTAGGATCTTATTCTCATAACCTTCCTATAAGGCCTGAATTATTTCAAAAAAACATTTTTTTAAAGTATAAAACAGTAGCAGCATTAGGGAGCTCTGAAGAGAAACAGCATAGTTGTTTGTTTTTTTTTTTTCCCTGTCTGTTAAATTAAAATGATGAATCACAAGCTGGAATCAAGACTGCTGGGAGAAATATTAACAACCTCAGATATGCAGATGATACTACTCTAATGGCAGAAAGTGAAGAGGAAATGAGCCTCTTGAGGATGAAAGAGGAGAGTGAAAAAGACGGCTTAAAACTCAACATCCAAAAAACTAAGATCATGGCATCTGGTCCCATCACCTCAAGGCAAATAGAAGGGGAAAACGTGGAAGCAGTGACAGATTTTATTTTCTTGGCTTCAAAATCACTGTAGATGGTGACTGCAGCCATGAAATTAAAAGATGCCTGCTCCTTGGAAGGAAAGCAATGACAAACCTAGACAATGCCTTAAAAAGCAGAGACGTCATTTTGCTGACAAAGGTCCATATAGTCAAAGCTATGGTTTTTCCTACTAGTCACAGATGGATGTGAGAGTTGGACCATAAAGAAGGCTGAGTGCCAAAGAACTGATGCTTTCAAAGTATGGTGCTAGAGAAGACTCTTGACAGTCCCTTGGACAGCAAAGAGATCAAACCAGTCAATCCTTAAGAAAATCAGCCATGAATATTCATTGGAAGGAATGAGGCTGAAGCTGAAGCTGAAGCTCCAATACTTCAGCCACCTAATGTGAAGAGTCAACTCACTGGAAAAGCCCCTGATGCTGGGAAAGATTGAGGGCAGGAGAAGGAGATGACAGAGAATGAGATGGTTGGATGGTCCACTGACTCAATGGACATGAGTAGGAGCAAACTTCAAGGGATGGTGGAGGACGGAGAAGCCTGGCTTGCTGCAATCCATGTGGTTGCAAAGAGTCGGGCATGACTTAGAACTGAACAACGACGACGACAATTTAAAATGAAACTTAAAAGCTACATAACTAGAGTATTGCACAGTTGGTGCTTTTTCACACAGCATTCCATGGCGGATTATTTTTGTTCTTCTCATTTAGCAGCAAAACTTGAATGTAATCATAAAAGTTGCCTTTAGAGACTAACATTTACTTTTATAAACATTTGCAACACTGTAGTTGAAATTCCAAATAGGAAGTTTCAGTTTGATGAATTTATACACTCAAATTACTTTCTAAAAGAGTGAGCAGGTGACCATTAATTGGATTTTTTTAACCTAAAAAAAAAAAAAAGGAAAGTGGCATTAAGGCTCTGTTGCACAGAGGGACATGTTTGTGTTGAGTCAGACAGGCATGAATTTCAATCTAGGTTCTGTCATTTAAATAGCTGTGAGCCTGATGATTGAATCAATTCTTAGACCCTCCACTTTCTCATGAAGGATATAACTGCATCAATATCTATTACTCTTGCAAGACTGCCATGGGTGTTCATTTAAAAGGAACATATGTAAAACAGGGCTCTATGGTATAAAATAGTCATTTAATATTTATTGGTCAAAATTACTAAAGAAAAAAAGCTTATTTTGCTGCCAAAAAAATCCCCCAATAGAATGTGTAATATTAACATGTCAGCACTATTGTACTTTCTCCCCATGTTGTTGATACTAATGAATACATGCTTTATCTCATATTTATACAAAAAGTATCTATTAAGAGCCTCTTACTGTTTGTGACACCAGGATGCAAGAACTGAAAATAATACAGACCAAGTTACCCTCACGAATCTCATGTTCCACAAGTCAATATAAAACATTAAGTAGGCAAACAATCTTCCCTCAATGGGAAGGAATAAATTTAAGTATTAACTATGTTTTCATTGCATCCAAGACTGGATTTTTGCCCTCCCCCAAGTAGTCTCTGAACTACTTTAATAATAAACCCTCTTTCTACTAAATAAAGCAGTGTTGGTTCTATTACTTCAACTAACAGGCATGCCTGCATCTTGTAATTCAGAAAGCTGTTTTTTCCTTTGCCCTCAGATAACAGAAGCAAATTAGATGTTTCCAAACTCAAGGTNTTCAAAATCACTGTAGATGGTGACTGCAGCCATGAAATTAAAAGATGCCTGCTCCTTGGAAGGAAAGCAATGACAAACCTAGACAATGCCTTAAAAAGCAGAGACGTCATTTTGCTGACAAAGGTCCATATAGTCAAAGCTATGGTTTTTCCTAGTAGTCACAGATGGATGTGAGAGTTGGACCATAAAGAAGGCTGAGTGCCAAAGAACTGATGCTTTCAAAGTATGGTGCTAGAGAAGACTCTTGAGAGTCCCTTGGACAGCAAAGAGATCAAACCAGTCAATCCTTAAGAAAATCAGCCATGAATATTCATTGGAAGGAATGAGGCTGAAGCTGAAGCTGAAGCTCCAATACTTCAGCCACCTAATGTGAAGAGTCAACTCACTGGAAAAGCCCCTGATGCTGGGAAAGATTGAGGGCAGGAGAAGGAGATGACAGAGAATGAGATGGTTGGATGGTCCACTGACTCAATGGACATGAGTAGGAGCAAACTTCAAGGGATGGTGGAGGACGGAGAAGCCTGGCTTGCTGCAATCCATGTGGTTGCAAAGAGTCGGGCATGACTTAGAACTGAACAACGACGACGACAATTTAAAATGAAACTTAAAAGCTACATAACTAGAGTATTGCACAGTTGGTGCTTTTTCACACAGCATTCCATGGCGGATTATTTTTGTTCTTCTCATTTAGCAGCAAAACTTGAATGTAATCATAAAAGTTGCCTTTAGAGACTAACATTTACTTTTATAAACATTTGCAACACTGTAGTTGAAATTCCAAATAGGAAGTTTCAGTTTGATGAATTTATACACTCAAATTACTTTCTAAAAGAGTGAGCAGGTGACCATTAATTGGATTTTTTTAACCTAAAAAAAAAAAAAAGGAAAGTGGCATTAAGGCTCTGTTGCACAGAGGGACATGTTTGTGTTGAGTCAGACAGGCATGAATTTCAATCTAGGTTCTGTCATTTAAATAGCTGTGAGCCTGATGATTGAATCAATTCTTAGACCCTCCACTTTCTCATGAAGGATATAACTGCATCAATATCTATTACTCTTGCAAGACTGCCATGGGTGTTCATTTAAAAGGAACATATGTAAAACAGGGCTCTATGGTATAAAATAGTCATTTAATATTTATTGGTCAAAATTACTAAAGAAAAAAAGCTTATTTTGCTGCCAAAAAAATCCCCCAATAGAATGTGTAATATTAACATGTCAGCACTATTGTACTTTCTCCCCATGTTGTTGATACTAATGAATACATGCTTTATCTCATATTTATACAAAAAGTATCTATTAAGAGCCTCTTACTGTTTGTGACACCAGGATGCAAGAACTGAAAATAATACAGACCAAGTTACCCTCACGAATCTCATGTTCCACAAGTCAATATAAAACATTAAGTAGGCAAACAATCTTCCCTCAATGGGAAGGAATAAATTTAAGTATTAACTATGTTTTCATTGCATCCAAGACTGGATTTTTGCCCTCCCCCAAGTAGTCTCTGAACTACTTTAATAATAAACCCTCTTTCTACTAAATAAAGCAGTGTTGGTTCTATTACTTCAACTAACAGGCATGCCTGCATCTTGTAATTCAGAAAGCTGTTTTTTCCTTTGCCCTCAGATAACAGAAGCAAATTAGATGTTTCCAAACTCAAGGTATACCATATACCAAAAAAAAAACAAAAACAAAAACAAAAACAAAACTCAACCCTGAGATAGATATGAGATTATTTTTGTGTGTTATATATCTTGCCATGGTTACCAAGACGTGGTGAGCATTTTGAAATTTTTTTCTTAGAATAATACAATGATCTGAATCTAAAATCTTTGTAAAGTACAACTTTCCAATGATAAACAAGAACAGGAAGTGAATCTTGAATAGAACCAGACTGAGTTCCCTTCAGTAGTATTTACTCTGCTGTCATCTAGCCTGATTAACAACATTAAACTTTTCACCATCCTATCCTAAAGTTCTTAACATCTTCATTTATGTTTCAATAAAACATATTTCCTATCAAACTGGAAATTTTGACATGTACTTAAATATTTTAAGTCCTAAGAGGAAGACAAGCTAAAATAAAGGAATTGAGTATTAAAGTAACTGACAAAAGCAGAAATGAAAACAGATGTTAAACTTCTTTGAAACAAATTTTTACTGATAGCCTCAACCAAAGCTATTTCAGTCAACAACTAGAAATATTCTACCTAGTCAAAAGATCTCAACAAGCTTCACAGGTCACTGCCTCCTCCAGGGTGTGGGCTAACTCTTTTCAGGGTTCTATTTACCACCCAGCACCATGCATGTCAAAACAGGTGAAAGGCTCTGTAAAAGCTTAGTTCAGTCAGTGGCCGCCATCAGGGGTAACTCTGCGCCCCTCAGTGTCATCTGGCACTATCTGGAGACATTTCTAGTTGTCGGGACTGGGAGCNCCACTTTCTCATGAAGGATATAACTGCATCAATATCTATTACTCTTGCAAGACTGCCATGGGTGTTCATTTAAAAGGAACATATGTAAAACAGGGCTCTATGGTATAAAATAGTCATTTAATATTTATTGGTCAAAATTACTAAAAAAAAAAAGCTTATTTTGCTGCCAAAAAAATCCCCCAATAGAATGTGTAATATTAACATGTCAGCACTATTGTACTTTCTCCCCATGTTGTTGATACTAATGAACACATGCTTTATCTCATATTTATATAAAAAGTATCTATTAAGAGCCTCTTACTGTTTGTGACACCAGGATGCAAGAACTGAAAATAATACAGACCAAGTTACCCTCACGAATCTCATGTTCCACAAGTCAATATAAAACATTAAGTAGGCAAACAATCTTCCCTCAATGGGAAGGAATAAATTTAAGTATTAACTATGTTTTCATTGCATCCAAGACTGGATTTTTGCCCTCCCCCAAGTAGTCTCTGAACTACTTTAATAATAAACCCTCTTTCTACTAAATAAAGCAGTGTTGGTTCTATTACTTCAACTAACAGGCATGCCTGCATCTTGTAATTCAGAAAGCTGTTTTTTCCTTTGCCCTCAGATAACAGAAGCAAATTAGATGTTTCCAAACTCAAGGTATACCATATACCAAAAAAAAAAAAAAACAAAAACAAAAACAAAACTCAACCCTGAGATAGATATGAGATTATTTTTGTGTGTTATATATCTTGCCATGGTTACCAAGACGTGGTGAGCATTTTGAAATTTTTTTCTTAGAATAATACAATGATCTGAATCTAAAATCTTTGTAAAGTACAACTTTCCAATGATAAACAAGAACAGGAAGTGAATCTTGAATAGAACCAGACTGAGTTCCCTTCAGTAGTATTTACTCTGCTGTCATCTAGCCTGATTAACAACATTAAACTTTTCACCATCCTATCCTAAAGTTCTTAACATCTTCATTTATGTTTCAATAAAACATATTTCCTATCAAACTGGAAATTTTGACATGTACTTAAATATTTTAAGTCCTAAGAGGAAGACAAGCTAAAATAAAGGAATTGAGTATTAAAGTAACTGACAAAAGCAGAAATGAAAACAGATGTTAAACTTCTTTGAAACAAATTTTTACTGATAGCCTCAACCAAAGCTATTTCAGTCAACAACTAGAAATATTCTACCTAGTCAAAAGATCTCAACAAGCTTCACAGGTCACTGCCTCCTCCAGGGTGTGGGCTAACTCTTTTCAGGGTTCTATTTACCACCCAGCACCATGCATGTCAAAACAGGTGAAAGGCTCTGTAAAAGCTTAGTTCAGTCAGTGGCCGCCATCAGGGGTAACTCTGCGCCCCTCAGTGTCATCTGGCACTATCTGGAGACATTTCTAGTTGTCGGGACTGGGAGCCGGGAGGTGCCACAGACATCTGAGCGCAGAGACCAGGAGTGTTACTCAACACTCTGTAATGCAAAGGACAGCCCCCCAACAGCAAAGATCTGTGTGACCAAAAGTGCCAGCCGAGGCTGAGAACACTCTGGTTTGGGCTGACAGTATCACTGCCCTTCACATTCAAGTATAAAATCACTGATGGGGTGGCTTCATATAACCTCTGATGATAGCTTACAGAGTCTTTCAAACACTAAAGATACACTGAATCTCCTCTATTGGGAAGATGCTAAGGCCACTGAAAGTGCCAATGAAATCTCCGCAGTGTAAAATACCTGAGTCTCCTCTCACAATTAGCCAGCCGTCTCTGGGGGTAAGAGACTCACTACTGATGATGTTGCTTTTTTGATTCAAAAGACACTGGGCTTCAAACATTACTAACACCTTGATTACACTGAGTAGCAATCTCATTTTCTAGTCATCCCTTAAGACAGCGTCAAACACACAAGTGAAGTAACAGAAGCCACTTCCTCTCCTTATGCATCTTTTAGCATCATCATGACTTTTCTTTTTCCACTTTACAGAAAATGCTGCTCAAGGCTTCTGAGCAGGCTTCCTCAGAGATGACACCTCCCACTGTACAGAGGATTAAAGTGACACCGGTGCGTGTGCAGACCGCCTGGGACGAGCATGGTGTGTGCTGACTCCTGATGGGTGACGTCAGACACATAGCATTAGACACCTGGGCAGTAAACTGAGAACTTTGGGGTTAAGATAAGAGCTATTCTGGGATGCCCCTGGTGGTCCAATGCTTAAGAATCGGCCTTGCACTGCAGAGGATGCAGGTTCGATCCCTGCTCAAGGAACCTTAAGATCCACACCCCGCAGCCCGCACACCACAGCTCCAGACCCCACATGCCACAGCTGGAGGGTCTACTGGCTGCAACGTGAAGCAACTAAGATTCAGTGTGGCCAAATAAATAAATCAAGACTTTTGTTTCATAAAAAGCTATTCTGGGGACTTGGCGGGTGGTGTAGTGGATAAGAATCTGCCTGCCAAGGCAAGGGACATGGGTTCGATCCCTGGTCTGGGAAGATTCTACATGCTGCAGGGGAATTACGCCCACAAGCCACAACTATTGAGCCCATGAGCTGCAACTATTGAGCCTGTGTGCCCCAACTACTAAAACCCACACGTCTAGAGCCTGTGTTCTGTAACAAGAGAAGCCACCGCAGTGAGCAGCCTGTGCACCGCAATGAAGAGTAGCCCCTGCTCACCTGCAACTAGAGAAAGCCTGAGCAAAAAGCAACGAAAACCCCAGCACAGCCATAAACGAATAAATATATTTTAAAAAGAAAAAAAACCTCTTCTGAGAATATAAGAATGAATGGATTATATGTTTTTTCTCTAGATATGGCACTGGGGATGATTTTATAAATCAACATTTTAATCTTTTAAATATATCACTGAACTCATATTTGAAATTCAGTTTTTACATTTTTCTTATAAGTAACAGATTTGAGGTAAGTCACCAAGAAAAAAAAAAAAAGAAGAGAAAAGAAAAGAAAGAAAAGGGCATTAGCACAAAAGGAAAATCGAAGTAACTAGCAGGCAGTAGATCAAAATTTCCATCGTAGAAGGTCTCTCGGGTGTTCAAGAACACTTCACGGCTTCATGCCATCTCCCTGATGCTCCATGCTGAGGGAGCTTTCAATAAGAGAGGAAGATTTTGTTCCAAAAAGCACTAAGTTGAGAGAAGGGTCAATTAGGTAAACAAATATAAAATCAAGTGGTAAATGTTATGTGTAACTTGGAAGCACAGAGTCATCTGTGAGCACAAAGGAAGATGTGATCAGTTCTGGCTAGGGTAGGGGTTCATGGAGTAGAGATGTCCAAGGTGAGCCTTGAAGGTCAAGAAAAATTTGGCCAGGCAAAGAGGAGAGAGGATATTGCAATCAGAATTGTCTGATTTATGAATAAATAAATTCAGAAGGTGGTCAATAATGTCATTAGGCCAGTGTGTAGAGCACAAGTGGGGACTGAGCAGACGAGGCTGGAAAGGTGGGTGGGAACTCAACTCTGAGGTGCCTCGCTAACAAGTTAGACTTTACAGCGCAGCAGTAGGAAGTCACAGGTTTAAGAAGGTGTAAAGGAACGAGGTAAGATCTTTTCTGGAGATAAAGTTATGGAGGAGGGGGAACAGCACAGATGACAGAGTGGAGCTGGTGACCGGATGAACAGTCGAGAGGCTACTGCAGTAGTTGACACAAAAGGAGATGAAATGGCATCAGAACAACACGGCTTTTCATTCACGTATTTGCTCCACCCGCCCAACATCCATTCACCCATCCATCCAACCACCCACCAAACACAGTGCCCACTGTTGAGGGAGCCACCATGCTACCCGAGGCATGGCTGATGGGCAAGACTGGCATGGTCTCTGCTTGCGAGAGCTTATATGCTATGGAGGAGATGGATATTAAACCATCTATTACACAATTAATTTCCATGATGACGAGTTATGAGAAATATCCTGAGAGCGCGTATCATGAGAGACCCTGCCCTAATCTCAGGGTGGGCATAGTCCAAGAAAGCTTCTTCGAGGAGTGACCTTTCGTCTCTTCCTGACGCCTTGGAATCGGGGGTATGTATTTTCTCACACCTCTCATTCTAAATAAAAATGTGAGAACCTTCCATTTCACTAGCCCACTTTGCTTTTTTAAGTACTGACTTCCTAAAACCACTGGTAGGTCTAACGAAACCAGTAGGCATGGTGGGGAGGGGAAAGGAAGACAGGATAAACGTAGCAGAGTAGAGTGGGCAGAAGTTAAAGGGTAAGAGAAGGGGAAAGAGGAGACGGTGGAGTCTGTAAGGAGAAGAGATGCGGCAACTAGGCTCGGGATCCAAAGGTTTAGCTTCACAATAGCAGACTCACTAAGGAGAGAAAGCCTAAACTGTTCTTGTGACTGATACTCAGAAACATAATCCTCTGCAGGCTGATGAACATGATGACCCAGCAGCCTGCCAACTTCCACTGCCTTATCTTGCCTGGGAGGCATTCTGATTTTAAGAGTGGAGCAATCTAGGACAAAACTCCAATTGACTTACATGCCCCTGGACAGATCTCTCTCTTTTTGAGAACCTGTTTTCCTATCAGTGAAATAGATACCAAGAGACAGCTACAGTAACAGGCAAATTTGGCCTTGGAGTACAAAACTGAAGCAGGGCAAAGGCTAACAGAGTTTTGCCAAGAGAATGCACTGGTCACAGCAAACACCCTCATCCAACAACACAAGAGAAGACTCTACACATGGACCTCACCAGATGATCAACACCGAAATCAGACTGATTATATTCTTTGCAGCCAAAGATGGTGAAGCTCTATACAGGCAGCAAAAACAAGACTGGGAGCTGACTGTGGCTCAGATCATGAACTCCTTATTGCCAAACTCAAGACTTAAATCGAAAAAAG